>CM048751.1:123304112-123679112 GCA_026315105.1 Locusta migratoria
ATAGGAACCTGTTAACACTTCGGAATCAGATAGGCACCAGTGAAAACTTGGCTATCGGATAGGCACCAGGCAGGCCTCTAGCTCAACTATGTATCAGCATTCTGCAGTACTGAGCTATGTAAAAGTTAAGTCTCTAATAAATATATATCTCGTTCTAATTTACTCTAGTGTTTCTAGTTTCTGCTGCCCCACTGGCTGCTCCCCTCCGTACCTGCACAAGCGTGCATTCTTTATTTCTGTGTCGGTCTTTCTACTCGGCCACCGACACCTACGACGGAAACGAGACACAAAAGCGGCGACGAGGCTGGGACACAAAAGTTCGATTTAGTCGGACTTCGACCCTGATCATTCCACTACACTCGAATTAATAAAAAATATTCATTCATAGGAAAAAAGTCTTTTAAATATTCGCTGCTAGGTTCTTGTGCAAGATGATAAAAAATAACTGTCCCAAAAAAAAAAAAAAAAAAAAAAAAAAAAAAAAAAAAAAAAAAAAAAAAAAGACTGTAAAAGTTCAAAATCTGGTACGCACTTTCGTTGAATATTCTTAAAAAAAAGTCTTTTACTATCACAGATGTTACTCACTGAATCTGTCGTAGGTAATTTCCAATAATGCAATCAAAGTAACTCGGTATGGAACGATTTATATCGGACGCGCAACTGTAAATCGATTACGCGAGCATTTATGCGCGGATGACAAAATATGAATGTTTACATAATAATTATTTTGACGAGTAGTAAAGTAAAGCAGCGTTTACGTGTATGTTTTTACAGCAGACTCATGACACATTCATAGGAGTTTTCGTAGAAATTTGTTGAAGTTTTCTGGTGATTAACATTGTAATGTAATGTGAGATACTCGTTAAGTATCCATATAGTATATATTTGTGAGATGACAGGAAAAAAGATCGACAGTGTTAGTTGCATAAATAAATGGCAATTATAGATACGACTTTCATAGCACAATAAATCGCTGCATAACATATTCAGAAAAGTACTTAGAGAACTAGTCTGAATGGCGTGACAGTTTTCCTTTGCGTATCTTTGTCAATTAAGGTTTTGTAAATCATAATAAATAAATATATAAAAACTTCACCTTCACTCAAGACTATAGGAACCAATAAAATACGTTCCCCTGACTACGAATAAAACTTGATAAGTCACCCGTAATCGATTTAGAGTTGGACGTTCGTTATATATCATTTAAGGCGAGATACTTAAATTGCAAGCGTTCATGGAAATTACCCAGTCGTAAAATATATCGATTCATAAAACTTGATCTCACTGTTTTCCAGTTAATAAAATTATTGTTGAGTCCCTACACAGGTATAAAATCGGAGAAATTCTGTTAAAAGTTCCAAAAATATAAATTCCGTTCAATATGTAAATATCTTCTCTTCTTATTCAGTGCAATAATTATTTTTCACATACTGGTACTGGAAGTAAAAGTTTAAGTTTTATTTCGTAAGTTATAAGTCCACGTAATACATGACAAACAATCAGAACTTGCCCGTAAGGACTCAACATCAAGAGTGAAACTGTTTTTAACATAAAACGTGAACAGACTTTTTATTACAATACATTTTTTCAGTTTTTGTTGTTTATATGATTGTGACGGTTGGCAACGTAGGTACTCCAACAGGATCTTCTCTGAGCGTGTGGCTGTCGACCCGCGACGATTGGTAGCCAGGTACATTATCTTTGGCTTCAGCAGAGATAACGTTATTTTCGTAGGTTGCTCCGTTGTCACCGCACATGAAACATAAAAACAACACATTTCCTTTGAGAATGAAATACAACCTATTAAGACTAAACATTATTAACAACAACATATATAAACATGTTCTTTTACCTGCGAAACTGAGCTGACTTAAAGGTAGTAGCAGGGATTAATATTGCGTCCCACTACACAGTGTGTGTTAATTAAATGTGGCGAGCTTTTTTTAATTGTCAATTTTCTCGACATCGGCTGAGAAGTGCATCTTGGTGCTTTGCCAAATTACACCTCTGGCCATGAGCTTTCATTATGCGCCGTATGAATGGAATCTGAATTTCACAATTGGCGGCCTCCCCTTGTTAGACTATCTGATGCTACCTTTATAAAGCTATTGGGTCTAAATACATATGATTTAAATTAATATGGTTTATATTAAGAGGTGATACGATTTCACCAGCTCATCTAGTTTTAAATAAAAATGCTCTTTGAACGTGTGTTGTGATTTTGAAACTTCCTTCAGATTGCACGCGTCCGGCTCAGTGTGCAGCTCTCCCTGCCTTCAGTCCACGTGTCGGCTCCGCTTTATTGGGGGCGGCACCACGGAGACAGCCGCCTGTTACAAAGTGCAGGCCGAGTCTGAGGGGCAGCCGACCGGAACCCGGCGACGACGTCCGAGCGCGATTTGCTGTCCGTACTACTGCCTCCCTGTCCGATAAGCGCACAACCACGACAAATGGCCGCTGTTGCAACCCGTAGCAGGGCCGTGGACACGGTCCCAGAGCTCGCGCTCAGACTGCCGCCAGGTATACAAGTGAAACTCCCCACGACGAGTACTCCTCGCGACAAAATATTGAAGAGTCGCTTATTTTAAACGCCGCAGTTCTGTCTGTGCGCCGCACAAGTTTGAAATGTGGCTCTAACATACCTACAACCTTCGATTGCAGAGAGCTAAAGCGTTCCGCTCTGCGGCATCACCCTCGGACTGTGTAGTCCATCCATCAGCGGAACCGAGCGAAGTGGTGCAGTGGTAACACAATAGACTCGCATTCGGGAGGACTGCATTTCAAAAACGATCAAATGTTCGTAAACCTGAAACTTCCTGGCAGATTAAAATTTTGTGCCGGAACCGGGACTTGAACCTGGGACATTTGCCTTTCGCGGGCAAGCGCACTACCGACTGTGGTATCCCGACACGACTCACGATGCCGCCTCACAACTCTACTTCCGCCAGTACCTAGCCTCTTACTTTCCAAACTTCACAGAAGCTCTCCTGCGAACCATGCAAGACTAGCACTCCTGGAAGAAAGGAGCTTGCCCGCGAAAGACAAAGGTTCCAGGTTCGAGTCCCGGTTCCGGCACACAATTTTAATCTGCCAGGAAGTTTCATATCAGCGCACACTCCGCTGCAGAGTGAAAGTTTCATTCTGGTTTGTAGACCTATTGGACCAAACTGCAGTGGCGGTTGGTGGCCAGAAAAGATGGTAGTGCACTTCTTTTGTCAAGATATCATAGATATATTTGGATCAGAAACAATCACACGACCGCAGAGACAATATATACCTGAGGATTTAAACATACATAAATAAATAAAATAAAAATAAAAAACACCAAGGAAAACAATGTGAGGAGTCGCCAGAAACATGCGATAGGCCGAATTGGCGCCCAGTTCAGAGACTTGGACCAAACGACCGAGACGCACGGAATTACTATAGGTACCAAGAAAACATTAACTTAGAAAACAAAATCAGCGTACTGCTCATCTTTTTGTATTGCTTGATATTAACATATCGATTGCTCATATCACCGTAGTATGTATTCGTAATAACCCTAAAGCGTGTACACAGAATAAAGTACTACTTTACGTTTGAAAAGAAATTAAGATGAACTCTATTTACGAAAGTAATTGTAGAGCAGCCTTACTAACCTTTTTCAACTGGACGGAAGTTAACGCCATTCGACGGAACTTCTGCCGTTTGACGGGGTGGTGCCGACTTGTACAGGAGCTCCCTTCTTCTTTCCTACATATGAGCGAATTTTTCAATCACTCTCCGATTGAAGTCAGGAATTCCTAAAACGAGGCCTCGTTCAATACAGAGCATTGTGACTGCTGATAGTCTTTCTTCGTCCATTGTATTCCGTAAAAATGATTTGATGCGTTTCAGGGAAGAAAAACGTCTGCTTGTGACGTGGTCATTGGGATCATAATTATCGCTTTCAACAGTTTCACAGATTCGCTTAAAGTATCACAAATTTTATTTCGTATTATATAATTCAACAAGCCCAAAGATCCACACGTACTTTTGAACTCCTCTCTCCCATAAATAACAGTGAGTTCCGTTCGAAGTTTCTTTGGTTCCAAGAAAGTATAGCACTCAATAGTAGTTATGAAAGAAGTTTCCAGAAAACTAGAAAAGTGCTGAATTTCTCTGGTAGAAACAGGGAGGCTGCAACTAAATGTCCACTGAACTTTAACCTTTCCTTCCCCTCGCAACATATTACATCACAAACTTCTTTTGCTTCAAGCATTAGATTACATATCGCTCCTCCATTTTCAGTTCGTCTTTTATGGTACTCATGCAAATCTGTTAAATTTTCATTGACATCTTCCCTAATGGTTTTAAGTTCACGCTCAGAAATTGTCAGCTGATATGCACATAAGTTGGGTCAATATCCCTTTTCTGTAGGTGGTGGTACAAAATGACTAAATGGACCATAATTTTATGAAAAAAAGAGAGCCGGAAAATGAACCTTTAATCCTTCAAAATCGTTACTATGTCACAGACTTGTAGGATGGTGCTGTCATTACACAGTTTTTCCCCATTGCTCATACTGGTCATGCAATTTATAACAACATCCTTGTATTCAAAAACGGTATTGACACTTATTGACTATAAATTCCAACGAGTGGGCACTGAACGTGGTAGCCGTTTTTGTACAATTTTGTCGAGAAATGCTGTTCTTTGTGGAGATGACGAAAAGAAGCTGCAAAGTCCGTGAAGTTTGACGGAAAAATAATCGCACATCTTTATTAATAGAAGCGGCTTTCAGCAAAATGAGATTTTATTGGTGGGCATAGCAATGAATGTATGAAGCATTGGATAAATTTTTCTTCAAAATGTTCAAATGTTTGTTAAGGTTAAGAAACTTAACTGCGGGGTCATAAGTCCTCATCAGTCTCTAAACTTACAAACTACTTACGAACTACCTTATACTAAAGACGACACAAACATGCATGACCGAGGGGGGATTCGAACCTCCGACGGGGAGCGGCCTCGCGCATCGCAACACAGCGCCTCAAATGCGCATGGCCACTCCGCCGCGACCTTTTGCTTCACGAGAGCCTGCACCCCCACGTGACGAACCACTCATGACTGAAGCACCATTATATGTTTGGGCTATTAGTTTGTGTGAAGGTCAAAAGGTCACTTAACTATTCTATGATGTGCGTTGCCAAAGTTCGGACATCATGATTTTCTGGTGCTAAAAAATCACAAAATTGTTCAACTGGTCTGCCATTAATGATGTACCTATATACTATAACCATCTGGAAAGCCCAGGCTACATCGCTGTTTTCCTCGGCTATTACAACCAGAATCTCGGCACCCTTAATTTCGTTTCTAATTTCCTCTTGGCAGGCTTGAAGCATGCATTGGAGTTCATTTTTGGATCGTTTTTGAGGTGCCTATGAAAACTGTTGTCTTTTCCAAATGCGATTTTTAATACTGAATCTAATTCTGCACTAAAATTAATCAATGTACGAAAAAGCCAGTATTGGAAGATGATTTAGTCTCATCGTGTCCTCTGAGGGCAAGTTCCAAAGAACTACAGAAACGAAAGCAATTAATTATTAGGTTTAGTGTGTACCATTTGATAATGCTATTTGCGAAATGGCACCTTAACCGGTTTAAAACTTTCCAGTTCTTCGCCACACGGCTGTTCACGCCAACATACATTATTTTTGTTATCTATATTTCGATTATGCACATAACTTTGTGTTGTGGCGAAAAGTCATTGGTTATGTGGTACCCTGTAATACAGAAAGGCGATTGAAATTGCTTAATGTAGCGTAAATGTAACTTACCATAGCAACAAAAGTTTGTTTACAATATTGTCAATCTCATTAGTCATATTTATGATCAAGTAAGCCATTTAAATGACCTTCCTCTATTATGGTGCGCCAAATAACCAACGATTTTTCGTTAATAGTCAAAATTATGAGCATAATCGAAATGTAATGACAAAAACAATGTATGTGGACTTGACGTCTAACGATGAACTGGAAGGTTTAAAACCGGTAACGGCGCTGTTTCGTAAGTAAATAGCATAATAAAATGTTTGGTTACTGTTTTCTTCATTGTAAGAATCATCCTGTAATCTATGGTTTATTCAATTCATAATAAATGTTACATATTATTTTAACATTAAATAAATTTCACTTAGGCATACGTTTTTGTATTACTGAACCACTAGTTACTTTATGATGCAAGTACTTTTTGTTGTGACTACGCATGCCCCCCGCCCCTGCCCCCCGAGAAAGACTTTACGACCCCGTCGGGGGTAGCGACGCAGAAGTTGAAAAACACTGGCTTAGAGTGAAGGGTGCAGTTGTTTAGTGGCGCATTTACGAAATACGTCACTGGTCCGTCTCAACCAGTTCTCCAACTCACCCCAAGTTACCCTATATGGGATTCTACATCAGAAGGATGTCACTGAACCGCGGCGGTAGCTTCGTAGATCACTGATGCTACCGTTCATCGACATATACATACATACTCCGCAATTCACCTTAAGGTGCGTGACGGAGGGTACACTGTACCACTACTAAAAGTTTCCTTTCCTATTACACTCCCAAAAGGAACGAAGAGAAAAAAATGCCTCCATACGAGCCCTAATTTCTCTTATCTTGTCTTTGTGATCACCACGCGAAACGTAAGTAGGCGGCAGCAAGATCGTATTACACTCAGCTTCAAATTCTGGCCCTCTAAATTTCCTCAACAGAAATTCACGAAAAGAACGTCGTCTTTCTTCCAGCGATCCCCAATTGAGTTGCCGGAGCATTTCCGTGACACTCGCGCATTGGTCGAACCTACCAGTAACAAACCTAGCTGCTCGCCTCTGAACCGCCTCTATGTCTTCCTTTAAACTGATCTGCTGCGGGTCCCAAACACTTGAGCAATACTCAAGACGTGCTCGTACAAGGGTTTTATATGCGGTCTCCTTTACAGATGTACATCTTCCCAAACTTCTCCCAATAAACCGAAGTCGGCTGTCCGCCTTACTCACAACTGTCCTTACATGTTCGTTCCATTTCATATCGCCCTGCAGTGTTACGCCCAGTTATTTGAACGACACGACTGCATCAAGAAGCTCACTGCTAATGCGGTATTCCAACATTATGGGATTGTTTTTCCTACTCATGCGCACTACCTTACGTTTTTCTACAGTGAGAGCTAGCTGCTATTCTTTGCATCAACTATAAATTTTGTCTAACTCATCATGTATGCTATTACAGTCAGTTAAAGACGACACCCTCTCATACACTACAGAATCATCAGCAAACAGCTGCAAATTACAACTTACTCTGTCCATCAGATCATTTATATAGATAGAAAATAATAGCGGTCCTATCACACTCCCCTGGGGCACGCCTGACTATACAATCGTCTCTGATGAACACTCGCCGTCGAGAACAACGTACTGCGTTCTATTACTTAGGAAGTCTTCCAGCCGGTCACAAATCTGTGAATCTATTCCATGAGCTCGTATCTTCGTTAGCGGTCTGTAGTAGTGTGGCACCGCGTCGAACGCCTTTTTGAAGTCGAGAGAAAAACACGGGTGCTGACAAGAGGTTTCTTCCAGTCACTGTTAAAGTGACCTGTTATTGAAAGTGTGAAGTGACACAGTACGTGCAGTCGACAAGTGCCGTCCCTCCGCGGATGAGGACAGCTGCCGGGACGCGTATTAGCGGACAGGGCTCGTGGGCGGCGCCCTGGGACGTCGCGTGGGCCGCGCCGGCAGTCGCCCACGCTACAGCCGCCGCGCCGCGCCGCTTCCTGCTACCGGCCGCACAGTCACGTCACGCCCCCCTGCAAACACCAACGCCGTACACTTGCCATTCCGCACGTTTGCGGTCGTCAGGCCTATCTCATAGACGTCAATTTGCAGCTGGGTTTTGGAACATATCCTGTATTCAAATATTATGAATTATCTCGAACAGAACGATCAGTTGACCCAAGGTCAACACGGATTTAGAAAATATCGTCTAGGCCAAACACAACTAGCTCTTTACTTACACGAAGTGATGGGTGCTATCGACAAGGGTTCGCAAACCGATTCCGTATTTCTTGATTTCCAGAAGGCCTTTGACACCGTACCTCACAAATTGCGTGGTTATGGTATATCGCCCCAAATTTGCGACTGGGTAGGGGATTTGTTGTCAAAGAGGACACAGTTCGTAGTAATCGATGGTAAGGCATCGACTAAACCACAGGTGATATCGGGCGTTCCACAGGGTAGTGTTACTGGTCCTCTGTTGTTCCTTATTTACATAAACGATTTACGGGAAAATCTAAATAGCTCTGTTAGGTTGTTTGCAGATGACGCCGTCATCTACCGTGTAATAAAATCATCTGAAGATCAAAACCAACTGCAGAACGATCTGAATAAGATACCCTATGCTGTAAAAATTGACAATTGGCTCTAAATAATGAGAAGTGTGAAGTCGTCCACATGAGTACGGAAAGAAATCCGTTAAACTTTGTTTACAAGATAAGTCAATCAAAAGGGAAGGACGTGAACTCCACAAAATACCTAGGAATTACTATTACTTCAGACTTAAATGGGAAAGAACACGTAGATAATATCGTGGGAATGGCGACCTAGAGACTGCGTTTTATTGGCAGTACCCTTAAAAGATGTAACAGAACTACATAGAAACTGCCTACACTACGCTTGTCCGTCCATTTTTGCAGTATTGCTGCTCAGTAGGGGGACCTTATCAGGTGAGTTTGACGGGGGACAGCGAAAGAGTCCAAAGAAGGGCAGCTCGTTTCGTATTGTCACGATACAGGGGAGACATCCTTACGGAAATGGTACAGGATCTGGGATGGGAATCATTACAACAACGGCGCTTATCGCTGCGGCGTGGACTACTTACGAAACTCCAATTGCCAACATTCTCCTCTGAATGCGAAAATATATTGTTGACTTCCACTTACATAGGTAGAAATTATTATCAGAATAAAAATACGAGAAATCAGAACTCGAACGGAGAGATTCAGGTGTTCTTTCTTCCCGCGCGCTATTCGAGAATGGAATGGAAGATAAATAGTATAATGGTGGTTCGATGAACCCTCTGCCAGGCACATAAATGTGATTTGCAGAGTATCCCATGTAGATGTAGATGCACTGCTCAGTCCGAGGGTGATGTCGCAGAGCGGAACGCTTTTGCTGTGCTGTACGCGCCAGCGCATTGTCGAGCAAAATGAGGGGTGGGTTGCGCAGGAAGTGTTGCCACTTCTTTCACGAAGCAGGAACTGCTGCCGCTTCTTTCGCAAAGTTGGTCGCAGGTGATTCTCCAAAAACGAGCAGTAATACTGTGCATCGACCGTCTGCCGTGCAGGAACGTAATGCGTTAAGATAACACCATCACAGTCGTACAAGATGATCACCATAACTTTCGCCATACTGAGGCTCTCAAGCTCTTTATACTTTCGTGGTGACCCATAATGAGGCCATTCGTTGGATTGGCGTTTCAGTTTTGCCTCGTACGATGTGACCCATGTCTCATCCAGTGTTACGGTATGCCGTAAGAAAGCGTCTTCTTAGAGATAATAGCGCTCCAAGTGCGTCTGAGCAGCGTCGTAACGCATACATTTCTGCATTTCCGTCAATTTGGTAGGTATTCGTCGTGATGCAATTTATTACATGCCCAGGCGTTCCTTCAGGATGGGAAACAGTCGTATGCGCTAATCCGGTTCCGTGGGCGAGCTCACGAATCGTCTGGTGTCGAACACTAACCACTAACGCGGCAATAGTATGAACTACTTAAGAGACGCTAGGACGACCTGCCAGATGCATGTCTGCCACAGTTTGCCGACCTTCGTTGAAGGCTTTTACCCAACGTGCCGCTGTTCCGTACGGCAATGCCGATTCCGCGCGCGCCTCTTGTAGACCTTGATGACTCTGACATGGTGTACGATCTCTGGCAAATTTACTCTTGAGCAAACTCCATTGTTCCTGTTTTGAAAAAATCGCACTGACTTGTTTTACGTCCCACTTTAGATTTGTAGTTTTATAAGTTTTTGCAAACATTTTGACCAAAATAACAAACTAAATAATGAAAAGTAAATTGTTTCTGAAACCCTTTTAGAAAAAAGAATTAGGTAGTGCCGGGTTCCGAACCATTGACGTTTTGCGTCATAGTCCAACGCCTTGCCCACTACGCTACGGCTATCAATCAAAAAACGAGTCCTTTAATTTCATACTATTAATGGCCGTTGTTAACTGATGCTAATATGGCATTTGTAGACACTAGGTTAACATTCATCGCCGCGGTGGAGTAGCCGAGCGGTCTAAAGCGTCTCGCTGCGGAGCGCGCGGTTGCCCGCCGTGTAGGTTCGAGTCCTCCCTGGGGCATGTGTGTGTGTGTGTGTGTGTGTGTGTGTGTGTGTGTGTGTGTGTGTGTGTGTTTTGTTCTTAGGTTAGTTTACCTATGTTTAAGTAGTTTGTAAGCTACGGACTGATGACCGCGCAGTTTGGTCCGATAAATTTACAAACATTTGAACATTTTATTTGAACATTTATCGTACGAAGAACGACGTGTTTTTGTTAATTCTTCTGTGCGCAATTGCTTTGAAATGACAACATATAAGTAACAATAAGAAAATCATTAAATACGCAACTCAAGATGGCATATGCCAAAGAGTTCAGGGCGAGGAATGTCAGGTGACATCTCCGAACGGCTGGTTTTCGTTAATTCAATGCAGAGTGTCAAATCTCCGTTATTTTTGCAAGTATGTCTCAAACGGTACGAGATATTAAAAAAAACACCCAAGGGAGGTAAGCTGTAGAGTATTTTGTCCTCTGCCAATTAGGTTATTCTATTTTCGTGTCAGATGAACGGTTCGTTTGCAATTACAGTTATATTACAAACGGCTTTTGTTTTGGTATTTCTACCGTATTTTTTGTCCGAAAAATTTGAAAAATGGAGGTTCTGGTCTCTGGCGGCCTACAATCATGTCTGTAAAATTTGGTGCTGATCGATTGAACGGTTTGTCTTAAAAACAGGGAACACGTTACCTTTGAAACGCTAGGAGATATGAAAAGAAAAAAGGAAAAACACAACAGCAAAGTTGTAGAGAATTTTCTCCTCTACAAATTCGGTTATTCAATTTTCGTGTCAGATAAATAGTTACGCCGTTATTTTCATTTAAATTTCGAGCTGTCAAAAGACGATCGCCAAGGCGCAGTTTTAGTGTTACTACCGTAACCTAAAGTGGGGCCAAAAAGGGTGACACCATTACGTCAGACCGCTGACAAGTGACGGTGCGTCCCTAGACTGTGCGCACGCCGGTGACGTGGGACGGTCGAGTCCATTTGTGCTATCAGCGACAACAGCAGATTCCACTGCATAGTGGCTCAACAGTAGTGTTTCCACCCCTCGTGTATGGGGGAGGGGCAAGAATCATTGTATTGGGGACTACATTTCATAGGCGACTAAGTTTGTTTACTCGGGACCTGCGTTTTGCGCTCTGAATGCTTCCTGCCAGTCAACATTTGGAGAAACAGTTTCGGCACCACCAAATAATAATTGTACATTCAACACGGGTTCGGCTGTACTCTTCTCTGGCGACGTTGATGTGGTCGGCAGGTGCGGGCTCTTGCACTCGGCCACGGCTCCTCGCATTGACCTCTGCGCGGCGCGGCGCGACCCGCGTGCCCCCTGCTACATATTCAGCAGGGCTTTCTGGCACCGCCAGCGGTCGCTCCCCACTCTTTCACTCTGCTGCTGTCATCATCTCACCAACCCGTCGCTCGCTGTAAGCTCACCAAAATACACGACACTCGTGGGGGCAGGGGGGAGGAGTTACCCACAGGTAGCAGGTACAGTAAAGCAGTCAATCCGAAGAATAATTTGAACGCCTCATATGTTTTACGTTCAGTTCACACGACGATCGGAAGTTCACAAGAAATATGGTCTGCTGCCGCGCTCCTAGCGTACTAACTCCGTACGAATGACGTTTGTTCATACAGGCTTCCGTGTACGCGTGGGATTACCACTGACAGCGGCGCCACATTGAAATTTCGGCCATACTACTGTGTTGTTATACGCGAATTGATTACGTTTGTGTCCATCACATAGTTCATAATATTCATCTTGTGAACTTACACTTTGTTGGCGGTGTTTGCTAGAATACAACAGCGAAGAATAATTAAAAGTTGTGTGTGTGTGTGTGTGTGTGTGTGTGTGTGTGTGTGTGTGTGTGTGTGTGTGTGTTGTCCTTAGCATAAAAGTAATACAAATAAACAATCCCTGAGACATATTTTCGTCTCGAATATGTCAGACATTATTGATAAATCTGAAGCATTGAATTAAAATTTGTGGTGCCGCCGGGAATCGAACCCGGACCTCCTTTTTACTAAGCAGACTTCTTAACCGTTAAACCATCACACCACTAACGATTGTTTATTGTATTAAATTGATATTTATATCAACTTAACAGGATTGTTCCAATATGTCCATTGCCGAGGTGCTATTCCGCCGCATAGAGCCTTGGCAGTAGTGGCAATTACCTTTGGAACACAGAAGCTGAATTAAAGTTTGTGACGTGGAGGGAAATCGTACTTAAGACTATTGCAAGGGGCCTTAATCGTTAGTGGTGTGGTGGTCTAACGGTTAAGACGTCTATCTAGTAAGCATGGAGGTCCGGTTTCGATTCCCGACCGCACTACAAATTTTAATTCAATGCTTCAGATTTATCAATAATGTCTTAAGTTAATGCAGTTTGTATGTCAAGCGACTGATAAACAATGCATTTTGGTCCCATGGCTTTACAAGCATTCGAACATTTAAGTAATCATTCGACTGATACCAAAAACATTTAGTCGATAATTACCATATAATTCATATGTAACTGTATAATGGCGATATTTCCTTACCAGCGAGGTTTTTGGCCAGTTTCATTGACTTGGTAAGGACACAATCTGATGAGCTATAACTTCTTATAACATTTTGTAAATGTGAAAAATTCTCAGGTACTACAAGTTTTATAGCTGCGCCCCGTCGGTAAGAATTTCCTGCCTTACTGCGCCGTTGTAATTTTGCGAAGGTAAGCCACTTTCTTTATTACCTTAGTACTTGCACTTCGGAATTTTAGGTGATCTCTGCTAGTATAAACAATACAATGTTATTGAAGTTACGATATAGGCCTACATATGGTGAATGTACTTTTTTTTATCAAGGAGGAGGTTAATTTGAGGTTAAAGAAATAGTTTGCCATGATAAATAAGAGTCCAACCTATTCCTCGTCGTGCACAGTGGTTAGAAACTGTCCTTTTCCTGAAGACATTGATTCCAATTAAAATGAACCAATTTTTTAATAACAATACTGTTACTAATTAGCTGTTTATTTTCTTTTTACTATAATCACCCTTTTTTAGTTTTCGTTACGTATTGCATTAAAAGTTTAGTTTTTGCCTATACCGCTTTCTTCTAAACCAGTTTTTTTAATGACCATAGTGTGGCATATTTCATTATCTGACATTGACAGATATTCGGGCATACCGAATTCTATAAATGCAGTGGACAAGAGCAGATTTCGTATCAGTGTTTACTATGAACAATCTCCATCGACTGAAATATGATAACCCTTCCAACAATTTTTTGTAACAAATTATATTTTGTGGTCATCCGCAGCTGTAGGCTTGAGTCATATTGAATGGAAACCGTTTCAGCTGTATGGTGTTCTTTTATTCAACCAACTAGTTTCGTGGCATTAGAGCCACATCAGGGTCATCTGTATACAAAGAAGAGCAAATGCTAGTTACAATCGTATAATGCTATTTTACATTTGGGCTATAGATAAGAAACCTGTAGGTGAAAGTACAAGTTTTTTTTTTAATATCCTTCTCTCGGCGACACTAGACGACACATCTTTCTCTGGTCCTATCCCATAAAATGATAAATAAATTGGATTGCCCGATTTGAACAATTTGGAAATGGTAATTACGAGAAAATTACGCATACATACGGGTGGCGTTGCGCCGGGGCCGACCGTCGTTGATTTTATTGCTGACACTAATGCTTCGAAATTTCAGAGGTTTTTAGATTTGATTATGGTATATGCGGTAACGTCGTAATAAACGGATACAATTTTAGCGATATACAATTTTTATTCTTATTGACAAAAAAGATGACCGTCTCATAAGAAAATTGTTTCAATTACACAAAAATTAATTCTAAGATCCTCTTAATCTACAAGGTTTTTATACTATCAGCGGCCGTAGCTGTCCTTGTACTTCATATCGATGAATTCATGGCATAATTCTCGTTTTTTTTTTTTTTTTTTTTTTTTCTTTATGGTCCCAATATATGTCAGCTGGTGGGTTTTCACCAATCAATAGCCAGAGAAATACCAGTAAACCAGTTATCCCCGGTGATATTACGATTAGTACCGTTCATCCCATACATTTAGTGAAAATCTGAAAAGTAATTTCAGGGAAATTGGTAACTTGCAAAGTTTAGTGCCAGTAATAAAATCTGTTTCTAGTTGGTGCGTCGTTGGTGCAATCGTTTGCAAGTGTGTGTAGTAAAAGCACATTCTGTGATATTCAACTGGTATTTGATACAGTAAGGAAAGCATGCTTCCCCATAACTGCGCCGAATGAAGGCGCACGCCCAATGGAAGGAATAAAATATGTATACAGTGCTCTACGATCGCAGTCGTAGCTTGACCCTGATAGGTCATGTAGGGTAGCTGGTGCTCTCTCTCTGCCATATCGCGCCCCTTTTTTTGATCGACAATCTTGCGGGCGTTATGGTGGTGCTGAATAAATCGGAGATTAATTTGAGAGGCCGTATAGCTTTTCACAAAACTTATACCTTTGTGGTGATCGGGCTGATGAAACTGCTTTAATGAAACTCTGCTTGCTAATGTATCCTGTGCAAGCATCTGAGCTATCGATATAACTGTTGCAACCTTCTGGCATTCAAACATTGCAATTTACCATGAAATAAAACAGGAATAATGATACATCTCTCTTCCATTCATGTTTACAATCCCAAAAAATTTCCTCTGACTATAGATTTCGATCAGACCCACAGCAAACAGGAAAGTCGAACGGAATTAATGGACAGAATACCTATTGCTATCAGTAAGATATGATACTACGAAAAGTATAACTATCTCTCCTACAGAATTCATCATCTTCAAAATGTGACGAAGCACACTTGTTGGAAATACCTTCTACAATAAATCCAGAGTGGAATCGTCAAGAGAAAGTGTACGTTATGCCGAGTATATAGTAAAAATATAGTGCGAGAAAGGCCACAGCGCCGGAAAGAAAATTGTTAACAGTGCAACTGTCCACAGGAAACAGTGGTGTAACTGATACAGAAGTGCGTTCATTTTCACGGAATGTATGATATTAAATGCGAATGGGAAACGTTGTAAATGTTTACCCAGCCGGCATAGACAGTTGCACTGACCCCTACACCACTGGAGACAGCGATCAACACAGCTGCACGGATTACTGAAGTACACCTTCCGTCAGATACAAATTCTGAATACCATGCCCACTAGTGCTTGAAAACGTAGTTTTGTAAACTGATTGCCGTAAGAGTAAGAGCCCAGGAGAGCCTCCACACTGAAGAATGGATCACTGCCCGCAATCGGCATATTGTGTAAGTTATATGTCAGCAGTATATATATTTAATAAATATGTAATTATATAAATATACAGTTAAGTGAAAACTGAAGAATTGGTAGAAAAACTAGTATGGGCTTATGACGTGTTAATAGTTTACGTAATAATACTCAAATTCAGCGCAATTGTCTTCTAAATCACGTCCAGCCACCTTAATTTCATTACTTTATACTTTGTTTGAAAAATATTTTGACTTTTATTTCTTCTATCATTGCCCAGTCCTACTTTGTTGAATTATTATCTACTTAATCTGTAATACAATGTTATGGTGATAGCATTTTGGATCATTCTTTCTTCCCTTCCCTTTCCTTCCCTTTCTTTCTTTCCTTCCTTCTTTCCTTTCTTCCTTCCTTTCTTCCTTCCTTCTTTCCTTCCTTTTTGGCCCACTTTAGGTTACGGTTACGTCTTTTGACAGCTCGAAATTTAAATGAAAATAACGGCTTAACTATTCATCTGACACGAAAATTGAATAACCGAATTTGTAGAGGAGAAAATTCTCTACAACGTATCTCCCTTATGTTTTTTTCATATCTCGTATCGTTTGAGACCTATTTGCAAAAATAACGGAGATTCGACACACTCTATTGAATTAACGAAAACCAGCCGTTCAGAGATGTCACGTGACATTCCTCGCCCAAAACTCTCTCTGGCATACGCCATCTTGCGTTGCGTATTTGATGATTTATTATTGTAACTTAAACGTTATTTCAAAGCAATGACGCACTGAAGAATTAACAAAAACATATCGTTCTTCGTACGATAAATAATCTACTTTCTACAAATGCCATATTAGCATCCGTTAACAACAGCCATCAATAGTATGAGATTAAAGGACTTATCTTTTGATTGATAGCCTTAGTGTAGTAGGCTAGGTGTTGGTCTATGACGCTAAAGGTCGGTGGTTCGGAACCCGCAATTTCCTAATTTTTTTTTTCCTAAAAGGGTTTCAGCCACTCTTATTGATTATTTTTTTATTATTTAGAGGTAGATCAAGGAATGAATATAACGAGCAGATTCATATGAATGTACCTTGCAGTAAATAAGCAAAGATGAGGCTTGTATAGAATTTCTTAGTCCAGTCTTCGGACTGACGATGATATATAGGATCAAGTGGTGAAACGGTTTTACGCTACAGGCTCATAGAAAAGCTGACCTTAAATTTCCTGAAAGAGACAAGTTACAGTACTTGTTCGTCCGCTAGTTACCTTTACCTCCTTTCTCTTCTGCAGGACATTCCACAGTTCGGCAGACAGTGCGGTTGTTGTCAACGTACCGTAATTTAGTGGGGCATAATTCTCGGCTATGTTATTGCGTAATCTGCAGGTGCAGCTCTGGCCGTAGCATTTTATGCCCCGGCAGCTGCGCCACAACATCGTTTACCAGAAATAATGGGCACGGCCTTGTGATAATTGCTTCCAATCGGCCAGCCTCCGTGTTCACCTGGGTGTCGCAACATTATTGTGCTCTCTGGCAGCTATAAATTACGGTGCACAATGATTAATGGCCCGTATTGCCCACTTTAATTGCCGTAGACTTCCCCAGGGCACGCTTTGTATCAACTCTGGGCCCAAGACCCTTCGTACGCATGCCTAAATATGCAGGCAACTAATATTCTCATCACAACACTGAAGTATGCCAGTGGCGTGAGATGGGTATTGTTGGAAAAACTAGCGCAGGTAAATGTGGCGTTGGAAGTGTGGTGGATTATTTGCCCTCATATTCGATGGTTGGAATATTGGTACACCAGAGATAGAGAGCTGAAAAGCTAACGAAGATACGAGCTTATGGAATAGGTTCACAGATTTGTGACTGGCTGGAAGACTTCCTAAGTAATAGAACGCAGTACGTTGTTCTCGACGGCGGGTGTTCATCAGAGACTAGTGTATCGTCAGGCGTGCCCCAGGGGGAGTGTGATAGGACCGCTATTATTTTCTATCTATATAAATGATCTGATGGACAGAGTAAGTTATAATATGCAGCTGTTTGCTGATGATGCTGTAGTGTATGGGAGGGTGTCGTCTGTAACTGACTGTAATAGCATACAGGATGACTCAGACAAAATTTCTAGTTGGTGCGAAGAATGGCAGCTAGCTCCCAATGTGGAAAAATGTAAGGTGATGCGCATGAGTAGAAAAAACAATCCATAATGTTCGAATACAGCATTAGTAGTGAGCTTCTTGACGCTGTCGCGTCGTTCAAATATTTAGGCGTAACATTGCAGAGCGATATAAAATGGAACGAGCATGTAAGGACAGTTGTGAGTAAGGCAGACAGCCGAGTTCGGTTTATTGGGAGAATTTTAGGAAGATGTACTTCACCTGTAAAGGAGACCACGTATAAAACGCTTGTACGGGTACGTCTTGAGCATTGCTCAAGTGTTTGGGACCCGCAGCAGATCAGTTTAAAGGTTCGACCAATGAGCGAGTGTCACGGAAATGCTCCGGCAACTCAATTGGGTATCGTTGGAGGAAAGACGACGTTCTTTTCGTGAAATTCTGTTGAGTAAATTTAGAGGGCCGGAATTTGAAGCTGAGTGTAGTACGATCTTGCTGCCGCCTACTTACATTTCGCGCAAAGATCACAAAGACAAGAGAAATTAGGGCTCGTACGGAGGCATATAGGCATTCTTTTTTTTTTTTTTTTTTTTTCCTCGTTCACTTTGGGAGTGGAATAGGAAAGGTAATGCCTAGTAGTGGTACAGTGTACCCTCCGCCACGCACCTTACGGTGAATTGCGAAGTATGTATGTAGATGTAGACTGTCCCACCATGCAAGGTTACTATTTCTAGTTCAGAGAATGATGGGGATCGTTTCTCTGAAAAGGTTTCGTTCCCAGTCGTCATTTTCGACGCTTGCGCTCAAGTTATTTAAGGATCTCGTCGCCCACAGAAAGAAAAGTATTAACCTTCCCTTTCAGAGATAGAGGCTTTTCAGTTCTACAGCGAAGAATTCTGTATTTTGGTGCATTACCCATCATTCAGCAGTTCCCGAAAAAGTGGGTTTCGTGTAGACATCTCTCCCCTTACAGTCAGCACTGTGTAACCGTTGATCCACAGTTCAAACCTTAGTTTGGAAATAGCCTTGATGAAACAAGAGCCGCCGCCTTCTTCAGTTCATGAAGTTTTCTATCAACATGATTAGTTCATTTTCTGAACAGCACATGTAGCAGACTGTCGTCTACGATATATTATCGGCAGGTTTGCAGTTCAACGTTGTCACGACTCTGTAAAACTGTACTTAAAAAAGTATATTGTCACAGTCACCACACCGACGAAACCACAAAATCTATGCGAAACAGCAGTCATGCTTGGCAGTGTGTTAGAGTTTATTAAAAACACAAGCAGATTTCAACCGGAAAAAAAATCGTCAGATGAAAAATAAAAGCGAGTAAAAATAACGAAATAATTTTGATTTTTAAATAAAAATTATCACATGGGACGAGATCATAACCCAAGGCCTTGTTTGCAGCAACCCAGTACCTGACCATTGTGCTACACGGCCGTTTTGGTGTAATTGTCTAAGTGCCATTACACACGCAACATCCAGACAGAATTGTAGCCTTCGGAAATCTCGGTTTCCCGTTAATAGTAAGAAGTTCATCTAATGTAAGATTATCTCTGTGGCATAGTACACGTATAGGTGACGTTAAATCGCAACTTGTACGAAGTTTTCCAGTAGCGTGTCCTTAGTGCTGTGTATGAGTACGTATTTCACTAGCACCGTTGTCTTCTCTTTCCTTTATTTTTTCATTATTTTCATTATTTGTTTTTCCTTTTTTCTTTTTTCTTTTTTTGTGTGGGGTTAGCATAAGTGATGCAATGCGAACTAAGAAAGGCAGCTCGGTGAATCTGGAACAAATGAAGAAAGAGGTAGACAAGGAAATGGAACTGAACTGACCAGTTCTTAGGCGGTTTGCCAACAAGGAACGGTTCTGGCGTGATGTTGAGCGCTCGGATTTGAGGAAAGCCGCTCTAACGCGTGAACTGTCAACTAGCGAGTAATGTTAACCGGACCATAGATAAGTTCCTTCAGTGAAGTTTAGTTTCCTCAACGGCGAAATAAGGTTTCCTAGTTCGTCTAACAAAAGCAAAAACTATAAATAAACCAATGCGTTAACTGCCTTTTGAGAATGGTAGCAAACTCCCCAACTAAGTAACCATCGGCAATGGTGAGATACTAAGTCCATTTCGCGATCATGCAACTCTAAATAATAGTCAATTCATAATAGTTCAAAATCCGTATCTCATATTCTGGTTGAATGTCCTCTCCATTTGACACTTCGTGGCGACTATGGCCTACCGCCTTCGTTCCCCCCAGGGGGCCCACAGTTCTTTTGTGGGTACGTGTGTGGCGCGCACGGGGCCCCGAGCCGGAGCAGCCTTTCTTCTGCCCCAGGCTGCTTCACTTTCCCTCCCGGTTTATGCCTTCGCCCGGAGACGGGCGTATTTCACGAGTTCAGGTGTTTTCTTGTTGTCGTTTCTCTTATTCCTTGGTTCCTTCCTTTCTTACCCTTTGTTTCTGTCTCTCTCTCCTTGTCCTCTCCTCGCCTTCTTCTTCTCATTAGTCTCCGCCTCGGCGTTTGAGACACCTTTCCTTCTTTCTCTTCACTTCCTCTATTCTTCTTCTTTCCTCCCTGTGCGTGTTTTAAGGCCGACCCACGCATTATCATGCGTAGCAGGTGACGGGTAACGCGTAATTCCCCGCCCCGGGTAGACAAGTAGGGCACGTACGTACCCCCTGGTAAAGGCCAGGCCCAGGGAGGGGTGATTACCCGAGCTGGTACCTTCCGAACATGCCAATTGGTCCCTCCGTCAGTTCTCGGGAGGTGTGACCTGAGGTGTGAACAATCACCTAAGGCGGGTAAGCCCTCGGAGAGGGCCCCCACTAGGAAGGAGCGCGCCATCGGAGACGCCGGTAATCACGGGGGACACTTCCGCAATGACTTCCTTCTCTTCTTCACTGACATTGACCCAGAAACGTAAGATAGACTCGCCTCAGCAAAAGAAGACTCTGCCTAATTTGCCGAAATTTCTTGTTGTGTCGCGCACCGACGGAAAAGACTTCAATTCTGTCAATCCTTTCGTTATACAGAAAGGTGTTGATGCAATTGCTGGCCCTGTTAAAACCTGTTCGCGTCAGCGCAATGGCTCATTGTTGCTGGAAGTGGACAGTGCTTTCCAAGCCCAGAAACTTATCCGGACTACGTTATTGCACACGTTTCCAGTCAAAGTAGAAGCGCACCGCACACTCAACTCGTCACGTGGGGTAGTTTTTACGAGATCCCTTGACGGTTTGTCTGATGACGACATCCGGTCCTATATGTCCGATCAGGGTGTGACAGCCGTCCACAGGGTGATGAAAAAGGTAGATAACCAGCTGACACCGACTCGTACTGTGTTTTTGACATTCGACAGAGTTGACCTCCCGTCGAAGGTCAAAGCAGGGTACGAAGTTATCTCAGTCCGCCCTTATATTCCAAACCCAACGCGCTGCTACCAATGCCACAGGTACAACCATACCCGTGAACATTGCCCACATGCAGCAAAATGTGTCACTTGTGGTAGGGACGCCCATGAGGGGGATTGCCCACCTCCGTCCCCTCACTGCCTTAACTGCAACGGCGACCATGCGGCTTCCTCTCGCGACTGCCCTGTATACAAGGATGAGAAGGTAATCCAGCAAATTCGGGTCACGGAGAAGGTATCAACATCTGCCGCTCGAAAGTTGTTGGCGAGTCGAAAGCCCACTGTCCTCCCAGCGGGTACATACAGTAAGGTCCTCACCTCAACTCGACCTACTAAGGATTCCAGTACCCAGACTTGTGATTTCACTTTCGCTGACACAGCTGTGCGATCCGCCAGCCCGAAGATTTCCCGTTCCACGTCCCCGCTTCCTCCTGTTGCTTCTAAGGTACAGTCTTCGTCAACCTCTAGTAAACCGCGGGCACCTAAACAAGATGCCTTGAAAAAGGAACCTGTCCGTGAGGATTTTCTGCGTTCTCAGGCTTCCCAACCGTCAACTGCCTCTTCCCGCCGTCACTCTTCCAGAAGAGCTGACAAGAAAAAGAGTTCCTCTCCTTCCCCGCTGAGGCGTGACCCATCTGTCACGCCGTCCAACAGTTGCCGGCCTCGGCCGTCTTCTGTTTCACCGGGACGCTCCGTTTGCCGGGCGCCCGGCCCTTTACCGGCGGTGGAAACTGCCCCTCCTGATCAACTCAGGGAGGTGGCAGGCGCGTCGGTCGAACCTATGGACCACGACCCTTTGCCCCTGGACAGCGATAGCAGTGCTCCCTCGAAATTCGGTCCTCAGCGGCCGTCGAGGTGACCCCGCTCGCTACTTGGTTTTTATCCTTATTTCTTTTCTCATTTTTATCATGGCGCTCCTTCAATGGAACATTCGCGGCATTCGTTCTAATCGGGAGGAGTTAAAACTACTCCTTCGATTGCACTGCCCGCTTCTAGTCTGCCTCCAGGAAACTAAGTTGCGTCCACGTGATCGTGCAGACTTTCCACACTACACCTCTGTGCGGTTCGACCTGCCACCCGTGGAAGGTGTCCCAGCCCATGGAGGGGTTCTGATGCTCCTTCGAGACGACGTCTATTTCCATCCCATTTCCTTGCATACTCACCTATAGGCAGTTGCCGTCCGCATCACTTTATCCACATTTACCTTCTCCCTCTTTAATATCTATTCGCCATCGTCATCTGCCCTTACTAGGGCAGATGTGCTAAACCTTGTTGACCAGCTCCCTTCACCTTTCGTGTTGGTAGGCGACTTTAATGCCCACCACCCCCTATGGGGCTCTCCGGCACCTTGTCCGAGAGGCTCCCTTTTGGTGGACCTTCTCCAACACCTCGATCTTGTCTGCCTCAACACCGGTACACCGACCTTCCTTTCTGACACAACACACACTTATTCCCATATAGACCTCACAATATGCACTCCTCAGCTTGCCGGTCGGTTTGAGTGGTATGCACTTTCTGACACGTACTCGAGTGACCATTTCCCTTGTATCATCCACTTCCTACATCACTCCCCATCTCCACGCCCCACCAGTTGGAACATTTCTAAAGCCGACTGGGGGCTTTATTCTTCCATGGCTGTTTTTCACAATCAGCATTTTCCCAACTGTGACAGTCAGGTCGAATACCTCACAGAGGTTATTCTCACTGCTGCTGAACGTTCCATACCTCGTACATCCTCTTCTCCACGTCGTGTGCAGGTCCCTTGGTGGACTGCAGCCTGCCGCGACGCGCTTCGAGCCCGACGCCGTGCCTTACGCACCTTCCGCCGCCACCCAACTTTGGAGAATTGCATCAATTACAAACGTATGAGAGCGCAGTGCCGTCGTATCATAAACGACAGCAAGAAAGCTTGCTGGACAGCTTTTACTAGTTCTTTTAACCGTTTTACTCCCTCCACGGTTGTCTGGGGTGGCCTACGCCGTTTGTCCGGCATCAAGGTCCACTCCCCGATTCCTGGCCTGACTGTGGAGAACGCGGTCCTCGTGGACCCAGCTGATGTTTCAAACGCATTGGGTTTTTTCTTTGCGGAGGTTTCGAGCTCTGCCCATTACCACCCTGCCTTTCTCCCTCGCAAACAGGTAGAGGAGGCACGGCCGCCTTCTTTCCGCTCTTTTAATCGTGAAAATTATAACGTCGCCTTCACCATGCAGGAGCTAGACCGTGCTCTCGCCCTGTCCCGGTCCTCTGCTCCCGGGCCCGATTCCATTCATATTGAGATGCTGAAGAACCTCTCTCCGGCGGGCAAGTGCTTTCTTCTTCGTACCTACAATCGCATATGGACTGAAGGTCATGTTCCCACAAGTTGGCGTGAAGCCATTGTTGTCCCCATCCCCAAACCAGGGAAGGACAAACACCTTCCTTCCAGTTATCGTCCCATTTCTCTGACGAGCTGCGTCTGTAAGGTGATGGAACGCATGGTTAACGCTCGGTTGGTCTGGCTCCTCGAATCTCGCCGCCTCCTGACTAATATACAATGCGGTTTTCGTCGACACCGCTCTGCTGCTGACCACCTCGTTACGTTGTCGACCTTCATTATGAACAACATTCTAAAGAAGCGTCAAACAGTAGCCGTGTTCTTCGACTTGGAGAAGGCATACGATACCTGTTGGAGAGCGGGTATTCTCCGCACATTACACACATGGGGCCTTCGGGGCCGCCTTCCTCTTTTCATTCAAGCGTTTTTGGCGGATCGCAAATTCCGGGTACGGGTGGGCTCTGTTTTGTCAGATACCTTTTGCCAGGAGAATGGGGTACCACAGGGCTCCGTCTTGAGTGTGGCGCTCTTTGCCATTGCAATCAATCCGATCGTGGACTGCCTTTCAGCCGACGTCTCCGGATCTCTTTTTGTTGACGATTTCGCAATTTATTGTAGCGCCCAGCGGACGTGTCTCTTGGAGCGTTCTCTCCAACGCTGTCTTGACCGTCTATATTCCTGGAGCATCGCAAACGGCTTCCGATTCTCCACTGAGATACAAGGAATTTCTTCCACCTTCTCTACGTCTCGGCCCTGTTGCTCTCCCTTTCGTGGAGACTACGAAATTCTTGGGACTCATGTTGGATCGGAAACTTTGCTGGTCCACACACGTGTCCTACCTGGCTGCCCGTTGTGCCCGATCCCTTAACGTTCTTCGTGTCCTCAGTGGCACGTCATGGGGAGCGGATCGTACCGTCCTGCTTCACCTTTACCAGGCCATTGTTCAGTCGAAGCTCGACTATGGAAGCCTTGTGTACTCTTCAGCACGGCCGTCGGTTCTCCGCCGTCTCAACTCTATCCACCATCGTGGATTACGTTTGGCGACCGGTGCATTTTATACCAGCCCTGTTGAAAGTCTGTATGCCGAGGCTGCTGTATTACCCTTGACCACTCGACGTGACATACTCTTGTGTCGGTATGCATGCCGCCTACAGTCGATGCCCAACCATCCCTCTTACAGATTATTTTTTGACGACTCACTCGATCGCCAATATCAGTTGTCTGCGATTGCCTTGCTTCCACCGGGAGTTCGGTTTCGCCGCCTACTACAGCGGCTCGATTTTACCCTTCCTTCCACCCTTCGGTTGAGCGAAAGCCCATTGCCACCGTGGCATCAGGCACAGGTTCACACACACCTCGAACTTAGTTCGCTCCCCAAGGAGAGCACTCCGGATTTGGTATTCCGCTCGAGGCTTGTCGAACTCCGTTCGTGGTTCGATAATGCCGTATTTATTTATACTGATGGTTCCAAGAGCACTGCTGGTGTCGGATCTGCCTTCGTCGTCGGGGACAACCGGTTCCAATACAAGCTCCCTGACCGGTGCTCGACCTTCACGGCTGAGCTTTTCGCCCTCCACCAGGCCGTTTTGTATACCTGCCGCCACCGCCAACCTTTCTATGCCATATGTTCTGACTCCCTTAGTGCCCTGCAGAGTCTTAAGGACCCTTTCTCGAACCATCCTCTCGTGTATCGGATCCAACGCTCCATCCAGTTGCTGGCGGATGACAGCTGTCACGTTTCTTTCCTGTGGGTCCCTGGCCGACACAGCAGCCAAGGCAGCAGCTCTTTTACCTCGCATGGCTACCTTTTGCGTCCCATCGGACGATGTTCAACGGGCTCTTCGCCGGAGTATCGTGTCGCAATGGCACAGTGTGTGGCTTTCACTGTACAACAATAAATTGCGAACTGTCAAACCGATCCCGACCGCTTGGAGGACATCCTCACGCCCCTCTCGGCGGGAGGAGGTCATCCTGGCTCGGTTGCGGATCGGTCATTGCCGTTTCAGCCACCGTCACTTGCTATCCGCCGAACCTGCACCGCTATGCTCCTGCGGTGAACTGTTCACAGTGCGACATGTTTTATTGACTTGTGTTAATTTTAATCATCTCCGTGTAGCCCTTCACTTTCCGTCTACTCTGGAGGAAATTTTAGCTGATGACTCACGAGCAGCTGCTCGGGTTTTGCGTTTTATCAATTTGGCCAACTTATCCAAGGATATTTAACCCTTTTAATTGTCTTTTCTTTCGTTTTTAGCCTCTTGCTGATGTTCTGACAGTCACCATTTTTTGAGATCATAGCGAATCAATGTTCTTAGCTGGGCGCTAATGACCATAGAAGTTGTGCGCCCTAAAACCACAAAAAAAAAAAAAAAAAAAAAAAAAACCGCCTTCGTTGCCTCTAGTTTTGGCGGATGACACCGGATGATTGATCCTGTCCTTGCCTTCCTCCGTGAAAGTAGGTTTTATTGTCAGCTCTAGGACTCGCTTGGTCGGGGTGAGTGGGTTTGTGACTCTTGGCTGTTTGTGGGGTTTAGAGCCTTCTCCCCCCAGTCCCCCACTTTTACTTTTTAACGTCGTTTTATTTCTCCCTATCTGAAGCTGTGATCTGTTGACCACTGTGCCGTTAGCAACTTGTGGTTTAGAAGCTTGTAGTCGCTTCCGGAGCTATGGGAGCGGACACTGAAGCTTTCGCTACCCTAAGTTGGTTTTAGTCTTGTTGGTGAGATGATTTTATTTCCTAGTGGAATGGTCTTTCAGCTTACCCCAATTTTTCGTTGGGTTCCGTGGCATAGACAATTCGGAGTTAAAGGGACTGATAACCTCGTTGTTTGGTCCCTCATGTCCATCTTCATCACCACCACCACCACCATAATAGTTCAAAATGAAGTCCGACGAATAACGTATCAACGCTTGTAAAATTTCATGTAGAATCATATTCAGTTCAGCTAAAATTCTATACTGGAATCGGAAAAAAGCTAAAGTTCTTAAATTGGCACTCATTAGTCCTTGCCAAACTTCATGTCCCAAAGTAAGTATTGGCTGTTGGAGAGTGTTTCTTTAGGTAAGGAAAAACTTACTTTACCATCCATCATAAGGGTCAAACACAAGGGAAGACCGTCATAACTCTTGAAACGTCCTGGCAGATTAAAATTGCGTGCCGGAACCGGGACTCGAAACTGGGACCTTTGCCTTTCGCGGGCAAGCGCATTACCGACTGTGCTATCCCGACACGACTCACGATGCCGCCTCACAACTTTACTTCCGACAGTACCTCGCCTCCTACTTTCAAATTTCTCCTGCGAACTATGCAAGACTAGCACTCCTGGAAGGAAAGGATGTGGTGAAGACATGGCTTAGCCACAGCCTAAGGGATGTTTCCAGAATGAAACTTTCACACTGCAGCGGAGTGTGCGCTGATATGAAACTTCCTGGCAGGTTCGAGTCCCGGTTCCGGCACACAATTTTAATCTGCCAGGAAGTTTCATATCAGCGCACACTCCGCTGCAGAGTGAGAGTTTCATTCGTCATAACTCCTGTTTTTCGGCAGAGGTTTCAAACAACTAGCAACCGCTGATCGGTGCTGTGATGAATAAGGGTTGCTAAATGGCTACTTCTTTCTGTCACATTAGTCACTTTCTTTAACTCTGTATCGTTTCAGAAAGTGGAGCCGCTTCAGGGATGCGAAGTTTCTAAATTGCAGCTGTTTTCTGAAACAATCTTCCAGGAAGCGCGTATTCCGTCGCCATTGCCAAAGTCGCCTCCTTGGAATTGCAAATGCTTCTCGAAACACATGCGAGGATATTACGGAGAATGGATGCAGCTGCCGAGTGTCGGCCATTGTGTGACACCGTGATGGTCATTGACAGCGGCGCGTGAGCCTCATGCATGTTTCATGCCGCATTCTTTCCAAAGCACGCATTATGTGTGTCTAATTACGATCTGTGTGGGCTCGTCCACGTGCAGATTGTGAGGAAAGCGTATCGTAACGGTGAGAACCGACAGCGGACTGTCGCACAACTTCAGGAAGTCATGAGAAATATTTTGCAATTACTTGATGTAGTATTAAAAGCAAACTGACAAAGCCATGCTTACTGCGTTAAACTTGAGCGTTTCTTGCGGTCCGCTATAACAGTGCCAGTCAGTGAGAACTTCTTCGGGCACTATTTCACGTAGCTTGACAATTTGTCCGGAATCGTAGAATTCTATCTCCCAAACAGTAGCACTGCTAACTCAAAGCACACACTCGATTAACACGTTGCAGTGTCAATGGACACGAGGCACTGTGTGTCCAAGGCCGTATGCGCCTTCTATTCTACTATATTTAGACAAATTAGGTTTCAGCTACTCCAGAAGGCCCTTGTTTAGACTCAAATCCTTCAGCGCTCGGTCAAAATCTTGTCGCTGTATCGTAATTCCTATCTCGCCTTCGTCCCTTCCTACAATACTGCCTGCATGATGGAGTTCGTACTGCGCGCCCTCTTTGGTTGCTCACACTATAGGAACAGTGGTGAATCTAAACACAACTTTTATTTCACAGTTCAACCCTTCTAATAACAAGGGAACCTCCCCATTGCACCCTCCTCAGATTTAGCTGTAAGTTGGCGGAGTGGATATGCTGTAACCATAACACTGCAAAACATGATTTCATTAACAACCTCAGATACGGTGCGAAAAGTAATGCTGGAGAAAAATAACGTGGTCCGTGACCAGAAACGAATTCTCGTCCAGTATCCCGGGTAACTGCGTAGTTTGTTTACAAGGTGTCGTCCGCCTCCAGTTTCGTCAGTCGCTTGCTGTCCAACGTGCTTTCAATATTTTCGCAACGTTGCTGCTTGAAAAGGTGTGGAGTTACTTTTACTAAACGATTTACGAAGTGCATTTAAGTTCTAAGGCCTCCGATTTTTTTCTAATTAATTATTCACCCGAAATCTATGAAACTGGCGTTACTTCTCGACGTAATCGCCCTGCAGACGTACACATTTTTCACAACGCTGACGCCACGATTCCATGACAGCGGCGAAGGCTGCTTTAGGAGTCTGTTTTGACCACTGGAAAATCGCTGAGGCAATAGCAGCACGGCTGGTGAATGTGCGGCCACGGAGTGTGTCTTTCATTGAAGGAGCCAGGTCAGGTGAGTAGGGAGCATGAGGAATCACTTTAAAGTTATCACGAAGAAACTGTTGCGTAACGTTAGCTCGATGTGCGGGTGCGTTGTCTCGGTGAAACAGCACACGCGCAGCCCTTCCCGGACGTTTTTGATGCAGTGCAGGAAGGAATTTGTTCTTCAAAATATTTTCGTAGGATGCACCTGTTACCGTAGTGTCCTTTGGAACGCAATGGGTAAGGATTACGTCCTCGCTGTCCCAGCACTGTCGGTTACCCGAAATTTTTTTGGTGGCGGTGAATCTGAGTGCTTCCTTTGAGCTGATTGGCGCTTTGTTTCTGGATTGAAAAATTGCATCCACGTCTCATCCATTGTCACGACCGAAGAAAAAGTCCCATTCATGCTGTAGTTGCACGTCAACATTGCTTGGCAACATGCCACACGGGCAGCCTTGTAGTCGTCCGTCAGCATTCGTATCACCCACCTGGATGACACTTTTCGCATTTTCAGGTTGTCATGCAGGATCGTGTGTACAGAACCCACAGAAATGCCAACTCTGGAGGCGATCTGTTCGTCATTCGGCGATCCCCCAAAACAATTCTCACCACTTTCTCGGTCATGTCGTCAGACCGGCTTGTGCGAGCCCGAGGTTGTTTCGGTTTGTTGTCACACGATGTTCTGCCTTCATTAAACTGTCGCACCCACGAACGCACTTCCGACACATCCATAACTCCGTCACCACATGTCTCCTTCAAATGTCGATGAATTTCAATTGGTGTCACACCACGCAAATTCAGATAACGAATGATTCTACGCTGTTCAAGTAAGGAAAACGTCGCCATTTCAAGTATCTAAAACAGTCATTCTCGCCGCTGGCGGTAAAATTCTATCTGCCGTACGGTGCTGCCATCTCTAGGACGTATTGACAATGAACGCGGCCTCATTTTAAAACAATGCGCATGTTTCTATCTCTTTCCAGTCCGGAGAAAAAAATCAGAGGCCTTAGAACTTGAATGCACCTCGTAAACTCCTCTCTTTTTACCTAACAAGAGTAATAATGGCTTTGGATGTCGTCTTCTAGTCAAGCTTCAGAAGAACGACAGTAGTTCAGCACACCATAAGTGCCATAAAGTTCACCGTAAAGAAAAGAAAAAAAAATACCACAAGAGTGTTTTACGCCTTGTGACATCTGGCTGTAGTACGTTTAATCGGGCTAACAATCAGTCAATTTCCGCTGACATCCGCCACCTCTGGAGGAATAAAATGACAATAAGAGTAGAGAAGATCCATTGGACCGTTTGGATGTGTCGCACGATTTATTCCACTGGCACTATAAGTCGGCTGTTTCTCCTCTGTTTATTGGTCATTGATATAAGGCCGTCCATAGTCCGGTGTTGGGCAGTTTCTCCCGTGCTGTCAGGAAACGAGTGGAGAGTCGACGTTAATCATTTGGAACAGGAATGTTGCGGCAGCAGGCAGAACCCTTAACCCCTGGAGCATTACAGCCACACAGGTGGGTCCCACCTGCCTCGGGTCTCGGTGCTGTGTGCAGCCGCTGTCCGTTAGCTTTACGAGCGTCGCCCACTGCACATTGTCCGCGCTTAACGGGAGAGGCGCCACACGTCGTTCTGCGGTCCGGCCAACAGCCGGCAAGAACTGCACTGCACTGCACTGCAACACTCCACTCCGCTTCCAACTTCCTGCCGACCGCGACCTGACGGCCTAAATACGGAAACACACCGCTAGGACTTGAGGTCACTTCAAAACAATTCCCGGACATTTCTCGCCAATGGAGTGTTGAAATGCGGTTACCATCCCTGCCTGTATTGTTTAACTGCCTGATGGATCATTATTGTATGTCTGTTTGTCGTTCAGTGCTGTGTTGAGTAGGACGGAGTGTCGCAGTGTTTGCGAATTTCTAGATAGCAGATTAGCAACACGTACGCTCAAATTTCGCCTACAGCTCAAGGAAACCTTTGGGCACACTCCAAATGACGCAGAGAGGCTACGGTGATGAGCAAAGGGGTATATAAACAACATAGAGCGGCTATAGGCAAGCTACGGCGCTCTGGGCGGCAGCAGTAAGCAACACTGGGCACCATATTTGAGAACGTCAGTTTGAAGCAGCAGCGTGAGAAGACGCTTCTGTTTGTAATGTAAACTAACGTGTAAGCGCTATTATTAGTGGCAACTCATGTCCAGTGTATGTTCGGCGTACCGCGGTGACATAACTGTTCGAATAGCATACATAAAGAAAGAGATGTAATTATATAGGTCGTCGTGTATCAGCGTGTATTTGTCTATAAACATTCATAATACTTAACTTTCGCATTTACTAAGTTTCAAAATTATGTTTACTTCACGATCATCAGAAAGCTAGGCAGATGACGGATGTATTTGGTGTGTTTTAATGTACTGACAGTTGTTTATATAGTGTAGAAAAGCGTTTTAACCATTGGGTAAGTAGCCTAGGTATATGAACTGTAATTAAACTATTCTTTACACAGATTTCCTTTAAAAAACAAGGACTTGCTAACTCAATGGATAACCAGTATGACGTGTGGTAAGAGGCAGCCTACGGAGTATAGTTACATATGCTCTCATCGTTTTGAAGAAAACTTCATGTATGCTTCCATCGATCCAAAGTGGCTACTGGCAAATGCCATTCAACAACATTTTCTTTTATTGAGCACCTACAGAAACCAGAAGCTGTAAGAAGAGTACCGAGGAAACGACAAATTGTGGAGAGCTCGATAAATACGTAATGTACTGCAAAGCATGAAACATCATTTGAACCAAAGGCAGAATAAAGGTAATTAAAGATTTTAAAGAAATTCGCCTGTATTTATAGGGAAGATATGTCGCCAAATACAAACGATTATTGACATAGTAACATCAAATAATGCAGCAGTTCGACGATTGTAAACATTACACTTACCATGCAGTAGTAAACGAGAAATGGTATTCGCAGTGGGAATTACTTTCCTAAATGCGTCGCCCAGAAATTAAGGAAAAATCGACACTGGCATTGATTAATGTGAAACCTATGATTCAGTTGTTAGCAGACGCGCAGTATCACCTGGCGTGACACTGACGTTCTCAAAGATGGCGGCAACATTTCCAATTGGCTTCAACTATGGCGGCGCTCTGGCCAGTCCATGTTGTTTATATAGGTCTTTGGTGATGAGTGCTTAAGCCGTACTCGGTATTATGAGTGGTACACGCGGTTTAAAAAGGTTGGGACCGGCGTTAAGGCTTTTGCATCACGATAACGCACCTTCACGTACACTGTGTGTCACATAATTATTGAAATCGCTTCAGTTGTACATAAGGCAGGACGGCACTCGTGCTGACGAGCCAAGGCGCTTCGAACGGCCGGTTCTGCAAGGCCAGCGATTAGACTAGCCTGGGCTTCGAGCCAGCAACCCTTGAACACCGCGGCAGACAGTAGTGGACAGTGGAGAGCCGGCGAAAATGGGCGACCCCGAGCTGCGCAGGGATCGCCGGTATAAGAAAAACAGGTCGACGCGGTGTGGACGTTTTGGTGAATACGTGAAACATACACTCTCTTAAATCTAATATATAAAGCAGTGTGTCCGTATGTTTGTACGTGATGCGTAAAAATCTACAGTTTTCTTCCAATCTTTATGACATTTTGTACACTTTAGCTTCAATCCATGAGGACGGTCGCCGTAAGTGTAAGAATCACATACGATATATAGTTCACGAGATATGACGTCATAAACAATGAGATGCGTGAAAAACTGCTGCATTTTGCGACAATGCTGCTCATTTTCTCCTAAACCACTGGACCGATTTCAACCAAATTTGGTAGACACATTCCTTACCGTGAGTTAACAATTGTTGCATGGTTAAGAATCACATACGGAACATGGTTCAAAAGATATGACGTCATGTACAATAGGAATCGCAAAAAATGCCATATAATGCTGCGAAACCTTCGAAATACACTATGAGAATGACAGTACTTAGCGACTTGCAACAAACTTTAAACATAACTTCAAACCTTTATTAAACTTTTTCTCGCTGGCAATCATAGTAAAATGATGAATGGAAAAATGTTTCTCGCTTCCTACTTTCCCGTTCTTTATGGAGTAAAACTACGGCATTCGGTATGACGTTACAATGTAAAATTTGCACACTACAAATTGTAGCCGCAGGAAATTTTACAAACAGTATACAAGCATATAGTTGAGTGTACCTTCTAAATTATACCACAGCACGATACGTAGTTCACGAGATATGAGCACATAAACAGTAACGTTCATGGAAAAACCGCCCAATCACGCACCAATTTGTAATGTATTACTTCTTTACTACTTATTGTATTCCCAAGAGGTTTTACAGACACACAGCTCTTATACAAATGAATATATACCTGAAAAATGGCAGGAATAAATAAATAAATAAATACCCGGGCAACGCCTAGTTTTCAGCTAGTTAAATAATAAATCACTGTTACGTTCCCGTCAATTCTAAAGCCATCTGCGATATCAGAAAAAGTAGGCGCACATTATGAATCAACAATATTTTTAATATCTTGAAAACAGTTAATGTTCACAATATATGAATGTAGCAAAATTAATCTTAAAAATAACAACTTTTCAATGCATCATGCGATTTCAACAAATTACATCTTAGATGATAGTTTGAGGTAAGAAAATATCACCGTGAAAGCAAAACACCTCTGTGTGTTCATTTAAGGATTTATCACATAGTAATTCTGTCAGAGACCGCAAAAGATCTGGAAGAGCAGTTGAATGGGATGGACAGTGTCTTGAAAGGAAGATATAAGATGAACATTAACAAGAGTAAAAAGAAGGTAATGTAATGTCGGAAAATCAGGTGATGCTGAAGGAATTAGATTAGTTAATGAGACAATAAAAGTAGTAGATGAATTTTATTTGGTTAGCAAGATAACTTCTGATGGCCGAAGTAAAGAAGATACAAAATGCAGAATGGCTATGCGGAGAAAAGCGTTTCTAAAGAAGCGAAACTGGTTAACATCCAATATTAATTTAAATGTTAGGAAGTCCTTTCTGAAAGTATTTGTCTGGATTGTAGCATTGTATGCGAGTGAAACGTGGACGATAAGGAGTTCAGATAAAAAGATGATAGAAGCTTTTGAAATGTGGTGCTACAGACGAATGATGAAAATGAGATGGGCAGATCACGTAACTAATGAGGTGGTGCTTAACCGAATCGGGGAGAACAGGAGTTTCTGGCATATCCTGACTAAGAGCAGGGATAGCTTGGTTCGACACATTCTGAGACATCAAGAAATTGTCAACTTAGCATTAGAAGGAAGCGTGTGGGGTAAAAATCATAGAGGGAGACCGAGGGACGAATATAATAAGCAGATTCAAAAAATGTTCAAATGTTTGTAGAGTCTATGGGACTTAACTACGGGGTCATCAGTCCCTAAACTTAGAAACTACTTCTGAGCTAGCTAATCCTAATGACGTCACAAATATCCATGCCCGAGGGGGGATTCGAACCCCCGACCGTAGTGGCCGTGCAGACCGTGACTGGAGCGCCTCAGTCCCCTCGGCCACCGCGGCCGGCAAGCAGATTCAAAATGATGTAGGTTGCCGAACGTATTCTCAGATGAAGAGATTTGCACAGGACAGGGTAGCGTGGCGAGCTGCATCAAATCAGTCTGCGGACTGAAGACTAAAACAACAACACACTTCTTATATGCAAATATAGTCAGATCATCGTAACCTCCACAGCAACTCAGCAATTACAAGCAGCGCAACATGCTCCTCTTGTCCTCGTAACTATTTAATAGATATTTGCCGGTAACTTTACATAAATAGTGTGTAGTATGAGCTACCAAGATCGTGAAGTCTGGCATGTTATTTATTTCATATATCTAATGCAGATAAATAGTCCCAAGGTGACAGAATGTTTGTAACTTTCCTATTTAATACGTACATACATACTCCGCAGTCCCCCTTAAGGTGCGTGGCGGAGGGTACACTGTACCACTCCCAAATAGAACGAGGAAAAAAGGAGTGCCTATATGCTTCCGTACGAGCCCTAATTTCTCTTATCTTGTCTTTGTGATCACTACGCGAAATGTAAGTAGGCGGCAGCAAGATCGTACTACACTCAGCTTCAAATTCCTCAACAGAAATTCAGGAAAAGAACGTCGCCCTTCCTCCAGCGATCCCGAATTGAGTTGCCGGAGCATTTCCTTGACACTCGCGCATTGGTGGAACCTACCAGTAACAAACCTAGCTGCTCGCCTCTGAACTGCTTCTACGTCTTCCTTTAAACTGATCTGCTGCGGGTCCCAAACACTTAAGCAGTACTCAAGACGTGGTCGTACAAGCGTTTTATACGCGTTCTACTTTACAGATGAAGTACATCTTCCCAAAATTCTCCCAATAAACTGTCCTTACATGTTCGTTCCATTTCATATCGCTCTGCAGTGTTACGCCTAGATATTTGAACGACGAGACAGCATCAAGAAGCTTACTACTAATGCTGTATTCGAACATAATGGGATTTTTTTTCCTACTCATGCGCATCACCTTAAATTTTTCTACATTGAGAGCTAGCTGCCATTCTTGGCACCAACTAGAAATGTTGTCTAAGTCATCCTGTATGCTATTACAGTCAGTTGCATCGACACCCTCGCATACACCACCAGCAGCAAACAGCCGCAAATTACAACTTACTCTGTCCATCAGATCATTTATATAGGTAGAAAATAATAGCGGTCCTGTCAATATTGTCGGAATGTCAAGTTGTTGTGGAAGTGCTCAAAATTATATGAAAAGAAATATTTTCTGTTAAGAACTCTAATACTTTTGGAGGGGATGGCGAGCTGCTAGTGAGAGTGGCCAGGGCAGAAGATTACAGTGGTCAAGTAAAATGCTTGGACCGTTTTTGTGGAGAGTTTCTAAGGAATTTCAAGAACTTGACTTGGAAGGAGAGCACCTGCCATGATGCCGAAGTGCTTCGTTTGCGACAATCTTATAATGTGCGCGGCAAGTGACAGGTTTGTCAGGACTTGGTGTCAAGGGCTTGTGAGTACCAGATTTGAAATTGAACAGTGTATATGATATTTAACGAGTGTTGATATTTTAGTCATCGGACTGGATTGAACTATTTCGAGCTGATGAATATTCCGCGTTATCGTCACAAAATGGACGTAGTGTCTGAGTATTGTCGATGATTTCTTAGGTCGGGATTTTGCTACACTATTATAACGCAATTAACGTATGTGTGTTGATAATTTTATAGCTTTATTTCTAATTTATTATTTTTGTTTGTACTAGATCACTTCCTATAGATCAAAACGTGTGTTTCACAAAGCATTATTGAACTAATAAAAATAAGTAATTTCCAGCCTGGTGGTGCGATATGAAATGTTTATTTTAAAAATTACATACCGATTTCGTTCTCGTAGTGAATCATCATCAGTGCACATTTAGTGTCATGACTCATGTATTCCGCATGAAGTCCTCATTAATTGAAATTTAAACTAATGATGTTCCATCATGGGAACGAAATCGATATGTATTTTTTTTTTTTTTTTTTTTTAAATAAAGATTTCATCTCGCATTACTAAGCTGGAAATCTTATAGACCCACTTTAGGTTACGGTAGTAACACTAAAAATGGGCCTTCGCGATCGTCTTTTGACAGCACGAAATTTAATTGAAAACAACGGCTTAACCATTCATCTGACACGAAAATTGAATAACCGAATTTGTAGAGGAGAAAATTCTGTACACCTTTGTTCCCTTATGTTCTTTCATACCTCGTATCTTTTGAGAGATATTTGCAAAAATAATGGAGTTTTGACACCCTCCATTGAATTAACGATAACCAGCCGTTCGCAGATGTCACGTGACATTCCTCGCCCAGAACTCTCTGGCATACACCATCTTGCGTTGCATATTTCATGATATTCTTATTGTAACTTACACGTTGTCATTTCAAGGCAATGGCGCACTGAAGAATTAACCAAAACACGTCGTTTTTCGTACGATAAATGATAATCTAGTGTCTACAAATGCCATCAGTTAACAACGGCCATCAATAGTATGAGATAAAAGAACGCAACTCCCAACTGTTACCTGTAGCGTGGTGCGCAATACGTTGGACTGTGACGGTGAAGGTCAGTGGTTCGGAACTCGCCATTGCCATTTTTTTTCCCTAAAAGGATTTCAGACACCCTTATTAATTTATTATTTAGATTATTATTTTGGTCCAAAATGTTTGCTAAAACTTATAAAACTACAAATCTAAAGTGGGCCGTAAAACACGTCAGTGCGATTTTTTATTGTAATATTGTGGTGAGCTGGCTTATTTTCCACTGTGGATTCAACTTACCATTATTCAACTAAGTTATCTGGAGTTCCCTACATCATTTTCAAACTTTAATTGATGATTCATCTTCGTTTTGTAAAAAAGGTAAAGCAGTCAACAATCCGAAGATTGGTTTGAACACCACAGTGCTTTACTAGGCAGGGTCCTGTTTGGAGGTGGTATGCCGTTGCCTTCCCCCGACCTTCGAACTGACTTATCCAGCCTGTTATCGGGGGACCTACAGTTTAACGTGAATTCCGAACCACGGTGCTACTCGGTATTTTTCACATGAGCAATACTGCCAGTATCCTTTAATTATTTCGCAAATGTTAGCCTATGTATAGTGTTTGACTGTAGGATCACAGATACAAGGTACTATTTGCAGCTTATGTAAATGAATTGCTGTTCGTTAGTCTCGCTAAAACTCGAGAACGACTTAACCGATTTGGCTAATTTTAGTCTTGAAATATTCGTGTTAGATCAGGGAAAGTTTAAACGGTGATAAAATCTGGAAAACTTTTCCGGAAAAGAGGCAAATCGGGAAAAACTGAAACAGCTTTTTCCAGTGAGGTATCAATACCGTTCGTCCAATTGCGATAAAATTTTGGACATTTCATGTTGAAACCAAAAGGAAGATTCGCATCAAATAAAAATTTGGAAGAGTCACTCGGAAAGTAGGAAAATTTAGGAAAAACCGAAAGCGATTTTTTCTATGAATAAAAATAAATTGTCCTATGATTGTAAGAGCATCACTTGAATACGGCTTGACAAAACAAGATTTGTATGAAATACATTTTCTGGGATAATCTACCGGAAAATTGGAAAATTTGAGAAAACTGAAAGTGCGGTTTTCAGTGTGTCTTTGATTGCAGTCAGCACTATAACTGACTATTCGCACGACGGAGAGGGGTAATTCTTTTTTGTTTTGTTCATTATGGTCTTGGAAAAGTTTTCAGTCAAAAAAGAAAGTCACAAAATTTGAACGAAGTTTCCAATAAGTAAATGTACTCAACACTATAATTTGAGAACCGTTTATCCGATTGCGATAACATTTTGATCATTTGACCTTCAACGATCTTCAACGACCTTGCTCCCAATTTTTCCATATTTTATCACCATTTAAATCTACCCTGAACTTCCACGAATGTGACATGAACACTATCCTGGATATGTGTGCGTGATTTGCCCACTCTTTCCGCCCACTATCGAGCCGATACGTAGAGTATCTGATGATGCCTTTTTAAAGCTACTGGGTCTAAAATACATAGGATTGAAATTAATATGGTTTATATTAAGAGGTAAGTGGTGATACGAAGTTCACCGGGTCATCTAGTAGTCCAATATGTGTAAGTTGTGTTCGGGCAATATAGCATAATTTGGTCAACACGTACAGACGACGTGAAGTGGCAAATGATAATCTAGAAATATGTGAAGTCCTTTTCTTTAATATTTTGGTTGGTGGTGGAAATTTATTTGGTTTATTGTAGTGCTTCGGTATTATAGAAGCGACATCAGTGGTAGTGCAAGCTTTCGTCGTCTTCACATGAAGATTCAGTAGGCACGTAAAATTTTAATTGAGGCATACGTTGGTTATTTAAGTTGGTACACCTGATATTTCATATATTCAGTTACGGATGCCTCTGGTTTAACTTTCCGTAGCCTAACACAGTTTATGGATTACATTTTAACTGATGAACATGGACTCTGTAATCTCAGGGGCTTGTTTTAAAAAATTATAAATTCTTTTTGTAATCTTTTCTTTCACGGTAGTTCCATTTAACGAAGCAAGTCACATAAACATTCACTAGTATTTACCTATAAATGTCATAACATTTTAATTATTTTTAGTAACTTTCATTCACAGATAATTCAAAGATGTTATTTTTAAAAGTTCTTCAATTATCAATGGAAAGGTCAGGTGCTAACTACTATTGATGTGGTCGACACAAAATTTTAAATTAATATTTCTCCTATATTTCACCTTAAGCACAGATTTACAAAACACTGTCAAAGTCACACGATATATTTTAAATAAGCAGTTCTCTATAGTTCTTTTCACAAAATCGCAGTTTGATATTCTTGGCAAAGTCAATATTTGAAAATTATTCCTCTTTTTATTACGTTCCTATCTGGAGGCAGAATTTTTCTAAGTCCGTAGCCTATCCCGAATTAAAAAGTCCACAGACATTATTTACGTACTCGCGTATAAGTTCGATTTAATTAAGCCTTTCAAATAAATTCAGTCATAGTAAACCAGAAGTTCGGAATATTTTTTGCACCTGACTACTCCAGATACAACGACAAAGACTGAATGAGATCTTATCGTTACGAGAAACAAATTCTGAGAGCTGTTAACGTTGGAAGAAACAAAGACAGAGAGCGATTAGCTGTACTGCGGAACTATTTATACTACTATTGCGACAAAAGATTACTCTGATTTACGGTGTTTAGACGCGGTTACTCTGAGACTGTACTGTTTCAATACTTCAAAGATATATTGACTGTTACTGAAATTTTGATGAATACGTAAAAAAAAAAAAAAAGAAAATTCTGCCTCATACAAATTATTATAATTGAATCTGGATGAAAATGGCTAGTTTGTGCTGTGTTACAAATATCAAATCTGTTAGAGATCGTTTGTCGGTAGTATCATTACTTCAGGTGAGAAGGTCGGCTTCTGAGAGGATGATACGAAAGAGCCGTATGCAGCTAAAACAATGCTTCTTTAGATTTCAAGAAATGACTTCATTGAAAGTACGCAGTCCCCAGAAGTTCTGCGCGTCGTTAGATTATCCCTCACTAGCGGCCGTGGGGAGATGGCCCGGTGGTGCGCCAGTTACAAGATACACCGCCATCCGGCCGGGGCGACCTCGCTTCTGGAGTGTGTCGGCCATTCGCTGCAAAACCGCGGAAACCGCAGCCTGCTGCCGGTACAAGGGAACGAACCCGAGACACCGGCGGCTGCGTCATGCCGTCTGGGCCGAGCCTTCGGCGAAAAGAGCAGACGCGGGGCAGAGAGGGCGCACAGTGATTCACCCGGTCCGGCTGAGTCAGTAGCCGCCGGTGCTGCCTCGGGGAGCTGCAGGTCTCTGTTCCCAAACCTGACAGCGTTTCGTCTACAAGTGATCTGTGTCACACAACTCTGAAGAGGCAGGAGAACTTCTTGCAAAAGGAAACTGCTGCAAATGTCCGATACACCAATCGGCTAAAACGTTGCGAGCACTTTCTTCGTACCGTGTTGGCACATCTTAGGAATGCAATACAGAAGCATTTCTGTGAGACACGTATTCGATCAGTCCCTAGTAAGTTGGCGGATGAATATAGCCGAAGGTACGTACGAACCACAGACATACATTACTAGACTAGCAGTGCCGTATCCTGTATCATTGGTGTCAGTGAAGTCTCGCCGCCATATTTCTATACTTTAACGTGCGAGCAGTCGTGTGAGTTATTATAGAAAACAGTCGTAAAAATACGAATGAACTGACGTAATTACGCTGTCATTAGAGTTTTGACATGTAGGAAATTCGTGTTTTGTATATGGCTGAAACTTTTAAAGCTTGAGTAAGCTTCAACACATACAGTAATGAGTTGCATTGATTTGCTGTTATTATTAATCTGTTATCAATTTCATTTAACTTGGTATTTTCTTTCAGTAGTAGTAGTACGGTCATTAGAATAGTGTTCAAAATGTTCAAATGTTTGTATAGCTTATGGGACTAACTACGGGGTCATCAGTCCCTAAACTTACAAACTACTTAATACTAAAGAAGGCACAAATATCCATGCCCGAGGGGGGATTCGAACCTCCGACCGTAGTGTCCTTGCAGACCGTAACTGGAGCGCCTCAGTCCCCTCGGCCGCCGCGGCCGGCTATAATAGTGTACCCTTATTCTTTTGACAGTTCTTACGAAATCTATAGTCTGCTTTGACGCACACATTGAGTCGCGATTCCTGTTTTTATTAATCTGTTTCCAGTTTCGATTAACTTCTGTTTTTCTTTTAATAATATGACCGTTATAGATGTGTTCTTTGTCGTGGACAACACATAGCTTTATTCTTGCTAGTGTCTTTCAGATAACTACTTCTGCTTTAACTGTACGTAACGGTAAAATTTTACCTATTATCCCGCCGACCTCTCATTATGTTGGCAACACAACAAAATGGTAGAAAGTCTTGGCCTAGACGTTAATGTTACTGTTTAACCGTACCTAACATGTTCTTCTCATAACACGATTCCAAAATGCGGAAGTGTTAGTTCAAATGCAAATCATGTTCAAACCAACTAGTAAAGCTTACGTCATATCGTCTCAGAAGATCATAGTAGTACCGTACGGAACCTTTTTGACGTTAGGTGAGGCAAGATGGCGGCATCAAACTTCAGTCACAGAGGCAAGTTTGCCAGTCTAGTAATGTATGTCTGTGGTACGAACAAATCACTCAATTCCAGGATCAAATTAAGAGTTGTGGTTTTTGTACGCGTAGCGGACTCCAAAAACTGCCCCAGATATGCTCCGTCAGGTGAAATCTGTGACAAAGGCATTGGTCGGAGCTCACAAACTTTCTCTCAGACTACACTTGCCGCTAAGTTGTAATATGCTCATAGATGCCCCGAAGTCGAAGCCTACTCTGCTTGTCACTTTGGCAGCGCATACAAAAATTAAGGTTGTTTTCAAGTGGCGATCTACAGTCGCAGTTTATTTGAAGAAAAAAGTTGTTGCGCTAACATTCCTAAAATATTTTATTTATTATACTCTATAGGTTTCGGAACTATCTGCCATCAACAGGAGATCGTAATCGATGAGCAATATGTTGAAATCTCCTGTTAGTGGCAGACAGAGTCGAAACCGGTAGAGTGTAATAAATAAAATATTAATGAAATAAATCGCAATTAGCGATCACTTATGGCTTCACTGTACTAAGTTTAGATGTAATACCAATGTGCGGCGCATTGATATTACATCTAAACCTAGTACAGTGAAGCCATAAGTGATCGCTAATTGCGATTTATATCATTAAAAATGAACGCTGTAATGTCGTCAAATTTATATATAATTGTGTACAAGCCGAGGCTGGGCACCTGACGACAATTAATTGTCTCGAAACCTCATGGTCTGTTCTCCCTGATGCGGGACTACAGTATTGTGGCTGCGAGCATTACAGAATTAAGTGGCTGTGGCAATAGGAAAGAGACCGTGTGGCGAATGGGAATTTGGGTGTGGCGGGAGAGAAGGGACCTATGCAGTCGGGTCGGTCACTGTGTCCTCGGTGGCAGTGTGTTCAACGCGTCTGGCTAATAAGCAGGAGATCCCGGCCGGGCACAAATTTTCATTCGCCGCACATTGGTATTACATCTAAACCTAGTACAGTGAAGCCATAAGTGATCGCAAATTGCAGTTTAATTAAAGATGAACGCTTTAACGTCGTCAAAAATATATAAATAAAATATTGTACAGCACATAAAAATTGTAATGGAATTTGCGTAAGCTGAGGCACCAAGATCGCTAGTTTTAAATTGCTTTATTTAGACCGGTTTCGGCAATTCCATGTTGTCATCTTAAAGTCTCTTAACATTTGAATATTGTATGGTAATATTTTGTTACATTCACGTTCCGTTTTTGGATACGGTATGTCGAAAAATAAAACAATTTTTGCGTCTATTTTAAAACCCGTCACTCAGGATTTTCTACAACACTGTTAAACAGTGAAGATAAGAAGTTCACTTGTCCAACAGAAATTTTTATTTAAAATATCTGATATTTCCCCCTATAAATTTCGCTTCATGGTTTACATTAGATATTTCTGACAGACACGCGTGTATTTGTACTGTATTGTGGTAGGCATATATTTCCTTATTTGTCATAAATATTTCCTTAGCCTCGCCGTTTATTGTTCTCAATAGAATAATGGATTGCGGCAGTCCACTATAAGCAGGAATTAATACAGAAAGAGCAGATCCATAATGACATAATTACTTCGTATTCTATTAGCGCAGTCTACTCACAACTGTCCAATCTTGTCGGATGATAAAATCTGGAGCACATTCCAAAACTAGCTCAGCCGTCGGCAGTCCATTTTTTAAACTTCAGTTTCTGTACCCTTGTTAACAAGATTTAAAGGCTACGATTTGTCACGTGTGCAGGCCTCGAGTCTCCGGCTAGGTCAGTGTCACGCCGATCCAATTCCGCTATTAACGGTGCGTCCAGCGGCAGCCGTCAGCAGAAGCGGAAGCCTTACTCTGGACGGAAGTGACGTGGCGCCGTCCGGGGCTTCCCCGGCTGTCCACAATCGATACCCGCCGCGTGCCCGAGGAGCTGCTGCTTCCCGTCACAAATGGCTTCGGTCCACAAATACGGATTTTGTTGTCCTTGTATAACAATTTGAAAAAGGTTTCACTGTACTTGGATGTTAATGGAATCCGCCTGAGACAACGTAAAACACACTGAACAACCAAGACCCGATGATTTCGGTGGTTTCTCTTCACTGAGGAAGGAAGGAAGGAAGCAAGCAAGCTTAGGGTTTTACGTCCCGTCGACAGCGTGGTCATTAGAGGCGGAGCTTGCGCTCGGATCGCCGCGGTGGAGTAGCCGAGCGGTCTAAGGCGTCTCGCTGCGGAGCGCGCAGTTGCTCGCCGTCGGAGGTTCCAGTCCTCCCTGGGGCATGGGCGTGTGTGTGTTTGTCCTTAGGTTAGTTTACCTTAGTTTAAGTAGTTTGTAAGATATGGACTGATGACCACGCAGTTTGGTCCCATAGATTTACGAACATTTGAACATTTTAGCGCTCGGATTTTTGGGGAAGGATGGGGGAGGAAATCGACCATGCGCTTTGAAAGGAACCATCCCGGCATTTGCCTGGAGTGAATTAGGGAAATCACGGAAAACCTTAATCTGGATGGCCGGAGGTGGATTTGAACCACCATCCTCCCCAATGCGAGTCCAGTGTGTTACCACTGCGCCACCTCGCTCGGTTCTCTTCACTTAACGAGAGCAGTAGATCAGTGGTGCCGTCATGAAACGAGTCTTGTTAACCTGAACTTCAAAATAAGTGTTTAACTACGTTCTGTGAATATTAATCGCTATAGTACTTCCTCCCTTTCCCTCGTCAGTGTTACAAAAACAAGTTGATAGAACTCAGACGTTACATCGCCTTTAGAACATATAAAATATATAAAATTTGCGTTCTCCTAGATTTACGATTACGATAATCGTTGATTTTATAACTGTCTACAGTAATTTGAACACTGACAATCTCTGTAGCATCGATTCTGTATCGTGCTTTTAAATTTCAGCCATTAGTATAAGCGGTATGTATGAAACACAGCCACAATGATCAGCAAAAAATTCATCTTTATGGAATGTCCTGTGATTTGTCTAACAGTTGTTCAGATTTATGTAACTGAATATTATTACTTCTTCTGGCCAAAATACGTCATACACCTACCTTTAAGAAAAAATATGGCAAGTTGCACCATGGTTCGAATTCCAGATGTAATTATAGATCGCCTTATTTGTGTCAGACTCAGTTTAGAGGTCAATGAAAGGCACGTGAACAGCAATAACATCTTGTGTAATGAAGCAATATCTACGTTGAGGCCAGCTTACGTGTGGAAAGTATATCTGAGTGTACGAATTTGTGACCAAATTACGATGCTATGGGAATTACTGCCCGAATTCGGAAACAACCTTATCTGCTCGCAGCGAGAGTATTTAAGAAACACTGTTGAATGACAAGTTTACCAGCGTTGTTTTGGACTACTTCAGTATGGCTTTACGACCAGCTGTCATTTCCACGCCACACGGGCCTGCGACCATTGCGCTATCTAGCGTGTGAACACAAGTAGATAAAACGTCAGCTGTGTCTAGAGCAGGTCTGTTTTTCCGTTGGCACAGTATGCAGTTGTGATACCTTTCATCTGCAAAAGTAGTTATACTCTTAAATGTAACAGAGTGGACCAAATTAAAGGACTTCGGACGCAGAATGGTCGTACGAGAATAGTAGATAGATTTGGGGAGACTGAACTGTGCTTTAGAGACATAATTATGGTGAATTTGCACACTTGACACAGAGACACAAGAAAGGAGGATATTTTCAGAAGACATTTTATACCGTTCTTCTCAATCGGCTTCTGATATAGGCTCTAATGGGTTTATCTTCTTAACTATGTAACTTGCTTTTCGATTTCCGGTTCCCACTAATTGAATGTCTTCTAATGAAACATAACTGATGTCTGGCGTTCACCAAGAAAGTGTTGTAGTCACTCAGCTGTCCATATTACACCCCTGAAAAATGGAAAAATAAAACCAAGAATTCATCGTCCCAGCAGAGGGAAATTTTTTGACACATACTTGAGGATGTATACAACACACGATCACTCAGATGCATGCGGACGTGAGTAGTCACCAGAGCGGGCGCAATATCTACGCTAGTACTGTGTATACCCTCCTTTTGCAGTATTGCAGACTGCGTTTTTTCCCAAGGTGCCGTATGTAGCCTCACCGAATGGCCTGCCATGCAGTTTCCTCCTGGTGCTTCAGTTAACCGTTTTTCGTGCCGGTCGTGCAAACTTCTTAGTTTATCTTCAGTAAACGGGGGAAACAAAAGATAAGCAATGCTGGTTCTAAAGCTCCTGAAAATAAAACTCAAAAGGATTCCGTAAAGAAACGTTAAACTTCTTTTAACCACCTTAATCCGTTCTGTGGGGGAAAAGTCTTATTACCTCATCCATTCTACATTGTAAACCACAAATTTTTTTATTACTGCTTCCAATTTGAAAAGATATAGGACTTAGATATAAACTTACAGGTGCATTTAGACCAAGTTAATTCTGGCATTTCCGCTTTGTAGGTGAAGTTCTTTTCGAGATTTCGTGTTCAGCCAAGGATAGTGACCTTTAGCTTTTATATAAATCATATGAACCCTGCGCAGCTAACACTCAAGCGTTAGGTCGAATAGTCACGTAGAATCACACCTCTCCCTCTTCTTTGTCTCAGAAGTGACGGGAACTAGAGGTACTGTTGGTAAGGAGGGAGATCAAAAGTTGTCTGAAACTAAGTAAATGTATCCAGAATGAAAATTTTCACTCCGCAGCGGAGTTTGCGCTGATATGCAACATCCTGGCAGATTAAAATTGCGTGCCGGAACCGAGACTCGAACCTGGGACCTTTTTCTTTCGCTGGCAAGTGCTCTACCGACTGAGCTATCCTGATGCCGCCTCACAAGTATACTTCCGCCAGTACCTCGCCTCCTATTTTCCAAATTTCACAAAAGCTCTCCTGCGAAACATGCAAGACTAGCACTCCTGGAAGAAAGGATAAGGGAGCCGTAGCCTAAGGGATGTTTCCAGAATGAAACTTTCACTCTGCAGCGGAGTGTGCGCTGATATGAAACTTCCTTGTTGATTAAAATTGCGTGCCGGAAACGGAAAGTTTGGAAAGTAGGAGGCGAGGTACTGGCGGATGTAAAGTTGTGAGGCGGCATCGTGAGTTGTGTCGGGATATCACAGTCGGTAGTGCGCTTGCCCGCGAAAGGCAAAGGTCCCAGGTTCGAGTCCCGGTTCCGGCATGCAATTTTAATCTGCTAGGAAGTTTAAGTAAATGTACACTCATGGGTACATAATTTCCTCTTAGTGAACGACAACATGTTAAACACTTCTTCAAAAATGTTCATGTTTTTTTAATGCTGCAGTGCTCACCAGTTCCTAAACTTATAGACTCGTGGGAGGAGTGGGACCTCCGACGGAGATCATATGCGCACTCCGCAGCAAGGCGCCTTAGAGCGCACGGCCCCTCCCGCATGGCACTACTTCTTTCTCTAGCTATTACAGCTACTAGATTCTCTCTCTCTCTCTCTCTCTCTCTCTCTCTCTCTCTCTCTCTCTCTCTCTCTGGCTATAATAGATAATAGAGCGCGATGATTCTCTGCTCTGCATGTATGTCTGACTCGCGTGTTCACATGGAAGCCTTGTTCGGTGGTACGGGAGAGTTTTTCTCTTCCCTTGCATCCTCAAGAGCGTCCCGGGTTTTTGTGCTGTCTTTTCGGCAGAGTAACTTGTCGAGGGGCTGTCGCGCAGATGTTTCGAGGAGACCATCTGTAAGTGTTCACGGCTTCCCACAGTTGGTGTTTGCCGCTACAACCGGATGCTTAAACTTAATTTTCTCAGAGGTGCAGGTTTTCTTCGACAATATGAACACAACAGGGCAGCAATCTATATCTATAAATGTGAATGTCTGTTCGGTGTACGTTTATCACGTCTGAACCACAAGACATAAAGAGCTAAAAATTTGTACAGTTACTAATGTCTACCCGGGGAAGGCTTTAGGCGCGGTTTTATGGCGATCGGATAGCTATATATATATATATTGTCGCTATGAAATGGGAGCAGGCTTGACTTCGAAGGCAACTAAACACAGCACTTATACTGAAAACACGTTTATTACGAACTCAACGTACACGCAGCACTGACTGCCTCTCAGGCAGAGTGCTTTGATATTTATACACAGACAGAATTTACCAGAAATTAGAACAACAATTAACATAAGAAACAAGTAGAATTTACAAGTGAACATAAGATATAGAACATTCTGGAATTGGTAATTACAAAGAAATAAATTTTTGCCGGTCGGCGGGATTGAACCGGCGACCTTCAGCACAGCAGTCCGTGACGCTATCCCCTGCGCCACGTCGATAGTCGGTGTTCGTAGTCTCTCGCGGCAATATTGTTGTCTGTTCGGTGTACGCTTATCACCTCCGAACGACAAGACGCAGATACTTAAATATTTGTACAGTTACTAATTTATACCTGAGGAAGGTTTTAGGAACGGTTTTATAGCGATCTGATAGATATTTAGTAAATTGATGAATATAACGCGTAATGCGGAACAATAATTACTCTTAGAAAATTATATTTACTCTTTGAAAATGGTTTTATTGGTTGCATTGTTGCTTGACGGTTGATAATGATAAAAGGGATGGAAAGTTATCGGTGTATATAAAATTCTACGTGTCTCTCTCTCTCTCTCTCTCTCTCTCTCTCTCTCTCTCTCTCTCTCTCTCTCTCTCTCTTTCTGTGTGTGTGTGTGTGTGTGTGTGTGTTTTAATATTTCGCTCTGCGGCGAAAACTAAAAAACGCTAACGAATGGTCTGTGTGTAATTGTTGTCCGAAGTCTCCCGTTGTACACCATAACAGTTCTATGCCGATAGCTATAAGGGGGTGGAAGATAAGGTGGTTGAAAGTCGTCAAACAAAAAAATTCGGACTGACGGCCAGCGATGACGTTTGCGTCTGTATAGCAAGGAGGTTACATACAGCGAAACGTGATGCCACAGACCATATCTTTGGTCTATGCGTGCTACAATGTCTTCAGCTCTTTCTCTGTAAGGACAAGCATACGAATAAGGATATATAATCAACAAACACGCGAGCGAAGCCGCGGGTTTAAGCTAGTATGAATATAAAATTAAAACAACAAACCCTTTTAGAAATGGGACGGCGCTTGCGGGTGCTCTATGACGTACGTAGACGATGTGTAGACTAATGGCAGGTAAAACGTCTAGTACGACCAAGGTACTAACAAGCGCACGTTAAGAATGTAAATGATGAAATAAGGTAGAATGCGCCGTTCTTGTATTACTAGGTGACAATCTACCGCCTGCAAATCTTGTACGAGATTGTGTGATAACCCAATCGGTAAAAGTTACCAATTTCCCTGGAATTAGTTTCCACATTATTTCACTAAATGAAATCTAAAACATCTAGAGGAAGAAAATAATACATTTCCTAATAGGACTGAAAATAATTTCTGATGAGATTAAAATACGTAAATAACGTACTGAACAGGAAATTATATAAATTTACGAACTGAAATGTTTTAGACCCATACGAATGGCACCCAACTGAGAAAGATGAGACTAAAACTAACCTTAGGTTTCTTGTAGAAAACTAAAGAAATTTCAATATGAAGAATCCACTTGTATCAGTCAAAAAGTTTATAAAAAATTCTTATGGCTACTATCCACTTAAAAACGTTAGCCAATTATTTTTGAATGAAACACACGAGATAACTGTGTAATATTCAACCAATTATTTGTACAAACAGATTTTCGTCGGGTACGCTATCATCGCGTAAACAGTACCATGATATAGAAATGCAGTTCGGAAGTTTTAAGTTCAAAGATCTAAAGTTGCTTTATAGATAATATATGTTCTTTAATTTTCAAAGAAGATTATTGCATTAGATTTGAAACTGAGCTGAGGGAAATTAGTCAGTTGAAATTGTTGTGAAACAATTACTTCGGCGGAGTAATTTTCCTCAGTGTAGTTTCCAAACTAAAACACTATCGTCTTCGAAAATTACCGTACATATACTATCTATATGGCAACTTAAGATCTTTGAAACTTAAACTTCTAAGCTGCCGTGCTATATCTCTGTAGTGGCTTAACAACCGAAAACCCGTTTGTATAAATAGTAAATTAGCAGAATATTACACAATTATCTCGTATGTTTCATTCAAAATGAATAAAATTTTCTGTCAGGAACCGACAGAACAGTCTGCGAATACAATTAGTCAATTAACTTCATATTGTTTCATGCGCTTATGGTCGAATAAAATGTTCGAGCTTTTCCTTCCCGTAAAGCAAGATTAATCCATAAATGTAGGATTCGTCAATTTAATGTGATGATTACGACGGTTGGAGTCGATTCCAGGTCTACTGACCTAGTAAGTTTCCTCAGATTTTGTAGCTGTGTGCAATGGAAATATTTATGATTCAGAAAGTCTCTTCATATATCAGTGTTTATTGTAAGCTGCTTACAAAAAACAAATATCGCTGATATAAGACATGATTATATGAAGTTCAAAGCATTGCGGCTCTAAATGACGTATTACAAATGTAACTGTAGAGAGTTACTCTTCACATCGTCACAAAAAGTTTTCAGATACGTCATACCCACCAGTTTAAGAGATGTGAGGTGACAAAATGATGTTTGAAACTGTATTAACTAACAGAATTAAGCTCTATTAACGCTAGCTGTACTTTCTTCAACCCAAGGAGTTCTCCATCGCACATTCGTTTTAAGTACCTGTCTGCCTCCGCTGACTACCACGCAGGGAACCCGGGTTCGATTCCCGGCAGGAGACTGGGTGTTGTGTGTTGTCCTAATCATCATCTCATCATCATTGGCACGTAAGTCGCCCACGCGGCGTCAACGAAATACTTACTCTGGCGGCTGAACAATCCCGTAAAGGATCTCCCGGCCAAGAACGCCATAAGCTCATTTCCATTTAAGTACCTATATTGAATCAACTGTTAAATGTCCAAACATGTTTGTCGTCTTGACAATATGAAATAAAAATTGTTTGAAATAGTAAAGGTGTGAAGATGATTTAACTTAACTCAAATTAAAAGCAATTTTTGTACTTACGCCAAAACTGCTCTTACCATTCGCAGACTTGTTACATTTCCGAACTTAAACATAACATAGAGGGTTAAATAATCCAGTTTCTACTGTAGTGATATTCAGTTTATGCGATTCTGATACAGCTCGAACAAGATATTGTGGCCCCTATCACCTGCTGAATAAATATTCGTTGTCCAGTCTTTTAACTAGATTTTATACTTACATACGAGCTTCATTTGTTACTTTGTGATACAGTTTTCAGTATAGCCAAATGAGTAAGTCCCGCATGAAACCGTTTTAGTACATCGTCTTTTTAATTGGCTATGGCCTTCAGTTCGTCTTATTCGTTAGTTCATGGTAGCAAAATAAGGCTAAATGTATTAAAACACCTTCAACTTTAGAAGTACAGATTTCATGTTGGATCCCTTAAATACAGTTTCGAAAGAATTGCGCACCTCATCAATGGAATCAGCAACAATATTACACTGTAATCATTAATGTCTTGGTATAAAAAATGAATCATGTCAAATTTTTGTTGGGTTCAAACAGTTAGTTAAATGTCAGTAGAAAGTTTAGATGTATTAAGGTTCGGTTCGAAACCATTATAAAACTGCAGACACACATGTTGGAAACTACAAGCAGGGGCAAAAAATGAAAGAAAATGCAGCATGGAACTTATTAGAGCTACGGACGTCCTTAAGACAAACGAAAACGAAGTAGATTTGCTGACCTTGTTGCCAGTATAATTGGAGGTATAAGGACCAAGGTAGTAAGTCATTTTTTCCAAGATAGGAGGTAATACTGAGGATACAACCTAATGGAATGGAAGTAGACGAGATCAGAGAACATGTAATATCGTAGAGTTGCGTTATATGACGCTGGCAAGAGGACACACTCATTGTTTACAAATGTGAGAAACTCGTGGTGGTGAACAAATATAGTCCTTGCCACGTTGATATAACGGTAACTAATCACTTTAGCTTTCAACGTATGGCATTTTGTGCACCAATGTTCATAATCCAGACAACCCAACAACGTAAGATATTGTATCGAAAATAAGTGTTCAGTTTCCGATTTACTCATGGGTTTAGTGTGTGCGATAATGTCGAATGTCTCTTTCTGGCTGCGTTACGCTAATTTAGCAAACGGAACGCTTTTTGCTCTGCCCTAGCATTCTGTCACATTGGTGTCCAGCGTCCGGAGCCCCTGCAAGCTTCAAGCACGCCAACCCGTTGAACATGGCTGCTGTGTGGGATATCTGCTTCGCCGTGTGACACTGCAGCATATGGTCGAATGGTAGTGTACACGCTTACAAACAAACCTATGTGTATGTTAGCGACAGTGCCAGAATTACTGGAATCATTTTTAGAATAATCTTCAGAATTACAAGATACAAATTAAGGCAGAGAATTCAACCGGCGTGGTTGGTGAATGAATTACTATTGTAATAAAAAACGCAGAAAAGTCAGTCATTGGTGTATTGACCCAGCCTATGTTAGTGATAATCGGTGATCTAACACTTCACCTGTTTTTCTCAACGAAGTACAATTTATTCTTTTGCAAGTACTCGTTAAATGTTTTTAAGCATCGTGTACAAAACTGCTAGTGTCATAAGTCGCTATACTTACAAACTACCTCAACTTACACTAAGGACAACACCATATTCATATCCGAGGGAGAACTCGAATCTCCGGCGGGCACAGCCACCCAGTCCGTAACGTGATGCGTTAGACTACGCGGCCATTCCGCGTGTGTAAGTACTCGTCAAGCATTTCATCAGTGTAAGCTACATTTGCTAGTTCCCCAAATTTTATAATCCTACACCGCCCAGGAAAAGAGTCAATTGAAAATTTACAAGTAACGTTATTTCCTCTCCGAAAGTAAAGTATTTACAGTAGTTCCGAAATTGAACCATTACTCGATTACGTGAACGGATGAATGAAAGAACGGTGTTTTTTTTTTTTAAATTATCTCCTAAAAGTACTTCATCACTTTGCTGTCACATTTCTTAGGGTGCTCGATTTACTCAAATTTATTATATGCATTTAGTAATAATTCGTCAATGAATCGTTACATTGAAATTCTAGTGATCTGAAAGCACCCAGATGACAACGTTAAAGGGCTTTTCCTGCCGTACTAATAAAATGTGAAAACACGGCGTTGCCCGGGTATTTATTTATTCCTGCCCCTTTTCAGGTATATGTTCATTTGTATAAGGGCTGTATGACTGTAAAATCTCTTGGGAATACAATTAATAGCGAAGAAGTAATAGATTAACACTTGGTGCGTGATGCGGCGGTTTTCCAAGAACGTTACGGTTTATGTGCTCTTATCTCATGAACTACGTGTCGTACAGTGATACAATTTAGGAGGTACACTCAACTATACGTGTGTATACTGTCTGTAAAAATTTCCTGTGGCTACAATTTGTAGTGTACAAATTATAAATTGTAAAGTCATTTCGAAAGCCGTAGTTTTACTCCATAAACAGCGGAAAAGTAGTAAGCGAGAAACTTTTTTCCTTTCATCATTTTGCTACGGTTGCCAGCAAGAAAAAGTTTAATAAAGGTTTTAAACTATGATTAAAGTTTGTTGCAATTCGCTAAGTACTGTCATTCTCATACAGTGTATTTCGAAAGTCTCGCCGCATTATATGACATTTTTTGCGATTTCTATTGGTTATGACGTAGTATCTTTTGAACCATGTGCCGTATGTGATTCTTAACCATGCAGCAATTGTTACCTCACGGTAAGGAATCTGTGTACCAAATTTGGTTGAAATCGGTCCAATGGTTTAGGAGAAAATGAGCAGCATTGTCGCTAAATGCAGCAGTTTTTCGCGCATCTCATTGTTTATGACGTCATATCTCGTGAACTAGATAACGTATGTGATTCTTACACTTAGGCGGTCGTCCTCATGAATTGAATCTTACGTGTACAAAATTTCATAAAGATTGGTACAAAACTGTAGATTACCTAACAATTCGGTTGAATTCCGTCGAAACTTTCTATTTTCCTCGGTTAATTAGTGTCATTAGTAGTTTCTCTCGTTATTTTGTGTTTCTTCTTGATTCTGAAAATTTTTCCATATTCTGCAGGAGTAATTTTCGCTTGCACTTATACGAGGCTCAGTTATAAATTTTTTAACCACAGCTTCTAAGCTATCAATCTGTGACTTGAAACGTGATATTAGCACTCTTCATGTGCGCCCTTCAGTTTACCGGCGAAGGAAGAGTTGGAGACTTCGGTTGGAAGTCTGTACTCGTATTTTCTCTGTTAAGATAACATTCCACCTTGAAAAAGCACTACAGTAGTCTGCTAATGACTCGCGCAGATAGTTTCCGTCATCGTAGGATAGAGTGAGAAATCGACAGACTAGGAGAGTGAGGTTAAATTTCACGGCTCAAGAAGCAGCATGTGTGGCTGTTTTGCGTGCAGAATGGACACCACCTGTTGGAAGAACGCCAAGGGCTAACTTCCTACCATTCCATGGGCACTGTCATTTTGATTCACGTAAGTTTCTTTTTTCAGCCGTTTCTTAATCCGCCGAGCAAACGAACTACCGACGTTTCTACCAATGTGCAGCGGTCCGGTTTACGGTGTTACGCGCTGCATACTGGTGTAAATATCGGCAGTTCGTTTTTTCTGTTTGATAACAGCGCAGCTCAACATAAAATATGACTTCATTCAAAACAAAAGAAAGCTGTTTTGCGACACGACATTTTGTCCTATGTATCGGTGGCCGAGTGGAAAGAGACCGACACAGGAAAATAGAATGCACGCGTGTTCGGATACAGTGTCTGAGGTGACCAGCCAGTGGGACAGCAGAAACTATAAACACTAAGCTAGATTAGAACAAGATGCATATCTTGTTAACTGAAGACTAGTGGAACGCAGATACATAGTTTAACTAGATAGAGGCTTGCCTACTGATGAGTGTTCTCTAGTGCCTATCCTATAGCCAAGTGACCGATACAGTCCAGTGTTGGCCACGAGCGGAGTTGCAGCAGAGGGCGCTCGTGGCTGACGTCGTAAGAACGCCGCGCCGTGCTTGCATGGTGGCGCGCGGCGGAAGTACGAGGCGCGCACTTCAGACTTGTGCGACACCACATTTTGTACGTCTGTATGAAACGTTGAGGAAAATTCAGTGATGTGTATCCTTTGTGGACTACTGTTAGATAGGCGGCATTGGCAGCAATACATAAAAATAGAGGAAACTGAACGCAAAGAGTATTCGACAAAGTCGGTATGTGACGAGGCTTCATAACATTTTTCCGCGAGCCGCTAGTCTGAATGTACGTCTACAAATTGCCGTAGTCTCCTGTAGAGATTTGAACGGTGGTTCATCGAAGTTAAACGTCTTGGATGCGATTAGATGAAAGTTTACGGATCGTCATTTAACGTCGGTAATCGTAGTAGCTAGGACCGAGAAGTCCTGCCTTATATTGACACCTTGCTGTAGTTCTGATTTGAAGCAGATTTAAATGAAATCCCTGATTATAGTTGCAAAATTACAGAGGTAGTCAACTTAGTGCTCTAAAAATTACTAGCAAGGAACACTACAGTTTTTTGCTAACCTCTTGACAGTGGGACAACTGTTACCCCACTGATACTGGCAGCGATTCTATAATGTCAATTGTGGCAAAGTGCAATGGATTTTCCTTACTAAGATCTGATCGTTACATTACGGGTTCCTGTGATACAGATTTATATTAAGACAGTCATAAGGCTCAGGACCAAATATTTCACTATTGTGGAATTAATCTAAAGGATACCTATTTCTCACAGGTTCCACTCGACGTTATGTTGTCACATGTAGCGCAAGCACAAAATGTATAGGTATATGTGCCGCACAATCAAACTCCAAATACGGTATATAAGAATACTAGCTGAAAACCCGGCGTTGCCCGGTTATTTATTTATTTATTCGAACCTTGAGTTCGTACTTTTCCTATTCTCTCTCTCTCTCTCTCTCTCTCTCTCTCTCCAGCTCCTTTTTTCTAAACACATGTTACATTTATCAGAGAATATGTAAGAAATCACAGGTAAAAATGCACTCGTTTCGAAGAATCAGATGGATCACTTTATGCAATGCGCGAACCGTCAAATATGTTTTTTTAAAGCGATGTATTACGAGAAGTTTCTTTCTGATTTATTTATTCTTATATTTCCTTATTCGTATGCTTATCCTTACAGAGAAAGAACTGAAGTCATTGTAGCAGGGTTAGACCGAAGATATGGTCTGTGGCATCACGTTTCGCTGTATCTAACCTCCTTGCTATTAGTTTTCGCTGCAGAGCGATATATTCACACACACACACACACACACACACACACACACACACACACACACACACAACGCGCGCGCGCAGAATTTTATGTACACCGATAACTTTTCATCCCAATATACTCCACCATTTTATCATTATCAACCCACAGGCAACAATGCAACCAGTAAAACCATTTTAAAAGAGTAAATATAATTTTCAAAAACAATTATTGTTCCGCATTTCGCGTTATATTCATCAAATTACTGAATATCTATCAGATCGGTATGAAACCGTACCTAAAACCTTCCTCAGGTATAAATTAGTAACTGTACAAATATTTAAGTCTCTGCGTCTTGGCGTTCGGACGTGATAAGCATACACCGAACAGACATTCACATTAATATATATAGATAAATAGCTATCCGATTGCCATAAAACCGTGCCTAAAGCCTTCCCCGGGTAGACATTAGCAACTGTACAAATTTTTAGCTCTTTATGTCTTGTGGTTCAGACGTGATAAACGTACACCGAACACACATTCACATTTATAGATATAGATAGATAATGTAAAGACTTTCCGAGTAGCCGCGCGGGAGTGGAACTATGGCGCCTTGCTGCAGGATGCGCGTCTGCTCCCCGTCGGAGGTCCGAGTTCTCCCTCGGTGTGTGTACGTGTGTGTGTGTCCGTCCTTAGCATACGGTAATTTAACCCTTCCGTACCCAGTGTCGTTCCTGGAAAACGACGTATTAAAAGTTGAGTTGTACCGTATTTTGCGCATCAGTTCTTAGAGTTGCATGAACAACAGACATCTAGTGCGACATCACTTCTGAGGCATTAATCTGTCCCATCTTGGAGGTTGAGTTGTGTTGCCGTCTGTACGTGGCTAAGTGTGTGAGTGTGGTTCCTTTTATTTTATTCCTGCCGTGAATTGTCTTTCGTGCTGCGGCGAAGATTATGCTATTATTTATATGGCAGTGTCAACTATCAACAAAATAACGTCCAAGTTATAAATTTCCTCGATACAAACGTATGTGTTGTGCATGAAATACATGGCATAAAAAATCAATAGTTCGGCCAAAAATTTTAAAATAAATATTTGTATGTTTACTGTTCTGTATTAATATGGAAAAAACTGAATTTTAAATTTTCCAAAGCTGGTTTCATAATGTGGGGCTGAAAGGGTTAGGTTTTTTGTAAGATTAGGGACTGATGACCACAGTAGTTAAGTCCCTTAGATTTACACTTCTGTTTGCACTAAACGAAGTTCACGAGTTACGAAGTCATACACTTCAGTTGCCTAGAAATGAAACTCCAGGGTGAAAGCCTTATAGATATGGGTTAAACATCTTAACTATGTGGAATGTCTTTATTCGAGCAAATCTGCGTGCAAAAAGCTTGTTTTCGATCAGCGATTTCAACGAAACATGAAACTATCTGGAAAGAAATACTGCGAAGTTAATAAACAGCAACGGCCTATTGTGTAGGGGAGGGGCGATAACTATGAGAAAGGGGAGAGGTACTGCTAGGGTGGAATAAACAAATACCCTTGCGATGGCGCATACTCAGCTAGTTAAAAGTGAAGATGTTATTTTTGTTAAAAATTTCATCTCGTACTCGTTAATCAATCAATTCCGAGATTACAAGATAACGGTAGGCATACGGTTGCCGACGTATCTGTAGAGGTATTAGAAACTTTTTACAGTTTATTACCCATCGAAATTCTTGCAAGTAGATTTTTTCGTAGTTTCTAAGACGTGCATCGTACTGAGTTAAGTAATGTGGGGATACTGAGTGGACAATTCCTGTAACGAGGAAGAATACAGAAATGAAGTTTCTCAGTATTCCCTTATTAATCTGCAAGCTGGTCGTATCTCACTGTCAGGAATCGCCTGCAGTGAAACTGTGTATGCAACCTGCAGCACACGAGCGTTAGTCTGGTTGCCGTCGTACAGGCGTAGGAGAGACTGTCGTGGTCCTGCGATTGTGCCTTTCCCATGCATATTGCTCAATAATGTCTATAGATTGAGCTGTATATTGTAATTAAGCTCGATTAGCATATTACACAATACGTTGTGCCTTGTAAGGGTGGTACTGTGCAATATACGGCTATTGTGACAGTTGTTGTTGTGGTCTTCAGTCCGCAGACTGTTTTGATGCAGCTCTCCACGCTACCCTGTCCCGTGCAAGTCTCTTCATCTGGGAATACGTTCGGCAACCTACATCCTTTTGAATCTGCTTACTGTATTCGTCCCTCGGTCTCCCTCTACGATTTTTACCCCACACACTTCCTTCTAATGCTAACTTGACAATTCCTTGATGTCTCAGAATGTGTCCAACCAATCTATTCCTTCTCTTAGTCAGGATATGCCAGAAACTCCTTTTTCCCCAATTCGGTTAAGCGCCTCCTCATTTGTTATGTGATCTACCCATCTAATTTTCATCATTCGTCTGTAGCACCACATTTCAAAAGTTTCTTTTTATCTGAACTCCTTATCGTCCACGTTTCACTCCCATATAATGCTACCCTTAAGACAAATGCTTTCAGAAAGAATATTGGATGTTAACAAATTTCACTGCTTCAGAAACGCTTTTCTTCCCATAGCCATTCTGCATTTTATATCTTCTTTACTTCGGCCATCAGAAGCTATCTTGCTACCCAAATAACAGAATTCATCTACTACTGTTATTGTCTCATTACCTAATCTAATTCCTTCAGCATCGCCTGATTTTCTGACATTGCATCCCATTATTTTCGTTTTACTCTTGTTAATGTTCATTTTATATCTTTCTTTCAAGACACTGTCCACTCCATTCAGTTGCTCTTCCAAATCCTTTGTAGTCTCTGACAAAAGTACTATATCGTAGACAAACCACAAACTTTTTATTTTTTCTTCCTGAACTTTAATTCCCTCTCGAAATTTCTTCTTCCATTCCTTCACTGCTTGCTCAATGTACAGATTGAACGACTTTGGGGAAAGGCTACAACCCTGTCTTACTCCCTTCCCAACCTCTGCGTCCCTTTCTTGCCCTTAGACTGTAATAACTGCTGTCTGGTTTTTGTAAAATTTGAATATAACTCTTCGCTCCCTGTATTTTACACCTGCTTCCTTCAGAATTTGGAAGAGTTTATTCCAGTCGATATTGTCAAAAGCTTTCTCCAAGTCTACAAATGCCAAAAACTTACGTTTACGCTGCCTTAGCCTATCTTCTAAGATAAGTTGAAATGTATTGCCTCCCGTGTTCCTACATTTCTCCTAAATCGAAACTGATCTTCCCCGAGGTCGGGTTCCACAAGATTTTCCTTTCGTCTGCAAATAATTTGTGTCTTTTTAGATTAAGAGAGAAATAAAAATTGGATTAGATTGAATGCTGTGGCGCCGCGTTTGTCACGCTTCAGAGAGAAACTGTTACCTGCATGTACTGTTTACCTTCTTATTTCGTGCCAACAAAATGTAAACGTTCTTCTCTAAGACTGGCCTGGTGGATGCTCGTCCTGAGGCGTGTGTTGCCTTTTTGCAGGACCCGATGCCGAGCCCGCCCAGCAAGAGGTCCCGCGTGCACACGCCATCGCCGTCGCCCTCGGCGTCCAGGTCGACGTCGGCCGTGCCTCATGTGGCCGCCAGCACGCCCGTCTCTAGCGTCGCCAGGGCCAGGTAAGCGCGCAGCAGCCACTGTAGTCTAGTGGGCAGCGGCGCGGGGTGCCTCGCGGGGGGCTGCTGACGCGCAGGTTGCCGAAGACACGGAGTCTTCATAACACCACCGCTAGCTCATCTGCTGCCTAGTGAACTGCGCGATGGGCATTCACAAAAGGCAGTGTACTTACTCAAAGGACTCTTCCCCTCGAATCAATACACAGCTGAAATAACTTTAAAACACGGTGGTCTTTTTTTCTTGTAGAACACCGCTAAACAGCTCGTTTTCAAATATTTATTCTTATAATCCAGCAAGTTTCCGCATTGCAATAGTGCCATCTTCGTGCCCCTACACAGTTACAAAAGCATAAAATAGAAACATAGATAACACAATGTCATTCTGACAGCATATCATATATGTCAAGTATATAATCAGTAGTCGAACCGGCAATGCTTCGCAATTGCTAATAAGTATGTACTCTTGCTTTGAACGTCAAATGCGCACAGTTTTATTAGACGAATGTTTTGATATCTCATTGAAGAAAAAAAAAAAAAAACTTTCAGTTTCTCGTGAATTTTCAAATTTTCCGGTTAACTTTCCCAAATTTTAAGTTCATAAGAACGTTCATTTTTATCGCAACAGGTTGAACGCGGTTCTCAACTTATACGTTTAGAAACACATTGAAAAAGGAACTTGGTTGAGATGTTGCGACTTTCCGTTTTAACTGTCTTTTTTTTTTTTCTTTCTCTGTCCCTCTTCTCCTTTTGTTTTTTGTGCTTACTTTTCGAAGACCATAATCAACAAAATAAAAAAAGAATTACTCCTCTCCGTCATGCGAATAGTCAGTTACAGTGATGAATTCAATCAAAAACGCACTTTAAATTTTTCTCAAATTTTCCGGTAGATTTTCAAAAAAAAATTATTTGTTCTTGTCCTGTCAAGCCGTACTCAAGTGATGCACTTATACAACAATGTGACAATTCCTTTTTATTCATAGGAAAAATTTCTTTCGGTTTTTCCTAAATTTTCCTACTTTCCGGGCGACTTTTCCGAATTTTTATTTGATGCGAACCTTTCTCTTCCTTTCAACATGAATTGTACAAAATTTTATCGCAATTGGACGAGCGGTATTGATAGCTCACTGGAAAAAACTGTTTTAGTTTTTCCCGATTTTCCTCTTTTCTGGACGACTTTTCCATATTTTATCACCGTTTAAACCTTCTCTGGACTCTCAAGAATATTTCAAGACTAAAATTAGCCAAATCGGTTCAGCCGTCCTCGAGTTTTAGCGGGACTAACGAACAGCAATCCGTTTATATAGATTTTATGTATGTACCATATCCTGCTCCAACTACTGCCGGGTCTAGGTGCTGACAAGTCCTCTCCACCTGACTGTCCTTCCACTTTCCTTCCCCCACTTGCCAGCTCGCACCTCCTCTTTCCACGCGTGTTCTCACTCCCGTTTCCTACCACGTCCTTGGGCTTCTTCTATATCTGTTCCAGTACACCTCCAGTTCTTCCATAATTTTGGGTAATCTCTGCCCACACATCCTCTTAACATGCCCTAACCATCTTAATCTCTTTTCGATTTCAGTCTCATCCCTTTCTGTTTAAGCTCCTTCCTTATATCCAAATTCCTTACTCAATCCATTCTTGTTTTTCCATACACTTCTCTGAGAAATTTCATTTCCCCTGCTTGCAGTCTGCTCCAGTCCCTTACAATTAGTGTAAGTTAAAGTGCTTTGTAAGTCTAAGGACTGATGACCATAGTAGTTTCATGTGAAACTCAGCTTGCCCTTTTGTGTTTTTCTCGACTTCAAAAAGGCGTTCGACGCGGTGTCTCACTGCAGACTGCTAACGAAGATACGAGCTTATGGAATAGGTTCACAGATTTGTGACTGGCTGGAAGACTTCCTAAGCAATAGAACGCAGTACGTTGTTCTCGACGGCGAGTGTTCATCAGAGACGAGTGTATCGTCAGGCGTGCCCCCCGTGGAGTGTGATAGGACCGCTATTATTTTCTATCTATATAAATGATATGATGGACAGAGAAGTTGTAATTTGCGGCTATTTGCTGATGCTGTGGTGTATGGAAGTGTGTCGTCTTTATCTGACTGTAATAGCATATAGGATGACTTACACAAAATTTCTAGTTGGTGCGAAGAATGGCAGCTAGCTCTCAATGTAGAAAAATTTAAGGTGGTGTGCATGAGTAGGAAAATCAATCCCATAATGTTCGAATACATTAGTAGTGAGCTTCTTGATGCTGTCGCGTCGTTCAAATATTTAGGCGTAACATTGCAGAGCGATATGAAATGGAACGAACATGTAAGGATAGTTGTAAGGCGGACAGCCGACTTCGGTTTATTGGGAGAATTTTGTGAAGACGTACTTCACCTGTAAAGGAGACCGCGTATAAAACGCTTGTACGACCGCGTGTTGAGTATTGCTCAAGTGTTTGGGATCCGCAGCAGATCAGTTTAAAGGAAGACATAGAGGCAGTTCAGAGGCGAGCAGCTAGATTTGTTACCGGTAGGTTCGATCAATGCGCGAGTGACACGGAAATGCTCCGGCAACTCAGTTCGGGATCGCTGGAGGAAGGGCGACGTTATTTTGGTGAATTTCTGTTGAGGAAATTTAGAGGACCGGAATTTGAAGTGTAGTACGATCTTGCTGCCGCCTACTTACATTTCGCGTAGTGAAAGACAAGATAAGAGAAATTAGGGCTCGTACGGAGGCATATAGGCATTCCTTTTTTCCTCGTTCTATTTGGGAGTGGAGTAGGAAAGGAAATGCCTAGTAGTGGTACAGTGTACTCTCCGCCACGCACCTTACGGTGGATTGCGGAGTATGTATGTAGATGTAGTTTGGTCCAATAGGTTAACAAATATTTGAAGATTTCATGCCCTAAATAAGTGAAACTGTCTACCACTTTGAGGGTTCTCGATTCAAAGTAATATTCTTGTTGATCCCTTTGTGTCTTCCAAATACCGTTCCTTCAGTCTTATTTTATTTTTAATCCATACCTATCCACGTTTTCCTTCCATGCAGCAAGTTGTAACAGCACATCTACCTCCTTATCAACCCATATCATCATATCATGTGGAATCGTCATCTTTGTGTCTAATGTCTTTTACCATACCTTTAACTGCCCTATATACTCGCTCCATCACGACATTAAAAAGTGTAGGAGAATACTTCATAATCGTGTTACACGTCTAAAACAGCAGATACACCTTACATGTGAACCTACTGTGGTGCACAATAGTTTCACTGTAGCAGAATGTGCTTAATCCCGATGACAACAATAAAATAAACGAGGACACCTTATAAGAGGGGTTTCTAAGTTGTAGTCTTGTTTCAAACGTGCACGTAATAAAAAGGCATAAAACTCTATTGTGAATACTATTAGAAGTAAATGCTAAATGACAAGTCCTACTGTCAAGTGAGAGTGCGGGGTATGCCAGCAGTTTAGAAGAGGGGATGAAAAATTTTAATTGACAATAAAACGTGGCTAAGACATTGACAATGCTTTACCCTTAAATTGTTGACAGTGTTAATAAAAATAACAAAAATGCAATTGTAAAGAATCTTAGAAACAGAACACATTTGAAGAGGGCACTTTTATTTGGAGAGGAAAAAAAAAAAAAGTATCCAACCTGACAAATTTAGTTTGCACTCAAGTTTCAGTTGTTACTTGGAGTTTATCTATTCCTTGGAATGTTCTATAACAAAAATTTACCTATGCGATTATAACAATTTTTATTTCACTGTGTCACTGTTATAGTCATTTAGCACAACTGATCGAAATCATTCACCAAATTTGGTTTGATTACAGAGTCATACGTCTCTGCTACATCCGAGAGACCGACCGTTAATTAAGTTAATTATGCTTAATACGTTCTCGCAGATGAAATTGTGGCGGCAGAGATCATCCTGTGCAGCTTAAACAGTCTCTGCCGCACGTTTTATTTATTTTTTGCGAAGAGAATAAATACGCGAAGAATAAATAAGAGACGTGAAAAAAAAATTTTTTTACAGAATAAGTATTTCTCTCTGTGACTTTCTTTTAAATCCATATTTTCTTATTGTACAATTATGGGGGATGGGGCAGACGAGGAGATAAACAACCTCTTTATCTTCGGATATTGGACGACCTGTTCGTCTAATATATAAAGCAGTGTGTCCATGAGTGTCCATATGTTTGTACGTGTTGCATATAAATCTACAGTTTTGTTATAATCTTTATGAAATTTTGTACACGTAAGCTTCAATACATGAGGACGGTCGACCGTAAGTGTAAGAATCACATACGATATATAGTTGACGAGATATGACGTCATAAACAATGAAATGCGCGAAAATCTGCATTTTGGAACAATGCTGCTCAGTTTATCCTAAACCACTGGACCGATTTCAACCAAATTTGGTACACAGATTCCTTACCGTGAGGTAACAATTGCTGCATGGTTAAGAATCACATGCGGCGCATGGTTCAAAAGATATTAAAAAAAACTGCCATATAATGCGGCGAGACTTTCGAAATACACTGTATGAGAAAGGCAGTACTTAGCGACTTGAAACAAACTTTAAACATAATTTCAAACCTTTATTAAACTTTTTCTCGCTAGAAACCATAGCTGTTTATGGAGTAAAACTACGGCATTCGGCATGATGTTACAATTTATAATTTCTACACTACAAATTGTAGCCGCAGGAAATTTTACAAACAGTACAAACGCACATTGTTGAGTTTAGGTTCGAAATTTTATCACAGTACGACACGTAGTTCATGAGATATGAGCACATGTACAGTAACGTTCATGTAAAACCGCCCCAACACGCACCAAGTTCTAATCTGTTACTTTTTTACTACTAATTGTATTCCCAAGAGATTTTACAGACATACAGTCCTTAAACAAATGAATACACACCTGGAAAATTACAGTAATAAATAAATCAATACCCGGGCAACGCCGGTTTTTCAGCTAGTTTCTAATAAAGTCTTGGTTGCAATGATTTATTTAACGCGTTTCGCCGTTTTGAGGCATCAGAATCTTAAAATAAATTTTTACGTCGGTCAGATGTGAAAGGATTTCGCGCCATGCCTGGCAGTGTCGGCTTTAAAGCGAGCACTGGCACTGCCGTGGTGTGCAATCCGTGCTAGTGTTTTGAAAAATAGCTGTATTCTTTACGATTTAATGTCAAAAATAAAAAAAACTGGATCTCAATAACTTACAAGGGGCTCCAGCACAAATTATCCTGTGAATATGATCAGCAAAACTGATGCATCATACCATGGCGTGTCTGCTTAAAATTTCCTAATTTATCTTTATATTAATCTTGCGCCGCCGCCCCCCCCCCCCTCAGAAAATATATCCTATATTCGCCACTGTCGTGAATTTTTGTAACATTTTGTGCTCCGATTTGAAGCTACTTTGCGGCTACTTCCGCAAATGTAGACTGCAGTCGAACCTGACTAACAAGGAAAGTACTTGGGCTCGAACAAACACATATACACCAAAATCGTATGAGAGATAATGTAAAGATCTCTTATTGCACTAGTGATACTTCCGCATTTGCAAAACTCTGCAGTCGTCCGTTAGAGGCCTCTGCGTGTGCCTTGCCACATTGCACTTTGACCTGTCGGTTCGCCAGTAGGGACGGTGCAGTGTGCCTCCGAAGTTGCGCTTTGTGACGTTATTTGTGTGGTGAAGCGTCAGATGGGGCGGCGATTGCTAATCAATCCTGCTAATGTATTGCGATTTGTTGAGATGAAGTTACGAAGAACCCTTCTTCGTGAAGATGGTATTAGTGTAGACTGTAGAAGATGAATCATTTGCATGCTTTCTCGTATCTGTTATGGTACAGAAATATGAGCATAAGTTAGTGTTGTTACAAACTCATAATAATGCCGAACAACTCATTGCAAGCGGTAGTGCTACGGTAAGTGCAGGAAGAGGCGATGGAAGCAGTGGCAGTGAAGAAGGTTAAAGTTGCAACTATCATAACCGCTTTTGATGACAATTCGCTAGAGAAATGTACGATGATTATTACATAAGTTATAGTTCAGATACCTGCATTACGAATGGCGTCTACAATTACATCTACAGTGCTATCTAGAGCATGATTGCAAAGTTTTGCATAAAAACGACACCCACCAGCACATTGAGGTGTACGTTGAGATCCTGTAACCAAACGTTCATACAGATGTTTGTTCGAGCCCAAGCACTTTTCTTGTAAGACCGAGCTATCAAGCTTCCACCTTTGCAACCACTCAGCAAGAAGAGAGCTTAAAGTCATCTTTGAAGGGAAACGTCTGAGCCATAACAACTACCCCAAATATTTTGGAGTTACGCTGGGCAGGACACTATCTTACAAGGGACACCTCACAAATACTGCAAATAAAATGAGGACAAGACATAATTCATAAACTGTGCGGCACTACCTGGGGCTCCACAAGCAAATACACGCCGTGGTGGAGTAGCCGAGCGGTCTAAAGCGCCTCGCTGCGGAGCGCGCTGTTGCTCGCCGTGGAGGTTCGAGTCCTCCCTGGGGCATGGGTGTGTGTGTTTGTCCTTAGGCTAGTTTACCTTAGTTTAAGTAGTTTGTAAGCTACGGACTGATGACTGCGCAGTTTGGTCCGACAGATTTACAAACATTTGAACATTTGAGCAAACACACTCCGCAGATCAGCAGTTGGATTTGTCTACTCGCTGGCAGAAAACTGCGCTCCCGTATGGAGTAGCAGCCCGCATACAAACAGGATCGATGTGCTGCTAAATGACACTATGCGCACTATCAGGGGGCACGATAAAATCTACGCCCACTGTATGGCTCCCAACCCTGAGCCATATACCACCTCCAGAAACGCGGCGAAAAATGCTCTTCTCAAAGAGTACAACAAGATTAGGAATAACTCTCAGCTGCCCATACACAGTGACATAGCTGACTTAGAGAGCAGAAGACTTAAAATGAGAAGACCAGCACCACTCTCAGCTAGAGAGATGATGAATACCAACTTTGAAGTCGAAGATCTGTGGAAGCAACACTGGCAAGAACGCTGCCCACCAAAATGCCAAAGTTTCATGACAGGTGAGAAACCACCTGGCTTAAATCAGCCACACATAATGTGGGCAACTTTAAACCACATACGTACTGGCCACGGGAGAAGTGCTAATGCTTTCTACAAATGGGAAAAGACACCATCACCGAATTGCGACTGCGTTGCTCAAAAACAAACAGTCCGGCACATAGTGGAAGCATGCCCATTTCGAGCCGACAAGGGAACCTTCAACGATTTCCTCGCTGCAATAGAGGAGGCAATTAATTATATGTTTAGTTGTAAATTTGTAATTAATGTGTAAAGTGTGTAAAGATAGCGATGTATGCCATACGATAAATAAATAGTAACATTTTTATGTTCCGTGAATTTTCATTAGTACAGTACTTCATATAAAAAAATAAAGGTGGGGGCAGAGTGAATGTGTTAGTCCAATGCAGGGGAAAAATTTAGCTTATTTCAATAGTAAAAAAATTAAGATAAAAAAAGCACGATTCATTTGTTTCAGTCTGGTAAATTCTGTTGCTGCTGCGGTGGAATTTTTTGTTATGGCAATCTTTTAGGTCAGATTATAACTGAATGAAAGTGAGAGTTTTCATCATTAAAACACTTTACTGCTTTATTGTGTGCTCACTTTTCTGACAGTGTCAAAGGAAAATGCTGTACCTGATCGAATAAGTTGTGGTCCTTCATTTCGGAGACGAGTTTGATGCCGCTGTACACCCTACTCTTTCCTGAACAAGCCTCATCATCTCATAAGAACCCATTTGATTCTGCTTACTGTATTCGTCTCGTGGTCTCCCTCTGCGAGTTTTACCCCCACAGACTTTTATACAATGTTAAATTCACTATCTCTTGATGTCTAAGAATGTGTTCGTCGAATCGATCCTTTCTTTTATTCAAGGCATGCAAGATATTCCATTTCTTCCCATTTCTGTTAATTACCTAATTAGTTACACGATAGACCCATCTAATCTTCAACATTCTTCTGTAGAATCACATTTTAAAAGCGTCTATCCTCTTCCTGTCTGAACTATTTATCGTCCATGTCACCATGTGTCACTCCCGTATAAGGCAACATTCCACACAAATGCCTTCCTTAAATTAATATTCGATGTTAGCAAATCCCTCTGATTGAGAAACGCTTTTCATCCCATTGCCATTCTGCATTTTATATCCTCTGTACTGCGACCATCATGTGACATGTGGCAGAAGAATATTGCAAAGCACGAATATCAGGATTTGACGTCCCGTCGACATCGTGATCTTACAGATGGAACACACGCATGGATAATTTTTATTTGAAAAAGGGAAGGTAATCGGTGGGACCCTTTGAAAAGAGTTACGGAAATCACGAAAAAGTGAATCAGGATGGCCGGAAGCGGATTTTAATTGCTGTCCTCCCTAATGCGAGGTGTGCAGTCACATTTTTAAAAGTTTTAATACAAATGAAATGGACATCCTCTCCAGTAAACTTACCGTAATGGAGATTCTAGATCGCGTGACTGTATTAAAAATAGGAAATACAGAAAATTAGTAAAAGTGTAAAGTTTTCGAGGCGTTTAAAGCTGAAATTCAGATAAAGACGTAAATTTTTCTTGAAATGGAGAAATTATCAATAATGAAACGATGCAATTGTCTGTAATGCTTTTCGATAAAATCAATTTATTCACATAACTTGCTTCGCAAATGGTGACGGTACTTTTTTCTAAAATTTCAGCTAGGTATCTAGTAAGTAATTGCAAAGAAACTGAAGAACACTGAACTGTCTGCGCCGGTATAGCCGACACTAGGTAGAAATAAGACATCTGTATGGTGCTGCCACGCAGCGGCCGATGCTCGAACTACTTGCCGTATGCTGCTCTCTTGTGGCAGCATACTGAACTGCCGTGTCGCTCGCTGCAGTAGAGCCACCGCGTAGCTACAACTGAAACTAATAGGTTGATTTGAATTTTCAATGGAGTTCCATCAAAGTTGTGTTTGCCTAATCTTTTGGATACGGACCCCACATTTTGTTACTCCCGAACAGGTGCGAGCTAATGTAGTAATTCAATGTAATGAGTCTTAAACCATGATATCTGTAATTTACAGTGCGACGACTTCTGATGCGCTTGGATTCTTTGCAATTTAAAAATGATAGAAGAGGAATGACAAAAAGACATTAAGAGAAAATGCAAATCTTGACGAGACAGTAGACTATATTTCGTTAAGCAGATATAAATAGCGACAGATTTCGGTAGTTAAGTACATTTCTGGAAACAGAAAATGAAGCAAATTCCCGTGGCTTGGTTCTTCTTCCAATACCACTACTTCAGCGATCATTCAACATCCGTTTGAAAGCGCTATTAAACTTTAACTTCAATAATAAATGATATGCATTTCGTTATTGAAAGTGCAGTGGTTACCATATTTATGACGTCCCATTCATTTAGTTACTCCATTCCGAGAGAACACGAATTATTTGTTATCGTGGAAGTGGGAACGCAGCGGACTGCACCATTGTCCATAATAAATAGTCCAGTCAAATAAGCCGAAAAAAGGCGTCAACCTCGGAATGAGAGGTAACAAGCTGAATATTTGCATATACCTTAGTTTTGGCATTATAAATGATGTGTCAAAAGTCTCATAAAATCTCGTGTCCGCGTCTTAAGATATTAAAGGTCAAAGGTCACGAAAATCAGTTTTTCGCAAATATCTCGCTTCCTATGCGTTAAATGGTATTTGCATCTTAGATAAAAGTTGTAGAGCATGAAATTATCTACAATTTTTGTTATAAACATTTTTTGTGCAATTCGTTGTTTTTTAGATAGAGCGCGGAGAGCGCACAAGTCTCAGCGCTCAGGCATATAAGACGTATTGCAAGTCAACCGCGAATCCCAGTCAATGGTACGTTGTTTAAAGTTAATAAATCATTGCAACAATTACAATAACAAACCTTCATTCTTTATGAATTATGTTCAATATTTCATAATATTATTCACAAATCAAAAAGATTTGTTTAATACTATTTACTTATTTCATGAAATTATAAAGTTATGAAGCCAAATACTTCAAGTATATATATCTTAATTATGTTTCACGTAGGAAAGAATATAATCAACTATAATTAAGACTTAATTATATTTGAAGCAAAAATATATTAAATAAAAAAAAACGAGGAAATGCGTTTTATGTAAATCTTTATTTAGTAGTCATGTATGATTCATTTATTACAATTAGAAGTTCAAACGTGAGGAGGATTTTTATTCACTTTAATTATTAATCATACATAGGTCTCAATTTTCATCTTCTTGATCATCATCGTCGTCTTCATCCGGTCTCTCGATAACGTCCAATTCATTATCATCATCCTCGTAATCGACGATCGTCGTCTCTAAACCTTCCAAGATTCGGGGTCATATGCACTTTCTTCATCGAGATCGTTCTGGTGTGATGACGCATTGAGGCAAGCTTGCCCATTACACTGGCCACTAGCTGAAGAACATGGCATCCGCGATTTCCTGCACCCGCAGCGCAAACCACAACCATTGTTGCAGTTGCAAAATATTGTATTCAGGAGCTCATCTGGTGCAGGTGGTAATATTGTTAGTATTGGCTCCAAATGTTCATTCTGCACCACCCAACCCCATTCCTGGGGTTCTATATAGTTTACAAACCACGTTTGTACTTGGTAGTAAGCACGATTGATACGTTGATGAGCTGCTGCACTAGTTGGTGGCAGATTTGATAGTTGCACAGGTTTATTAAGTTTTGTCGATTTAACAAATTGCGTGTATCGAAGATGATCTATATTGTCTTCAGATTTTGGAGCGGTATATATTGCCAGCAAGATGCGTACTCCTTTTTCAAGTAACGTTTGCGCAGGGCAATTTTTTTGTTGAAATACTTGAGCTAGCTGATCCAAATCTGGAAGTTTCTCCAACATTTTAACAAGTCTTTTTTGCCTTTTTTAAACAACGCAGGTGTCGTGTCACAGCCACTCAATGCGTGCAAAAGTAAAATGTGTTTTTTACAACAGGGATAATGTTCAAAACCTTTGGAGGAGTATATTTGTGTTTTAACATTGCCTTTACCAACTTTTTTAAAGAAAATTCCTTGTTGATGCAATTGAGTACGTCCAATTAAAATGACAAGCAAATCAATATCTTCTCCTACGATGACGGCAGTCCTTTGGTGCTCTGATTCTTCAATACCTGTTTCGATTATACAAACATCAGCATCATCTCTGGCTTGTTTTGTAGTGATATTAACAGTTTTTAATTTCTCAACAAGCAAGTCAATTAGCTTTTCTTTATTAGATCGATTTGATAAAAATTTCTCTTGCCTGGTTGGCACAATCGTTGTTTCCTTGAGGAAACAACGATTGTGCCAACCAGGCAAGAGAAATTTTATACTTAATACGATACTGAAAACAGAAGTTCTTCTTAGTTGTTCCATTTCTACTGTAGTCCGAGTATCCGTCAAATATAACAACCATTCTTGAGCCATAATGTGTTTGTAAATACTTTATATATTTATCTAAAATAACGGTGAAAGTATCGTCTTTGCTCCATATGACGCTATGCAGAAGAAATCCACAATCGATATTATTATGTTACATTACTTTCATCAAGATCGATATCGATCGGTCTCAATTTGTCATACAATGTCGCTTTCGTGGTTATCCTCATGCCATTATAAAAAAATAAACATTTTGGATACGGACTTAGTTCGTATTTAAGATATTCTTGATGATTACTTTCAAACATTTTGCCTGCAGCACTGTAATTACTTGAATTAATTAAGTATTATTAAAATTGGGTTTCATTCGTAAATAAAGAAATTTTATTTACAATTATAATTGTTTTATTCAACGTACCATTGACTGTGATTCGCAGCTGACCTCGTATTACGTCATCTATGTCTGAGCGCTGTGACCTATGCGCTCTCCGCGCTCTATCTAAAAAACGACGAATTGCACAAAAAATGTTTAAAACAAAAAAAGTAGAGAATTTCATGCTCTACAACTTTTATCTAAGATGCAAATACCATTTAACGCATAGGAAGCGAGATATTTGCGAAAAACTGATTTTTGTGACCTTTGACCTTTAATAACTTAAGACGCGGACACGAGATTTTATGAGACTTTTGACACATCATTTAGAATGCCAAAACAAAGGCTCATGCAAATATTCAGCTTGTTACCTCTCATTCCGAGGTGAAACCCTAATTTGACTGGACCAAAAGGGCTCCAGCCAGGGTTTGTCATAGCAAAGAATGAAAATACTGGGCCATGATTAATTATGTAAAATTCATTCATAACAAAAACTACGTGACGGACGAAGCAGTTGCTCTGAGTAATGCAACAATAATTTAAGCAACTTTCATAAATTGAAATCCGCGGTCTTCACGCTGGCAGGATACCGCTGTATTTTTTTTCTTTTTATTTTCTCTCAATTGGTAGCACGCAAAATGTCACCTTAAAAATCTACTATGCGCCCTTTTCTTCAAGAATATATTGCGCACTATTTTACGGAAGTGCGTGTGGATACGAGAAAAACACCTCTGTCCTAACTACAGTGCCAAAGTGTTTAAAATATGGCACTACATGTTCATAGGTAAGCAATTTTCTAATGTCAAGAGCGGAGCATTTTATGTTTCTAGTTCTTGTAATGTTCCGACACGGGGTACTTGCTGATTTCACTAATTCTGCAGTTTCGACTACAGTGGCTATTTAACCTTCTCACTTAATTTCACCACCGCCAACCAGCCGATCACTAATACTGGGGTACTGATTTTCAGAGCAGTCTTTGCTTTGCTCCCTTATATTGCAACAGCGTGGTTTTTTTCTCAGTAGCTCGGCTTCCGTCTAATTGTCGTGGGTTCCAGCAAAGAATTTGAGCCGCCATCAAATGCTCCCAAACGAAATTCCCTCTCCGTCATGAAAAGCTCCCGAAACGTATTTAATGAGTTAGACGGCATGCGGCCGTTTCGAAGGAAATAAGAATTCGGCAGAAAGAGGCAGTTAATTTATTCTTCTGTAATCACTGCAACAGTTGACTTTATACAACTTTCCTGTTGCGAGGGGACGGTGTAGTCATTTTTTCGTCCCTTCCCTCAGTCATTTTGTGTGTTCATATAGAACCACCAAAATTGTACAACAAACTATAAAAAAAGCTTATTTTGATTACACATTTAAAAATTTTACAATGTTACAGTGTGTAACCTCTCAAAAGCAGCAGCAAGTGACCATAAAAATAGACTTACAGAAAGTAAGGGAGATAATGAAGCTAATTAACGTTATTTACAGGCTTGGTAATAACGATGTTGTGATTTCCAGGGTCTGTTATTGGAGACTGTAATGCCTGAAGCAGATCCTAATATGAGAGCCATAGATTTGAAAGCCTCCAGTTCCTCTCACCACTCCGAACAACTACGTACCCACAAAACGGTCGTCCGGCTCCTTCATCGTGCGCAACACTTTCGCGACCATTTCGGAATTTTTCAATTCATTCCTAGACACTCCGTTGTGGCAAAACGCTGTTCCCGTACTGTACCGGAAGTATTAGATGAATTTCGGCCTCTCATCCGCCTTCCGACCACAAAAAACGGATCACTGAACGTTGCTCTTGTTTGGTGCAAATAGACAGCGGAGCAGCGATAACGAAATTAACCTAGCAGCATCAAAATTGCAAAATATAACAAATAAACAAAGCACGTGTTATCAACGTAAAACGACAGTACTACCAAAATAAACGAAAATGAGCTACATGTGGTGTTATCGAGATAACTGAAAAGTGCATTGAAGTTGCTGGTCGAATTCTGGAATATAAATTTTGAATTTCATTTGTCTTTGCTCTAAGTTTGTTTGGGGTAGATAGGAGCAGCTGTATGTCTCGTTAAACGTTGTACGCGTGTTGTGCGGCACTTTTATTGCAATATACTAGCGCCCCCCTTAAACGTTTAGAATTCTTCCTTAAACATCCTGTATTCGGTTGCACAGTGGTAGAGTGCCAGACTACAAATCCAAAGGTCGCGGGTTCGATCCCCAGGTACTAGGATTTTTATCTGTCACTTTCCACTTCTTTCACCTCTGGCAGTACTGCTCATGTGAAAAATACCGAGTAGCGCCGTGGTTCGGAACCCACGCTAAACTGTAGGTCCCCCTATAACTGGCTGGGTAAGTCAGTTCGAAGGTCGGAGGAAGGCAACGGCATACCACCTCCAAACAGGACCATGCCTAGTAAAGCACTGTGGTGTTCAAACCAATCTTCGGATTGTTGACTGCTTTACCTTTTTTTTTATATTGAAACAGCCTTGTTACGCTCAATTTGTTTCACCAAAGGAAAAAAAGCGGAGGTACGTCTTGTTGTAGAAAACGATTAGTATAGTAGTTAAATGTACGTTATTTCCACGAGAAAATGTCCGTGAGGTGTAAGGCTGTGTTCACGATGGCTCCACAGACAGTTGTCAGATGTGGTCGTGTCAAACATCGGCCGACAATGTGGTCACACTTCATCCGATATAGTTCGTCACTTGGTGGGGTTATAGCGCAGGGGCTTTCTGAATTTATTTGAATAATGAAGAAACTTTCAGTTAAGTAAGTTTATTGCTTATTACAACGCGTTTCGAGACTTTATTAGCATTTTCTAGTGCATTCGTTTACGCAAGTACGGTACTTAAAAGTTTCATTGTGAGATTTACTGCCACTCTTGCACTGCAGTTCTCTTTTCGGTTCACGGAATTCCGAAAACCGGACAGAATAAATCTTGAGGTATGTATGTTAGCAAGAGTATTTGTTTCTGTCTGCTTAAAGGTATTGTGCTTCCTCCATTACATAGAGTATCAAACACAATAAGCATTAATTTGGCCTACCTTTATACATAAACAACTAGCCTAGTGAGAAGATTTTCGTGTTGTGATACGCAGTGTAATGGAGCAGATACAATACTTGGAAGTACAGCCAGAAGTAATATGTAGTATGGGAAAAAAACCTTGCTAAAATTTCTTATGTAAGATTTCCCTCATTGCAGTAATCTCGAAAGGCTATAGCTGTGCAAGAGCTGCATAAAATCATACAAGCGAACGTCACGATGTATTTATGTAAACAAATACACTAGAAGCCAGAAAAATTCAAGAAATTCATAATGCGAATCATAAAAGTACAAAATGGGTGCAGTTTTTCAGTATTTAAATCCATAAAATAGTTAAAGCCTATCCAAAAATATACGATTATGATGAAGGAAATGAAGTTACGTTAATCTTCAGTAACTGTCGTTTAGTATATTTTGTGAAAGACAAGTGTGAAGTTTAGAAGAATATCATTTTGAACATGAAAACCACTGAAAAGCGGAAGCACACGTACACGACATTTGCAGGTCAGTTCATAGAACAGAATCACCACCTAGTTAAACAACGCCAGAACCAGTAAGAATAATGTATGAGCACATTATTATTATTTCACATTATCACAAAGCAAAACAATGTAAGAGAACCACTACAATACAATATCATTAAGATACGACATAATTAAACACGTTTTTGAGGTTACAATTTCCGCCCAAAATTTCTGTCATAGTCCATACCTACTGTGTTGATTTGACCGCAAAAAACAAACTGATTTGAATTTCACCGACTGCCGTTCGAATTCTGTACGTTCGACCGTGCCCGTAGTAGAAGTACTGATTAGAAACCATCGCCCGTCTTCCGCCGATGCTGGTCTTCGGCAGAACCCACCGGTATATCGGAGCCAACGCGAACACAGCCGATAAGCAAATGTTAGGATCGCACTTAGAAAATGAATGGGCATCGTTTAATTCCGGGACTATGGCTGTAGAGGAATTGTGGACTAAATTTAAGTGCATTGTAAATAAAAAGTTAGAAAATATGTGCCAGTAAAGACGATTAAGGATGGAAAAGATCCACAGTGGTATAATAATGATGTTAGAAAGCTGCTGAGAAAGCAAAGGCTGTTGCACTCTCGATTCAAAAAAGAACACGCAAATGATGACAGGCAAAAGTTAGTAGAGATTCGTGCGTCTATAAAAAGATCGATGCGTGAAGCATACAATAATTATCACAGCCATACTTTAGCAAAAGATCTTTCAGAGAACCCGAAATAATTCTGGTCCTATGTAAAATCGATAAGCGGGTCAAAGCCCACAATCCAGACACTCGTTGATCATTCCGGGGCAGTAATAGAACAAAGCAAACGGAAAGCTGAAGTTCTAAATTTAATCTTTAAGAAATCTTTCACGCAGGAGGACCGCACAAATGTACCATCATTTGATCAACATACTAATTCCGAAATGGGGGACATAGCAATAGGTATTTCCGGTGTCGAGAAGCAGCTGAGAGAGCTAAATACAAAAAAGTCTGCTGATCCGAATGGAATACCAGTTCGGTTTTACAAAGACTATTCTGCGGCGTTGGCCCCCTACTTAGCTTGCATTTATCGCGAATCTTCAATTCAGCGCAAAGTTCCTAGTGATTGGAAAAAAGCGCAGGTGACTCCCGTGTATAAGAAAGGAAAGAGAACTGACCCATACAATTACAGGCCAATATCGTTGACATCAGTTTAATGTAGAATTTTGGAGCATATACTCAGTTCGAATATTGTAAATTTCCCTGAAACGGAAAAGCTTCTTTCTATGAATCAGCACGGGTTTAGGAAACATCGTTCATGTGAAACTCAGCTTGCCCTTTTCTCACATGACATCTTGCGAGCCATGGATGAAGGGCAACAGGCGGATTGTGTTTTTCTCGACTTCAAAAACGCGGTCGATACGGTGTCACCCTGCAGACTGCTGACGAAGATATGAGCTTATGAAATAGGTTCACAGATTTGTGACTGGCTGGAAGACTTCCTAAGTAATAGAACGCAGTACGTTGTTCTCGACGGCGAGTGTTCATCAGATACGAGTGTATCGTCAGGCCCCAGGCCCCAGGGGAGTGTGATAGGACCGCTATTATTTTCTATCTATATAAATGATCTGATGAACAGAGTAAGCTGTAATTTGCGGCTGTTTGCTGAAGATGCTGTGGTGTATGGGAGGGTGTCGTCTTTAACTGAGTGTAATAGCATACAGGATGACTTAGACAAAATTTCTAGTTTGTGCAAAGAATGGCAGCTAGCTCTCAATGTAGAAAAATGTAAGGTGATGCGCATGAGTAGAAAAAACAATCCTATAATGTTCGAATACAGCATTAGTAGTGAGCTTCTTGATGCTGTCGCGTCGTTCAAATATCTAGGCGTAACATTACAGAGCGATATGAAATGGAACGAGCATGTAAGGACAGTTGTGAGTAAGGCGGACAGCCGACTTCGGTTTATTGGCAGAATTTTGGGAAGATGTACTTCACCTGTAAAGGAGACCCCGTATAAAACGCTTGTACGACCACGTCTTGAGTATTGCTCAAGTGTTTGGGACCCGCAGCAGATGAGTTTAAAGGAAGACATAGAGGCTGTTCAGAGGCGGCAACTAGGTCTGTTACTGGTAGGTTCGACCAATGCGCGAGTGTCACGGAAATGCTCCGGCAACTCAATTGGGGATCGCTGTAGTAAAGACGACGTTCTTTTCGCGAACTTCTGTTGAGGAATTTGAAGCTGAGTGTAGTACGATCTTGCTGCCGCCTACTTACATTTCGCGTGGTGATCACAAAGACAAGATAAGAGAAATTAGGGCTCGTACGGAGGCATATAGGCATTCTTCTTTTTCCTCGTTCAATTTGGGAGTGGAATAGGAAAGGAAATGCCTAGTAGTGGTACAGTGTACCCTCCGCCACGCACCTTCCGGTGGATTGCGGAGTATGTATGTAGATGTAGATGTGGATGTAAGGCGCCTTGCTACGGATTGCGTGGAAGACTTGAGACCGATGACCTCGGCAGTTTGGTCCCGTCGGTTTACAGACATCCGAACATCTTTGAACTGAGTTATTGCACAGAGTAACTGCGGACACCCCCCCCCCCCCCCCCACACACACACACACATTCCCTCACGCCCCGCGTGTTGACACACATGCGGCCGGAAGCGTGGGACAGCTGTGTCTGGCTCGCAGCTCTCGGCACGTCTCGCCGTCACGTCGCCGGCGGGGGTGGCGACAGCTGTGCCCCGCGGGTTGCCTGCCCGCCAGGCGGCCCCTACCTGCGCGCAAGTGGCCCCGTTTCGCAGCGCACGCAGCTGCTGCACCGTTGCTTGCACTGCCCTATTTCCTGCTGCACCATCTGGCCGCCTGCACACTACACAGTGCCCCTGCAGCCACCAGTCACGACTCAAAACCGAACGGTCGCGGCTTCCAAATCCGGTCGGATCAAATGTTCAAAACTTTTAAGAGCCAAAAAACCTCTAAATTTTCCGACTATTTTCTGGTTTTGGCTTATAACTCGTGAAGGATGCTTCTTTGACGAAAAGTCACTCACACCTCTGTTACAGTAGATACAATATTCTAAAATTTAAGCCCAACCGAAAAAAAGGCACAGAACATTTGGGACAACCAGACCCGAAGAAATTGTATCTAATAAAGAACTGGTAAATGGACTCCTTGCACTGTTCAAGGGCATTGGTTGGCTTTACTAGATATACAGGGAGCGATACCGCACAATAAACTTAGTTTCGCTGCGCGCAGCGGCGGGTTGGACCAAGACTGTTTTGGCTTCCCTGGAAAAATCAAATCAAATCAAGCCCAACCGCAGCTCTGTAAGTCCAATAGTTCCCGAGATATTGGACTTCAAAAATTGACTTATTTCTCCAAAAAGTTCGAATTTTCGATTTTAGTTATCTTTCGGTTAGAATATTGGCTGTAATGATCATCCCGCGGGGAAAGTTATACAAAACAAAGTTATAGAGCAGTTATTTAGCTTTAATCTAAGTACAGAACGAAGTCCAAAGGTCCAATAGATTTCTAGTTATCGGTAAAAAATGATAAGTTGGAAAAAATCGGAGTATTCAATAAAGTGATCCATACGAATTGCAGTCCTCTTATCCTATATATATGTTAAAGAAAGATGAGGAATTACTCTTTGACGATGATTATTAACGCATTCTATATAAATAGGTGTAATTTGTGTTACTGCATACTTTCACAAATATATTGGTAAGTATTGCTGTATTGCTGTTTGTGGGTATTGGGCAGCCATTAAGGGATTGGGACTTTACGTTCGTAGCGAGGCCTTTTGTTGTGCGAATGCACCCTCGCTCCCTCCCCGCCCCTTACTCCGAGTGGTGACTTAGTGGGTGTTCTGTCCTCCCTCCCAAACTTCTTTTCTCTCACTACGTTTACATGCAACACATCTTGCGGAAGACGAAAACCGATTTTCGTAAACCGTTTTTCGCTGTCGTGTTTACATGGCATCGTCTGAATCGGATTTCCAAGCTCACTTAACATGGCGGCTGGAAAAAAGCTGATTCAGTTACTTACTTAGTCTGCACAATCGCTATTTTTCTTTATTTAAATACACAGATTTATGTTCACTCTAATATATATACTTTCATTTCACATTAGAAAATGACTCTTTCCTTATGTGCCGAAAATTCTTAACAAGAAAACACAATCTGACAAGCCAAGAACGCCTCAAAAACGGTTGCGTTTACATGGGCACGAAAATCGATTGTGGAATTGGAAAACCGCTTTAGAGAAGCGGATTTCCAGAATCGATTTTGGGGTGTTTACATGACCAACCAAAAGCGGAATTGGGAAATCGATTTACGAAATCCGGTTTTGGGAGCCCATGTAAACGGGGTGTCTGATGTCTTCCCACTACACCCAGTCTGCCCTTAAAAACGGCCGTATTTGGTGAAGAACGTTTTGAACAAAAATCGTCTAAATCTCGATCGTGGTGGTATTTTATGTACTTTCTTTTTTACAATATGTCGAAGCTATCCCCGTCGCGTGTTTGTTTCGTGGTCGTCGGGAAGTGCTTGGAGAAGGAACTGTGACAGTGAAAAAACGCGGAATTTAGACGCTTATGAAAGTGAGTCAGAAACGTGGGCTTGAAAGGAACATGAGGTTTTTGTGCTATTTAAACGAAGTGATCGTACATGACGCATGCAGGAAGAGGTACATTGTGGAAAATAATGTGAAAGCATCTGTCCAGTGAGGAGATGTTTCATCTGCTCAACCATCGTCTTCGCATGGGGAAAGGCTGAGAAGTGCGTCGGATTCAAGGCGTCACATCATTGGAGATAGTTGTTTCCTTTGTGGTGAAAAATTCCCCAAGGAATATTTCGAGAGGCAGATAAAATTGACTAAATATGTACGGGATGAACTGCATCAATTGGAAACACTGGAAGTGAAATAACCGTTTGTGAAAATAGTTAAACAAGCTGGTGAATGGAGACAACAGATTCTTCAGCATCTTTCATGTATAAATGAACTTCTACATCTACATAAATACTCTGCAAATCACATTTAAGTGCCTGGCAGAGGGTTCATGAACCACTTTCATAACTTTTCTCTACCGTTCCATTCTCTAATAGCGCGCGGGAAGAAAGAACACCTAAATCGTTCCGTTTTCGATCTGATTTCTCTTATTTTATTGGGATGGTCATGTCTCCCTAAGTAGGTGGGTGCTAGCAAAATATTTTCACATTCATAAGTAAACGTCGGTCATTGAAACTTCTCAAACAGATCACGCCGCAATAAATAACGTCTTTCTTTTAATGATTTCCACCCCAATTCGTGCAACATTTCCGTGACGCTCCCCCCCCCCCCCCCCGTAACGTGATAAAACAAAACGAGCTGCCCTTCTCTGAACCTTCTCAATGTTTTCCGTCAGTCCCACCTGGTGAGGGTCCCACAAGGGGCAACAGTACTCCAGGAGAGGACGCACAAGTGTGATGTGGCCAGTGTCTTTGGTGGAGCTGGTGCATCTTCGAAGCGTTCTGCCGACGAAACGTAACCTTTCGTTCGCCTTCCCCACAATATTTTCTATTAGGCCAGTCGTCGTAGACAAAAAAATGGCCTTAGGTCCAAAAAAAATTGCAGGAAGCTGAATTTTTGGTATGTTGTTAGGACATGTTAGAGTAGTATTAAACCAAGTTTGCAGCTTCGAAATCCTTTAGCTTAACTTTTAAGAGCCAAAAAACCTCGGAATTTTCGGCCATTTTTCTGATTTTGGCTTATAACTCGTGAAGGGTGGTTTTTTGACGAAACGTCATTCACACCTTTATTAATATAGATACAATGTTCTAAAATTTAAGCCCAACCGCAGCACTGTAAGTCCAATAGTTCCTGTGGAACGCTAGATATCACTTCTGTTTTACTCGATGACTTACCGTCAATTACAACGAACTGTGTCCTTTCTGATAGGAAATGGTGAATCCAATCGCACAATTGGGAAGATATTCCATAAGCACGCAATTTCATTAGAAGCCGCTTGTGGGGTACATATGGATCCCTTGTCGATGGCACTTAACACTTCATGTGAATAAAGGGCAAGCTGTGTTTCGCAAGAGCGAATTGACTATTGGTTAATAGGTCGTTCTCTTCGAGGTAGTTCATAATATTCGAACAAAGTATATGTTCCAAAATCCTACTGCAAATCGACGTCAATGAGATTGGCCTGTAATTTTGGGGATCACTCCTATTGCGTTTCTTGGATATTGGAGTAACTTGGGCAACTTTCCAGTCTTTGGGTTGCTACTGAGGGTAAGTACCACAAACATTGCTACGTAAAATTGCACTCCTTGTCACGATCTACTGGTGCAGGAGGTAAACGAGGGCGTCCTGAACATCCCCTCAAAAAATGTTCAAATGTTTGTAAATGTGTCGGACCAAACTGCGTGGTCATCAGTCCGTAGCTTACAAACTACTTAAACCTAGGTAAACTAACCTAAGGACAAACACACACACACACACACACACACACACACACACACACACACACATGCCCCAGGGAGGACTCGAACCTCTGGTCGGATTGTGGAATATTTTCAGTTCCGGTTTTAACGCAGTCAACGAGCCGCCACTATACTCCATTAACCGAGACGAGAGACAGACTGTAAACAGACCGCGGCGCATCACCAGGGGTGGACAGAAACACGGCGCTCGCTCACTGTCGCTACCCGTGTATCAATCAATTTGCTCTTATGTTGTAATGGATTAGGGACTGCGGCTGTTGTTCCGAGTATTAATTCAAAATTATTAACTTACTAGCTGAAAACCCGGCGTTACCCGGGTATCTATTTATTCCTACCATTTTTTCAGGTATATATTCATTTGTATAACAGCTGTACGTCTATAAAATCTGTTGGGAATACAATTAGTAGTAATGGATTAAAACTTGGTGAGTGATGGGGCGGTTTTTCCATGTACAGTACTGTTTATGTGCTCATATTTCATAAACTACGTGTCGTACTGTGATACAATTTAGAAGCTACATTCAACTATATATGTGCATGCTGTCTGTAAAATTTCCTGTCGCTACAATTCGTAGTGTTCAAATTACAAATTGTAACGTCATACCGAGAGCCGTAGTTTTACTCTATTAACAGCGGAAAAGTAGTAAGCGAGAAACTTTTTTCTTTCATCATTTTACTACGGTTGCCAGCGAGAAAAAGTGTAATAAAGGTTTGAAATTGTGTTTAACGTTTGTTGCAAGTCGCTAAGTACTGTCATTCTCATACAGTATACTTCGAAAGTCTCGCCGCATTATACGGCATTTTTTGCGATTTCTATTGGTTATGACGTAATATCTTTTGAACCCTGTGCCGTATGTCATTCTTAACCATGCAGCAATTGTTACCTCACGGTAAGGAATGTGTGTAACAAATTTGGTTGAAATCGGTCCAATGGTTTAGGAGAAAATGAGCAGCATTGTCGCAAAATGCAGCAGTTTTTCACGCATCTCATTGTTTATGACGTCATATCTCGTGAACTATATATCGTATATGATTCTTACACTTACGGCGACCGTCCTCATGGATTGAAGCTTACGTGTACAAAAGTTCATAAAGATTGGAACAAAACTGTAGATTTGTATGCAACACGTACAAATATACGGACACTCTGCTTTATATATCAGGTCCATCAACAGCCGTAAAGTTTGTTGTTTTGTTTGACGTCAGGTTTAAGTATTACATTCTTCTTTACATTTTGTATGACATACGTACAGCATGATGTTGTGCATTCAACACTGATTTGCAACTTGATTTGTATAGAGTCTGAAGATGATGATATTGCAATACCGAAACCGTTCCTTAAATAAAAGAATATAAATTCTACGGCTGCTGATGGATAAGTCAATAGTTTTTAATTAAAATCTTTGTTCCAGGTGTAAAGCGCTTGTGTGTTTTACTATACAGCAGTGATAGTAGACATCATGGATATTAAAAATGTATTTCTTTTAATAATTCATAGAATCTCCGGAAACTGCTTAAATTTGCATTTTCATTTATAATAGTAAGAACTGTGTCAACAAAACAACAAATCATGTACTTTCGTTCGTATCACATTCGTATGAAAGTCATCAACAGTTTCTATAAGCTTCTGTCTTGATGTTTTTTACAGTCTTCAAAGAGTGTGTGGCCTTTTAATCAATTGTCATATGATAAAATGAGGAACGACCAACACCCGTAGATGCAGCTGTTTTTATAACATTATCTTTCATTTATTGTTCTGGACACAACTGCTTCGTTTTATAAAAATGTTCAAATGTTTGTAAATTTATCGGACCAAACTGCGTGGTCATTAGTCCGCAGCTTACAAAAATACTTAAAGTAACGTGAAGTAACCTAAGGACAACACACACACACCCATGCCCCAGGTAGGACTCGAACCTCCGACGGCGAGCAACCCCGCGCTTCGCAGCAAGGCGCCTTAAACCGCTCGGCTACTCCACCGCGGCTTCGTTTTATACACATTAAGAACTTACTTCTTCTTTGATCGCTTCTTCCTTGGTGACATAATGAGTTCACACTTGCGCGATACAGACGAGAAAGCGAAAAAGAGATAGAATATGAAAGCTTAATACTTAAGCTGCTATTGAGCAACTTAACCTTTAAGACGGAATTTCTAGCCACCCTCTAATACCACCCTCATAACACACACGATTTACACCTGAAACGGATGCGAGCGCCCCTGTTTTTTCCACCCCTCTTCACGCGCCTCGCTGTGTTTACAGTCCGTCACTCGTTTCGGTGAACGGAGTATAGTGGTTCGGATTCCAGGTTAGACTGTAGGTCCTTTTTCCCCGGTTGGTTAACTGGGCTAGGTTACGGACATGCAAGTCGCCGAAGTGGCGTCTAGTCGCAACGCACCACGCTACATAGTCACAGCTGATTATTAATGCTATTCTACTAAAGCTTGTTATGGTACGTGGTCCCCCGCCTTTTTGTTTTCTTTTTTAAGAAATAAATTCCTGCACTGGTCTTTCGCAATAATCTTATATCAGGAGCGCCGGAACAAAGCCCGATAAATCCACTTTTGATGTATTCGCGTTTTTGAGTTGCAACATATCGATCTCTGAACATTCGCAATTTCAGACGCGGCCTTGTCGACGTATTAATACAATGCACTGCCGTGTGTTGTGTGAATGTTGAACTTTGAAAAGTGGATGAAATAGTCAGACAAAATCGAAGCTTTAGAGTTGATGAGGTGCTACAGAAGAACGTCATTGTGTGGCTACCCTTAAAGGAGACAGTGTTTCACGCAGAAGAGATCAAAAATATGGTAAAGCGATGTGTTAAATGTTTGAATCTGTATAGAAAACAATTTTGAGAAAGGGTTGTACTGGTATGTAATAGGTGACCCCGCAAAGTGTTCTCTGAAGCAGAAGGAAAATAAGAATATTAAAAAATTGATAGTTTTCGTATTGCCTACGTGTGTTGACGGCGTTGATTAAGCGCGGAGATATATATATATATATATATATATATATATATATATATATATATATATAAATTTGACGACGTTACAGCGTTCATTTAATGAAATAAATCGCAATTGGCGATCTGTTATGGCTTCACTGTACTAGGTTTAGATTGAATACCCAAGTGCGGCGAATGAAAATTTGTGCCCTGCCGGGATTCGAACCCGGGATCTCCTGCTTGCTAGACAGACTCGTTGACCACTCCGCCACCGAGGACACAGTGACCAACTCGACTGCAGAGGACTTGCACGTCTCCCGCCACATCCAATAGGAAAGAGACATCGTGGCGAATGGAGATTTGGCCTCGGTGGCGCAGTGGTCAACCCGTCTGCCTAGTAAGCAGGAGATCCCGGGTTCGAATCCCGGCCGGGCACAAATTTTTCATTCGCCGCACTTTGGTATTCCATCTAAACCTAGTACAGTGAAGCCATAACGGATCGCAAATTGCGATTTATTTCAGTTAATGTACTTTAGTCTTAACCAGTATAATGACAAGTGGCAGCTACAACGAGATTGTAAAGAAGGCGAGGGACAGAGAAGTGTCAGATGGTGAGACACCGCGTCCTGAAGTAACGTAATCCGCTCTCGTCCCGGCAAAGTGTGGACAGTGTCAGGAAGAAGCGCCTTGGGAAGCGAGTGGGGGCATGTCCGGCCAGATGCCCGCTGTCTCGTCAGCGTCAGCCGTATTAATAGGCGTGACACGCGCTGTCGCCGCCTCTGTGACAGATGCTCCGTCCTCTCCACGTCACGCGCGGAGGACTGCGCTGCGTGCGGCCGCCATCGGCCCCGCTCTTCACTGCAGAGTCGCTCCTCACGAAATGCGGCGGACACAGTCGCCATCCAGTGTTGTCTTGTTCACAAAGTGGAACTACCTCCGCCGTCGCTCCGTGGCTGTCAAGTTACTGACTGCACATACGTTTGTATGAAAAGTTCAGAGTTTTAGGAAAACATGAATTGTAGGAACACGTACTCACCTACAAGGAAAATACTTGGGCTCGAACAAACAGAAATACACCAAAATCGTATGATAGATGATGTAAACGTCCCTTATTGCACTAGTGGTACTCCCGCATCTGCAAAACTCTGCAGTCGTCCTTTACCGGCCTCTGCCTGTGCCATGCGGCTTTGCACATTGAGCTGCCGGTACATTAGTAGTGACGGTGCAGTGTGCCTCTGAAGTTGCGTTTTGTGACGTTATTTGTGTAGTGAAGGTCGGGGATTGGTGATCAATCCTGCTAATATAGTGTGACTGGTTGAGATGAAGTTACGAAGAAACCTCCTTCGAGAAGATGGTATTGTGGTAGGAATTAAATCATTTGCATGTTGCCGCGGTGCAGTAGCCGAGCGGTCTAACGCGTCTCGCTGCGGAGCGCGCGGTTGCTCGCCGTGGAGGTTCGAGTCCTCCCTGGGGCATGGGTGTGAGAGTTTGTACGTAGGTTAGTTTACCTAGGTTTAAGTAGTTTGTAAGCTACGGACTGATGACGACGCAGTTTGGTCCGATAGATTTTCAAACATTTGAACATTTATTCGCATGTTACCTTGTATCTATTATAGTGTTTGTAATGTATGCTCATATTTCTGCACTATAATAGATACTGGAAAACATGGGAATGATTCATCTTCCACACCAAGACCCTACTCACGAAGAAGGGCTCTTCGGAATTTCCTCTCAACCAATGGCAATACATTAGCAGGATTGATTATCAATCACCGTCCCATCTGACGCTTAATTACACAAATGAGTCACAAAACGCAACTTCAGATTCACACCGCACTCTCCCTACTGGTCCCGACTGTTGTATCGGCAGCTCAATGTGCAGTGCGGCATGGTACACGCAGAGGCCTCTAATGGGCGACTGCAACGTTTTGCAGATGCGAGAATGTCGCTAGTGCAATAAGGGACCTCTAATGATCTCCCTCACGATTTTGGTATATTTGTGTTTGTTCGAGCCCGAGTACTTTCCTTGTTAGAGGATAGGTGAAGCAAAGGCCAGCCTACGTTTTTAGATTTTGTATATTTGGAGGAAGCTGTTAACAAAACTGAAATACACTCTTTCAAATTTTGATGGTAGCACGGGTTAAATATAGCGAATGGGAAATTATATATAACTTATGAAATAGAACCAAGTTTATGAAAATCGAAAGTGGAAAACGGAGGCATTGGTTGGGATTGGAGTAAAAAAGTAGAAATTTCGAGAGTGAATTAGAGTTCGAGGGAAAATATAAAAACTTTCTTGGTTGACGATGACATATTTCTCCCAAAGGATCTGGAAGAGCAATTGAAAGAAATGGACTGTATCTTAAAAGGAGCGTAGACGATGGACACCAACAACAACAAAACAAGGGTCATGGAATTCAGTGTAAAAAAATCAGGCGATGCTGAAGCAATTATATTAGGTAATGAGGCAATAAAAGTAGATGACTTTTGTTATTTGCGTTAAAGAATAACTTCTGATGGCCGAATTGGAAAGAATATAAAATGTATAATGGCTATGGGAGGAAAATCATTTTAGAAATAGAGAATTTTGTCGAAATCTAATATTAATCTCTATATAAAAGCGAAAGGACACTCATTCAGGCACTCAGTCATTCACTCACTCACTAAACACGAAATCTCGAAAACTACTTTACCTCTGAAGCTGAAATTTGGCAGGAATGTAGTTCATCGGTAGAAGACGTCAGCTAAGAAAGGACATAAACAATGAAAACTTCACCGTATTGCGGCACGTGATAGTGTGACTTTATCAGTCCACAATTTGAGAAGGAGAGGACTTAGCCACTTGCAACAAACTTCAAACAAAATTTCAAACCTTTAGGAAACTTTTTCTCGCTGACAACCCCAGCAAAATCCTGATAGGAAAAAAGTTTGTCGCTTACTACTTTTTCGGTGTTCATACAGTAAAATTCCGGCATTTGGCATGACGTTACAATTTATTACTCGTAAACTATTAATTGTATTCGCGAGAAATGTTACAGGCAGTATACACATATACCACTGAACGTACGTTCGAAATTTTATCATAGGATGGCTCACAGTTTGAGATATGGAGTAATAAACTATTAAGTTAAAGAAAAATCGCCAAATCACGCATGACGTTTTGATTTGTTACGTCTTTCCTACTAACTATATTCGTGCACCACTGGATGTACCTTCGAAATAATATCGTATTACGACATATAGTTCAGGTGCTATGACGTCAGAGGCATTGAAATACATGAAACTTCGCCCTAAAAAGCATGAGGTTGTAATTTAGTACGTCTTTATTACCAAATCAATTTACAACACATTTCGCAGGCAGCTTCCTAATATTCCTCTCTACGAACCTGGTAGGACCCATAATTCAGGAAATCTCTCTTTAGCTTTATATATAATAAAAGTCACTCACTCACTCACTGACGAAACACGAAATCTCTAAAACTACTGCACCTATGAAGCTGAAATTTTGTCGGTATGTAGTTTAAAGGGAGAAGATGTTAACTAAGAAAGTATTAACGATAGGATGAAATGAAGGTGCATGGGAGGATACTTTTCCTACAGACTGATGAAATCTAAAGTTTCATTCCGACCTTCACGAAGCTTTGCACGCTTGACCTTCAAAGGAAGGTCACCGTCTACCTAAAGTTTCATATGGTGCATGGGGGAGTGTATCTTGCAAGATAAAAACGGATTCCTAAGTATGTTGGTCGTGCCATAACTTGAGAACGGCTCGATCGATTTCACAGAAAATACTGAGAAAGAGCCCACACATGTTTGCATTCAAAATTCAAACGCACCAGACCTTACCCGTACGAGCTGTGCAACAAAGGGTTGCCTTTGCTAATCAGATGCTCAGTATGATTGAAAGTAAAGGATTTGATGTTGGCTGCATCTGTTTTACAGATGAAGCACACTTACACCTGCATGGATTCGTGAATAAGCAGAACTGGCGATTTTGGGGTTCCGAAAAGCCATATTGGTGTGAAACGAAACCCCTGTATTTTACTAAAGTTACTGTGTGGGCTGCAGTATGCAGCAGAGCCATTATTGGCCCTTTTTTCATTCGAGAAATGGTCACTGGAGCCGGTTACATTGCAAATTTTGAACAATTTGTCGCCACACAGCAAGCGTTAGAGGATCGACCAGGTACTGAATGGTTTATGCAAGACGGAGCCCGACCACATCGGACCGAACAAGTGTTTCGCTTTCTTGAGGAATACTTCGAGAATCGAGTCATTGCTTTGGAATAACCCAAATTTACTGGTGCGGGCATGGATTGGAGGCCTTCATATTCGCCGGATTTGTCTCCCTGTGACTTCTTTTTGTAGGGCAGAGTGAAAGACATAGTCTACCCGAAGCATCCCGCCACGCTGGACGAGCTTGAATCAGCGATCTCTGTGGCATGTGAATCCATTTCGGTTGAGACACTACGAAATGAGATGCCGAATTTCATTCTTCGTTTGTTCAAAAATGTTCAAATGTTTGTTAAGCTTATGGGACTTAACTACGGGGTTATCAGTCCCTAAACTTACAAACTACTTATGAACTACTTACGAACTAGGACGGCACAAATATCCATGCCCGAGGGGGGATTCGAACCCCCGACCGTAGTGGCCGTGCAGATCGTGACTGGAGCGCCTCAATCCCCTCGGCCACCGCGGCCGGCATTCTTCGTTTGCGCCACCTCTGTAGTGCCAATAGAGAACATTTTGAAAACATTGTGATGTGATTGTTTGCAAAGAGTGTTTTCATACGATTATTTCACTTATGTATGCTGATATGAGCTGTACAGCGTACAGCGCCATCTGTTAGCAGCTTCTGTAACTATTATTTCAAACTGCTGTATAAACTTCCTACAGCTTTCACAATAAACATACCGTTTGCTGCATTCCTCTATCGATCTTTGTTTTCGAGATATTTAATTCTGAAATCAGGGAGTCCTGTGTCACTTCCGTATTCACACCACCTGTGCCAGCGTTGTACGTCGTAAATTCTCATCAGTGGAGCACTTTAAATAGTGTCCATGCCGTGTAGTACCATATACTACCTTTGTATTAAGGGGCAACACATGTTAATTCTTCTTGTGTAACTACGCGAGCACCGTCAATTGGAGATGAGTGTCGGTGTGGGGAAAAAAACCTCTTGTGCATTGCAGGTACCGACTGTTGCGCACAGAGCGGAAAACGGACGTGGTTGCGACCTTTCGACTGGAATAGTTCGGAGTAACGGCCGGACATTCCAGATTTGGCTCTCGTGCCACTTTCGCTCTCTTGAAGGTTGGACCGCGTGGCTGTTTCTCAAGCGATGATCGGCGGTCAACGTAGAACCGCAGCTGTAGCGAATTACTTCCGGGCTTGACGACCGTGTGGAAGATGTCGTTCACGAACTGCACTTTGTACATTCTTTCATTGGATGACGATGAGCGAAAAGTGAAGTACGTCACATTTCTGCGTCCCTTGCTACCACAATTCCAGAACCTTCTATTAAGAACATCGATGTTGCCAATTTCATCTCGATGGCCCAACTATTGGAAAGGGAGTAGAGGGGCGGGCAGATTTCCAACTTCACGTCTCTTTGCTCTGTATCATTGAAACGCTTCAGTTAGCTGAAACTCTCTTCAGTTGTTAATTTTAACAGCGTAGTTTGGAATAAACAAATGCAGGTCTAGCCATCAGTTTTGCAATGATATTTCTCAAACTGTTACACGTGAGAGGTAACTATATTTAGAAATATACAACTTCTTGCATGCTCACTTTAAGTATAATAACTCTGGCCTAAACTTTAAGGCTGGAGGTTTTAATACGTTGCAGCGTGGCTGGCTGAGTCTTTTATATCGCTGTGGTCAGCCGGCCATGTTCCTCACCTTAGTATTTTTCACTCTTTCTCCAGCTTTGGTATTGGGGTACTTTTCACCAGCTTTAAGTCTACTGTTCACCTATGTATTTCACTTCAGCTGCACGTGTTACTTGCTGGATCGCTGTCCTTTGTCTCCTTACTGTTCACATTTGTTGGTCCTTATATTCTTTAATTTGATAGGGCGCTGAAGACCTAGATATCGTACGCACAAAAACTCCCTATCATCATCATCATCATCACTTTAAGTATCTACAACAGGTCCTAAAGTTTTGTAGTTGTTCTCTTGTGTAACAATTATTCTGTATACTGCAAATTTATACAGATACTGGTTGTTGTCCAAATATTTACCATTTACTTAATAAGAACTATAACCTGCAACTCAATCGAATTTCGCAACTTCTGAGTGGCCCCTCTTTTGTGTGTCGTCGCCGCCGGTTGTCCTGGGTGTCTGCGGCCGCGTGGAGAGACCTACACAGGGAAGTAGGATGCACGCGGTGCGGGACGGAGTCTGCGTTGACCAGCCAGTGGGACAGCAGAAACTACAAACACTAAGCTAGATTAGTACGAGATATATATTTGGTAGGAATATTACACTACTTTGAGTTTCATAGCTGCAGACTACTGAAGTGATTTCCTAATCTTGAAGACTAGGTATAAGCCTGACTACTGATGAGTCTTATGTAGTGCCTATTTCCAAGTGGCCGATACATTTCAGTGATGGAACATCACAAAAATACTTTCATAAATATTTGCGCTTCACAATAAATTCTCAAAACGCGTCATTTTGAACGCGAAACACCCCCACCGTCTCCCAATTAGTTGTGCGATGTTCCCGAACTGACATTGGGAGCCACCTAGATGTCAATGTCGTAGGCCTTTACGACGCTTTCGACAACCATGAAGTCATAGTCGGCGCGCTCTGTAAACAGCTATAGGCGAAATATCCGTTTGAATAAGCGCAAACTGTCAAGAAACTCGACTGCGTAAAGTTTATGAACACTAGTTGAAGGGACTGCCTTAGATGTTTGATGTACCTTAACAAATGTATTATAATTTTGTTGCCATTGACGTATTGGGTGCGATTTATTGTTTTCCTAAAAAAAGTGTCTTAAAAGTGGCGTGTATTATACGCCGGTGCGTCTTATATGCCGGCAAATACGGTAATTATTGTTATCAAATGGTGTAATTAATTTTTGTGTTTGGAGCGATTTGAAAAGAAACACTGGCAGCTCTCTGAGAAGAAAATAGTTTTCGTTATAATGACAAAGAAATGAAAGTCCGAGAATAAGTAGCTAGTCGGAAATTGTATAAAACGAATAGGTAAACTCATAAACGGTCTTTCCTATCCGTGATTGCAAACATAAATAAACAGAATTTCACTTATCTCTCTGCGGCGTCAGCCAGCACATGCAGATTACGTATATTAATAAAATATGTAATTTGTGACACCAAGGTCGATGTTAAACTTCATATGTAAAAACGTGGATAACTGACTTTAGAAAATGAATCAAAATAAGAGCCAATCAAGGAAAAACTGAAATTATAATAGTAGAGTATGTACCAGTACGAGTTTCTTACATTAATTATCCTATCAGCTCTAGTAAAAAATTAAAATCAAATAAATTATATAAACTTGTGTACAAAGTCATGTGCAACTTGGAGAGAATAATTGAGTTGGTAAAGGTGCATTGTCTAATCGTGACAGAGGTGAAAGGCAAACGTTATCTCTAAAGAATCCGACACTTCTTTCAGTTATTGTTTTTATAAGACTTTCATTTATTCGAAAGATGACATATATAGAATGAAACTTTTCACTCTCCCAGGTTCGAGTCCCAGTTCCGGCACACAATTCTAATCTGCCAGGAAGTTTCATGACCTATATAGTTTGAATTAACAACGACTAAATATCTTGTAACTAAATTAATCGAGTGGATTGTACTACTTACTAAGCGCACAGCGCGGTAATCAGAAAAACAGAACATACCTTTTTCGAGCGCAAGACGATTATTTAAGAATTATCGGTGAAAATTGCAAGACAGTTACACATCACACAGCCTTTTCTTCTACAAAAATCCATCCATCAACACAGACTCCCGAACTACTACCCTTTCGCACGGTTACCCGTGCCACCAGCGATTTATTGCTCGCACTCTCCGAAGATATACTCATTCCAAAATGAGCAAAGCAGTTTTTTAGCAGTGGTATCCCTTCCGTCTGCGTGCCCGCAGTAGCACAGTTAGTAACGTGTTTTCAGCGGTTCATGTTGACACTTCTGGGGACACAATCTCTCTTCTCTGTGCCTGTGGTAGTTATATGGCATGTTACTGCCGGTGTTAACAGTATGACGACTTAGGCAGGCGTCTGTGCTGCGTGGACGTCCTGAAACGTGTCTATGGATGTGACAGTTTCACGTGGCCAGCGTCGTTGCACAACTGACGCAGCACGTCCAACTTGCATGTCAGTGCTCCGAAACTACCTTCTACATCTACTTGGGTTACTCTGCAAATCACATTTAGGTGCCTGGCAGAGAGGGTTCATCGAACCACCATTATACTATTTATCTCCCATTCCATTCTCGATTTTCGCGCGAGAAGAACGAACTCCTGAATCTCTCCGTTCGAGCTCTGATTTCCCGTATTTTATTCTGATGGTCATTTCTACCTATGTAAGTGCGAGTCAACAATATATTTTCGCATTCGGAGGAGAATGTTGGCGATCGGAGTTTCGTAAGTAGCCTACGCCTCGCCGATAAGCGCCATTGTCGTAATGATTCCCATCCCAGATCCTGTATCATGTCAGTAACGGTGGCTCCCCTGTATCGTGACAATGCGAAACGACCTGCCCTTCTTTGGACTCTTTAGATGTCCTCCGTCAAACCCAACATATAAGGATCCCACACTGGGCAGCAATACTCCAAAAATATACGGACAAGCGTAGAGTATGCAGTTCTGCCAATAAAACGCAGTCTCTGGTTCGCCTTTCCCACGACATTATCTACGTGTTCTTTCCAATTTAAGTCTGAAGTAATAGTAATTTCTAGGTATTTTGTGGAGTTACTGCCTTCACTTTTGATTGATTTATCTTGTAAACAAGAAGTTTAACGGATTTCTTTTCGTACTCATGTGGATGACTTCACACTTCTCATTATTTAGAGTCAATTGCCAATATTTACACCATACTGATATCTTATTCAGATCGTTCTGCAGTTGGTTTTGATCTTCAGATGATTTCACTAGACGGTAAATGACGGCGTCATCTGCAAACAACCTAAGGGAGGTACTTAGATTTTCCCCTAAATCGTTTATGTAAATAAGGAACAGCAGAGGACCAATAACACTACCCTGTTGTACGCCCGATATCACTTCTGTTTTAGTCGATGTCTTACTATCGATTACTACGAACTGTGTCCTCTCTGACAGGAAATCCCCTATCTAATCGCAGATTTGGGGCGATATACCATAACCACCAATTTGATTAAAAGCCGTTTGTGAGTTACGGTGTCAAAAGCCTTCTGGAAGTCACGAAATATGGAAACGATTTGCGAACCCTTGTCGATAGAACCCATCATTTCGTGTGAATAAAGAGCTAGTTGTGTTTAGCATGAACGATATTTTCTAAATCCATGTTGACCTTGGGTCAATAGATAGTTCTGTTCGAGATAATTCATAATAATTGAATACAGGATATGTTCCAAAACCCTGCTGGAAATTGACGTCAATGAAATAGGCATGTAGTTTAGTGGGTTGCTCCGGCCCGCGGGAGGATACATGCCACAGTTTTGCCCAACTCGCTTAGCTGGGTGTTGGAAGCAGAGTGCGTCTCCGTAGCGTGACGCCTGTTGGCTTCACACGTGGATATTGCACTGGACCTTACGGCAGGGTACACACTGACGGCATTCCGGGTGCTATATCATTTCGCTTTCTATTGTACATTTAAACGGTTATCAGTACATTAAAGGCAGTTTCACACCGCGGTCACACTGCCACGTGACAGACGTGCAATTCACACCGGCACCGACGTCTGTGAGCTATTAGGACATGGTTCCTGCTCTAGCCAGTTCAGTTGAAACAGGTAATATGGCATCAGAGACGGGAACAGTGTGGCGAGTATCATCATCTGGTGGAGGACTTGGAGCTAGATGATCAGATTCACAACGTACTTTCGGCTTTCTAAACCTGAGTTTGAAGAGGTATTAACACTGATAAAGAACAATATTAGTAAAAAAAGACACCAACTACAGGAGATCTATTCCCAGCAGAGAGAGATTGGCGCTATGCCGTCATGCGCAAGGCAGTGTAGTTGGCCACTGCGCATGCGCGAGGCCAGAGATGTCGACAGACGTTTTGAAAGGATCGCTCGCGGAGCGATCCCGCAGATTCGTCTGTCGACGTCTGTGGGGTCTGTGAGGCTCTGCGAGGTCTGTGTGAATTGCCCCATTTGAAACTATGGAGACAGACCTGTAGAAAAGTCCGTCACGTGACATAGTGTGACCGCCATTGTAGAACGGAAAGGCAGCTTGCAGTCGATACAGTTACGACGTACCGGTATTCGCATGTCTCGGCTTTTAAAGTGTTTTTTAGGTGAGCGATGGGCGTTACGGGTGCGACGAACTCGCGCGCTCCCCGGCTGTCGTGCGAGACAGCGCGGAGCCTGGGCCATCGTTATTCCGGGCGGGCGGGCGCCGCTTCCGCCGATTGTGTCTGCTGTAGCGCCAGCCGGCCACCCTGTGACGTCACGCCAGCGTCTCCAGCACACGTGACGACAAACTGCGGCGTCCCACTATCTTACAACGCCCCCTCCTGAAGCCGGCTGCGTCTTTTTTCTATGAGGTAGGACTGTTGTAGGACTCGTGTGGGATGCGACACGCCACGAATTCATTTCAGAGTACCCCTGCGCTACTTTCTCAGCGTGGCAGCAAACCGGGAAAAGCTGGAATATCGCGAATTATCAGGAAATTTTGTGCCACCGAGAAATATCGAGTAATATTGCAGTGTCAGGTAATTTTTTATCGTATTTACCCGAATCTAAGCCGCACTTGTTTCATCCAGTTTTAGAAATGATTAAAAACTGTCTGCGGCTTAGGATTTGAATTCTGCCGTCAATGGTGCAATTGGGGGAATGGTATGGCAAGTTGTGGCAGAATAATTGATTAGGAAAGCATTTTTAAAACTAAATCTATAAAAATTCATATTTATAAGTACAAAGAACGAATGCAAATCATCCAGTCTACTCGTGCGAAACAGGGAGAATTAGTCTAGTATAATATATAAGGTATGTTCACAAAGTAATTTCCGTTTGGCTATATAAACCAAACGAGAACTGATGCAGATTTTTATACAATAAACATTTTTTCTGTAACTGTTAAACTACTTTTCTACATAACTTCCGAAATTTTGTAGGCACTTTTCATAGCGTGGGACAAGTTTTTGTGTGCCTTCTTCATAGAAGGTTGCCGCCTGTGTATTCAACTATGTGGCAAACATGTTCTTTCAGGTCATCATTGTTGAAGTGTTGACCACCAAGGACAGATTTTAGGTGTAAGAAGAGATGAAAGGAGTCTTGTTCTTTCCTTCACGTTGCCGACCTCACAAGGCGAATGTGACCAAACAACTCTTACGGGAATTTCACTGGGACGTGTTTGATCATCCTCCGTACAGTCTCGCTCCTAGCGACTTTCTTCTTACACCTAAAACCTGTCCTAGTGGTCAACACTTCAGTGATGATGACGAGCTGAAAGAACATGTTACCACATGGTTGAATTACGCAGGCGGCAACCTTCTACGAAGAAGGCATACAAAGACAAATGCCTACAAAATTTCGGAAGCTGTGTAGAAAAGTAGTTTAATAGTTGTATTTTGTACAATAAATATTTTTTCTGTATCAGTACACGTTTGTTTTGTATAACGAAACGGAACTTACTTTCCAAACCCTGGCACTCCCCACGTTAGTGTCAGTGAACGTGTCATAACATTAATTGCTTCAGTGGCAGCTTTTAACACGTGTGACGGGAATTTCGTTTTCGTTCTTGGAGAGAGTTTTACAGTGATATTACGACACGCATGCAGCAGCACGGCTGGCGCTTCAGACAGGCGTGCGCTAAGTGTTTGTGCATTGAGTGGGCGCGTGCTGTGGGAGTGTTGGCTCCAGCAGGGCTGTGGCCGGCTTATCAGGCCGGCATTGCGGGTCAGCGCCTGGGCCGAGACCCCAGCAGCGACCGCCGACGCCGCCGCCGCTCACGTACGCCGTCTTCCGACGACGATCTGTCGTTTGCCTCCGTGGAGTGGGCGACCGCTGCGTTTGTACCCGCGGTTCCGCCGCGGCGGAGTAACCGCTCGTCACTCGACACAGGCGCCTTGAAACGGAGAGCGCGGTTGCTCGCCGCCGAGGTTAGAGGCCCTCCTGGGGGGGGGGGGGGGGGTTCCTTAGCGTAGATTAAAACATATGTTCAAATGTCTGTAAATTGCGTGGTCATCAGTCCGTAGCTTACAAACTACTTAAACCTTGGTAAACTAACCTACGGACACACACACACACACACACACACACACACACACACACACACACACAGGGAGTCCCAGGGAGGACTCGAACCTCCACGGCGAGCAACCGCGCGCTCCGCAGCGAGACACCTTAGACCGCTCGGCTACTCCACCGCGTCAAGGGCAGCTCCTTTCCTATTGTCACGATACAGGTGAGACAGCATTACGGAAATGATACAGGATCTGGGATGGGAATCATTACAACAACGGTGCTTATCACTGCGGCGTGGGTTACTTACGAAACTACAATCGCCAACATTGTCCTCTGAACGCGAAAATGTATTGTTGACCCCCACTTACATAGGTAGAAATGATGATCAGAATAAAATAAGAGAAATCAGAGCCCGAACGGAGAGATTCAGGTGTTCATTCTTCCCGCGCGCTATTCGAGAATGGAATGGGAGATAAAATAGTATAACGGTGGTTCGATGAACCTTCTGCCAGGCACTTAAATATGATTTGCAGAGTATCCCATGTAGATGTAGAACCCTGGGAAAAAATATTAAGAAAAAGTGGCATCGACATAGCGAAAGGCAAACACCACGAGTTCAAGAGAATAGCCGTCACTTGGGTGATATGTAAATCAAATGTAACATGGAACACTGATAACAGGCAAATAAATCCATTGATCAGAAGTCCAGTGGACAAAGTTGTCATATCTGATATAGGTGTAATACATCATTATACCAAATAAGAATCTATCGGACCAAACTGCGTGGTCATCAGTCCGTAGCTTACAAACTATTTAAACCTAGGTAAACTAACCTAAGGACAACACACACCCCATGCCCCAGGGAGGACTCGAACCTCCACGGCGAGCAACCGCGCGCTCCGCAGCGAGACGCTTTAGACCGCTCGGCTACTCCACCGCGGCAATATTGAGAGGAAGGAGGAGATATGAAGTTGGTGGGTGACATAAAAGGAAGTGAAAACAATGAAGACCTGACTACAGAACATTATCAGAACACAAATCATATGACGACGTATAACGTCACAGCTGCGTAGGTTAGTTTAACCGTTTCGTGACCCGTGGGACATAGGTATCGCACATACGATTTTGTGTTCCAGGGTTCACAGGAATTTCAAAATCCCACATCTGTATGGTGCTGCCATTTACAGTTGAACCCATCGACAGTATGAAACCAACTGAATTGTTCTTTGGCGTCTACTGCACGTGTTACGGCTTTTTCTTTCAGTTGCGCATAATGTGACACTTTCATTTTTTCCTCCCGGCATTTTTGTGCTATTTTGTCTTGTCTCAAATAGATAGCCGCGCGGGAGTATCCGAGCGGTCTGAAGCGCCACGTTGCGAATCGCGTGGCCTCCCGCGTCGGAGGTTTGAATCCTCCTCTTTCGGCCGTTGATGTTTGTGTTGTCTTTAGTATAAGTGAGTTCATAAGTAGTTTGTAAGTTTAGGGACTGATGACCCCGCAGTTTAGTCTTATAACCTTTACAAACATTTGAACATTTTTTTCTGAAATAGATAAGTTTAGTAAAGGTATTTTTTTATTATTCACTTTGTTTGCTAGAAATGTACAGATGTTTGCACATATGTGTTGGTACACCACTTCTACATTTTTGGTTTCCTTATGGCCAAAATGTGTATATAATTGGTATTGCAACTTTTGTTCGTATTTGTCAGTCTGTAAATCTATCGGACCAAACTGCGTGGTCATCAGTCCGTAGCTTACAAACTACTTAAACCTAGGTATCCTACGGACACACACACACACACACACACACACACACACACACACACACACACACACACACACACACACACACACCCATGCCCCAGGGAGGACTCAAACCTCCACGGCGAGCAACCGCGCGCTCCGCAGCGAGGTGCCTTAGACCGCTCGGCTACTCCACCGCGGCTTCGTATTTGTGTTAAAATGTTTAGATATACATTTTTATTCGATTCTGTAATATCTGATTGGTCTCAATTTCACATGAAACGGGGTTAACCGTCGTATTGTAGGTGGAGCCTTGTTACTGTTACATGCTGGAAGCCACGACATTACATTCCGCTACTTCGTTGGAAACTAAGAAGAAAATTGAATCTGACACTTCCCAGAAAACACAGAGAATAAATTATGTATTTGTTAGTAATATCTTGTCATACCCTGTTCGTACAAATGTCGAGATTGAGGGAAAAAAGAGGAAATTTTCGATTATTTGTTTGCGATGTCTGAAGACGAATGTATTGAAGAGGCAACAGAACAAGTTACAGTGGGACAGGAGTATTTGCAAATGACAGCGAGAACCATATAGAAAAGAAGGCATTCATCACAAAAAGCAAATTAGGAGTTTCTGGCGTTCCTGATGTGCTCTTATGCGTAGTTCGAAAATATTTTCCATCGAGGAACACAGGGAGGGGATGCAAACAATACAGCACACGGAAACAGACATCGACAAATTACAAATGTAGCTACTGCAAAGAACCACTATATATTCAGCCATGTGTTGGAAAATTTCCCAAAACGTTATAATCTGAACAAATAAATATGTTTGACATAGTAATGATACTAAAATTCTTATTTGTACAGATCCTAATCCCTATTAAAAACATTGGTTCAGTAAATTTACTCCTTCTCGAGTCCAGTGGGACATACACGTTCCACATAAAGTATTTGTAAAAATATAAGTAACAACCCAAATTTTCAAACAAGATCTGACTCAGTATCCATTCCAAAACCAATAAACCAGTTATTACAGTGATATGCGAAATTATAATGAATTCTGACACGAAAGGGTTAAGTTAGTTTGTAAACGTAGGGACTGATAACTGCAGGCCGGCCGCGGTGGCCGAGGGGACTGAGGCGCTTCAGTCACGGTCTGCACGGCCACTACGGTCGGGGGTTCGAATCCCCCCTCGGGCATGGATATTTGTGCCGTCCTTAATTGTAGGTAGTTCATAAGTAGTTTGTAAGTTTAGGGACTGATGACCCCGTAGTTAAGTCCCTTAAGCTTAACAAACATTTGAACATTTGATAACTGCAGCAGGTCAGTCCCTTAGATTTGCACACATTTTAACATTTGCACTGTCTTTTTTAATGTATACGTGCGCTCTACAAGCAACCGCGAACTACTAACTAGGACGACGCTAGAGTACTCCACTGATCGTAAACAGAAAATAGGATACGCGTCACTACCAACTAAATACGAATTCGCTTGACCATTTTAAACGCCTGTAGACCCATTTTGTGGTTTCTCAAAACGGGGGCCATTATAACTAATGTAGTGCAACAAGAAGAAAATCCTCCCCCCCCCAACTCCATGGGAAGCGATAACGTAATGATCTACGACGCCTATTGTCCCCTCGAAAGGACAGCTGTCTGGTAGCTTCAGGCCGCGGCGCCGTGGCCGAGCGCTGCGCTATGCTCCGATGCGCGAGGCCGTTGGCCGTTCCCGATGGGGAATCCCCCCTCGGGCATGGATGTTTGAGCTGTCTTTAGTATAAGTTAGTATATAAGTAGGATGTAGGTTTAGGGACTGAAGACCCGGCAGTTAAGTCCCGTAAGCGTAACAAACATTTGAACAATTGGTAGCTTCAGCCGTAGCAAGAAAAAGGGGCACATGATATTTATAAGTGAACACCAAAATTGAGGTATCGATTTTAATCTTTCTTACACATGAAGTAGTTTTTCTTTGTCTTCCTGTTTGTTTGCATGCAATTGATTCATTTACTATCTTAAAAGTACTTTTGTACACATGACCATAAAAAGAAGAGGGTACCTTACGACAGACTTTGACACCGTTCGCTCATGTACGAATGTTGTGAGAGATTTTTATAAACCGCAAGTCGGACTTTGGTACCTTGCGATGAACACTGACGGTGTTTCTCCGATCACCACTAAAGTCGTCGGATATGTGCGAGTGTTCATAGATAGGGGGAGGAGAAGAGCGGCGCACGACTAGCTGCATGGTCTAATGCATCATGCTACGAACTAGGCGGCCGCTACCGCCGGAAGCTAGAGTCCTCCCTCGGGCTTGGGTATGTGAGTTGTCTTTAGTGAAAGTTAAAGTAGTCCGTAAGTCTAGGGACTTACGATCATAGTAGTTTGGTCTAATATGTTTTCAAACATTTGAACATTTTTGGAGGAGGATCTGACTGTATAGGCGAAATGAACAGAGAGATGACGAGCCGATAGAGGAGTGGGGACAAAGAGAGAGAGAGAGAGAGAGAGAGAGAGAGAGAGAGAGAGAGAGAGAGAGAGAGAGAGAGAGAGAGACGGACTGAGAGAAAGATTAAGGGGAAAGGGTGAGAGGGGAACACAGGGAAGATAAGTGGACTGCGAGAATTCGGAATAAATAAATGCCCAGGCAATCCAGGGATTTCAGCTACTTTTGTAAATAAAAACTCCTTTTTTCTTATTGGGCCGAATTTTTATTGTTTCCAGACACGTTTCGCATTTTTAGTTTTAAGTTATATTCAGTGGAATCTAGAATAATACAGTGTTGTTTTTTTAGTGTGTGGCATTCGTATATTATAAAGCAGCTGACGTCTTTCAAGACATATGATCTGTAAACTGTCTTATTGTATTCAGATACAGTACCACTTTTAAAAACAGAAGATTTTCAATGCCTTAAACTAAAAATGCTTGAATCGCGTCTGAAAACAATAAAAAACATTGGGGGCAAAAATTGGCGCTGTTATTTGCAAAACGAATATTTTTATGCTTTCTGCGGACGATAACCCCACAGGCAAAACTCTTGCGTAATAATCTATTTACAGACAGCGGTCTGAGATAACGTAATCTTTCAGCTCTCAACTTCCTTTACGTTTCATTCTTTCCGTGAAACAAATCAAATGTTTGTAGAGCTTATGGGACTCAAGTACAGGGTCATCAGTCCCTAAACTTAAAAAAAACTACTTACAAACTAGCTTATACTAAAGACTGCACAAACATCCATGCCCGAGGGGGGCATTCGAACCCCCGACGGGGATGGCCTCGCGAATCGTAGCATAGCGCCTCAATGCGCTCGGCCGCTCCGCCGCGTCACTTTCGAGGAACCTACATGGAGCAATCAGGCCGCATAATCATCGAATTTGGATTTTAAAAAGAAAAAAACACAAGGGGTAGAATGGCGCTGCTCTGATAGTTTACGACTGTTGCTTAATTAAACTGAATACAGCGACCTAACTCCCCTGCAGTCAAGTACGCTGTGGAGGGTAGAGAGAATCTGGAGTGTCCACGAAAGGTCTTGATGGCAGGAGACCTTCGAACTGATGTTACTGTTAATGGTTTTATGATTAGCAAAGTCACTACATTTTAGTGCGGCTATAAAAGAATGTTTTATATAAGATGCCTGCTGAACTAGGGAGGGAGTACAAGACAGAAATCGGGAGAAAATAAACGTTTCTTAGCTCGTTCCAGGTTTTGACGTTGGGTGGAGATTAGTGGATCACAGTTCAGAAGCGTTCGGTGACGTACGTACGTCAAGCGATGGAGAATGCGCTGATGGCCGTTGATACGGACTACACAGATTTATGTACATCCAGTGAGAAAACAGAGTGCCCCTAAGTATGTCGTTCCCTTCAGTCGTCACCTTTTCATATGGCGTAGGATATGGACAGATAGAGCAGACGAAAAAGGGAGAGCAGATGAAGAAAGAGTTGGACTGAATAAGTAAATACTCAGGCAACTAATTATGTAGAAATCAGTCTCGGTGTATTGCATACAAATGTACAGCTTTGTTCCGATCTGTATGAAATTCTGCCATGTTGACCTTCAAAAAAAGATGGACGTCACCGTCTGCCTCAGATTTCATACGGTGCATGGGCGGAGGGTACCTTGTAATAAACTTTGACACCACATAACTGATAACAATGAAAGTTATGTAATTTCTCACAGATGGAGGAGACAATGGCGTGAGGAGTGTGGAAGAGTTCGACAGATAGACGAGGAGATAATTGATAACGAAAGGGGAAGGTGGAGACAGGCAGAGAGGAGGTAGGAGGAGATGAACAGAAAGAAGAAGATAAGCAGAGAGAGAGAGAGAGAGAGAGAGAGAGAGAGAGAGAGAGAGAGAGAGAGAGAGAGAGAGAGAGAGAGAAGCTGGAGGGGGAGCAGGAGATGCAAGAAAGATGGGGCGGGGGGGAGGAGAGATGAACAGGAGTGATGAAAATTACCAACGCAGACTAATTTTTCTGCATATGCTGTGTGTGACGTAAAAATATTACATTCAGGTCATCGTGTCTTTAATTACTGAAACCACTGAAAGTGTTACTCATATCGTAATCCCTTTAACGCCTTCCATATCCGAACCGGAGGAATACATTTCAATACAGGGAATGTCACCTGTCTCAATGGTAACGACGAGATTAACAATAAAATCCATGAAGCCACTTTTCAGCGGTTCCATGTGCACCTTTCACTACGGAGAAGAAAAATTTTCAGATGTTTGTAAAGCTTATAGAACTTAATTATGGGTCATCAGTTCCTAAACGTACAAACTACTTATATACTACCTTATACAACAGCTGCAGCCATTTTAACAATACGTATTAAAAGCGCGACAATCACAGCACAATTGGTCTTTTGCAGAGGCTGTGACTGTACACGATTTTCGAAATATAAACATGACCAAAGAATGATTTAAGACATATTTTGGTGGCCGTTATTCAATAAAATGTCTTACATTTCCATTTACAGTAACACAGTAATCACGTAAGTGGGACCTACTTCGAAGAGCGAAACACCACCAGAGTACCTCTACTTTGGTTGTTTACCATTCATCGCGTATGTTTGTTTACATCAGGTTTGTTGTTACGATGAAAGTATACTCCGTTCACCGAAACGAGAGACGTACTGAGGCGCGTGACCAGCGGTGGACAAGACAGGGACGCTAGCTCAATTTCGCTGCATCCGTTTCAGGTGCAAGATCGTTGCCTGTGTTGTTATATAGGAAAGATAATAGGTGTTGACTGTCAACTTCATCTTAAAGGACCAGTTGCTGAATAGTAACGTAAGTATTAGTATTTGCAATGACATTCAGCTTTCATAGCTTATGTGTCTCTTTTTCTCTCTCATTGGTATCACGTAAGAGTAAACTCATTATATCATCCTTCAATTTGAGCCCACCCAAGAAGCACTCAATGAAGTAATAAAGTTCTTTAGAGAAACACACAGTTCCCAATGTGTATAAAACGCAGCTGTTGTGTCCAGAACAGTCAATGACTGATATTATTATGAAAACAGCCAATAGAAAGCCACACACTCTTTGAAGCCTTCAAGGAAAAAAATGAAGAAGACAGAAACTGAAATTCGATACGATGAAAAGTTTTTCGTAAGAAATTTCCAATATCTAAATATGGTTTTGGGAAGTTTCGTGTAAGATGAACAGTTGCGATATATCTTTGTCTACTTTTATAAGCAGGTTTCAAAGCTTCTTATTAATTGTCATTTATTTTATTATTCTATAGCAGATTGTAATGATATTGTAGATTTTTCGTACTGCATCCATGAACGAAAGAGCCACCTGTTGGACTATGAGGTAAACATTTCGACATCGCGCAGAACTGTCCACATGCTAAGCGCCGCCGCCGACTGCCCCAACGCCCACTGTTGGTACCCGCATGCCGATATACTGTGTGTCCATGCTGGCCTGTGTCCGTCTTGGCATGGTCAACCGATAAAACTACTTCGCTACCGATGCCTCTTCGTCTTTACTTGTGCGCTATTAACCACAGTTTTCGGCGCGTTCACGCATTCGCATTCCCATCTTTGTATGTTTGAAATAGGAATTCGTCGGTCACGGCCCATCAGTGTGCTGACGAAATATTGTGCAGTTATGACAATAACATCCGACGTCTCGTCCGAGAACCATATTTAGAAGAAATCCGTCGAAAAAGCCTGAAGCAACACAAATTTCCAACACTTGATGAATTGCTTGCTGTGGTAAGCGAAGACGCAGATTCGAGAAATTGTCGGAGGAAATAGAGTAAAAGAAATGAATTTTAAGTATTTCGCTTCTAATAGGACTGCTATATGACAAAACACAGAACGACCTTACACTGGAAACGGATGCAGCGAAATTGAGCGAGCGAACGAGCCTGTTTTGTCCACCCCTTGTCACGCGCCTCAGTGTGTTTACAATAGCTTCGTTCGAGTGGCGCTGCTGACGGTCAGGAACAGTTTGAGGCGTTTGAGTGGCACTTCTGACTCTTGCTGACGATATCTGACTGGCCAATCTGGTGTTGGAGTGGCGGAGCTGATAGTTGGCGACCGAAAGTTTGTCAGCGGATTTTCGTCAAACTGTTTTCTGACTAACTCCAAAGCGTTTAACAAGCCTCGGCCAAAAGACAAGCCTGCACATTTACGAAGAGGTTTGTGTTCCAAGTCTTCCATTTTCTCCTGATTGAGGCTGAGTTTGTATATTAGACAGGCATTCTTTCAACTTATGTGGCCTAATACAGTACGTCCCCTTTTTATTACACCCATACATACTATAAATGAAAGGTGTGGAAATTTTCATAACACGAATTTAAAGATGAATGCGTATGTTTTTACATTTTGGATTGTGATATATTCGCCTGAAAATGAAGTAAAAATATTCCTACTGAGATTTTCTGTGCCATCTGTAAATGAAGTGATTGACACATAAGAATAATATAGTTCACAACAGGCATTAGCAGTCAGATTTTTATAACCGACATATGTGCCACTATAGCGTCTCACAATTACTGTTCCGTGTTTCTCCTTGTGGTTATATATTATAGAAATCTATTAGTGCCAATGTGGGCGTTTCTACACGAAATGTGTAACTTCTGGGAAAATCATGTACAATGATAATTCTTGCACAACACCTGCAAATTTTTGTATATTAATTTGTATGTTTCATTTTTTAAATTTTATTGTAACTCATAATAATGGGACAAAATGCATATGAAGTTGTATGTTACCAAATATTCCTTTCACACACAACTATCCTAATTTACCTCATTTTTGTATGAGGTTTTGTCAGGTTAAATTGGCTACATTATTTATAAATGGAGAGACATGTTTACGTATATTTTGCGTTTTGTCGAAGTTTATGATTATAATTTAATCCACAGTGTATTCCTAATGGCGGAATGCACACTGCCCGTCGCCGGTCCGCCACCTCACGTCAACGTGAGCTTTCTCAAGAAGAATGTTTTGATGGAATGGTCGTCTGGTAACATCGCGACTCGCAAGTTAACCTAGTTTCGTCACACGAATTTTATACTCGACAGATACACGGTTTGCAGGCAAATGTGTCTTGTTAATCTTTATTATACTTTGGTTTAACGGTAAATTGCAAATGTTTCATGACGACTTAAGTAGTTTTCTCAATTGAGAAATGCATAACATATCGCCAGTCATAACTTCACTTTCAACATTGGTAGAGAGAAAAGATGCCAACTAGCGCTATGGGTGGCCAATATGCGAAACAGGTGAAATAAGCGTTAGAGTTGGCTTCGGAGTAGGCAACTGTCAAAAAGCGCGCATGCGCAGTAGAGGCCTTCCAAATCGTCAGCAACTGTCAGGAACTATCAGCTTTTGGGCCACTCGAACGAACCTAATATGTCTCTCGTTTCGGTGAACGGAGTATTATAGTGCAGTACTGCAGTTTGCTCTGGACTCCACACTGCGTACGGAGCGTGGAGCGATCATGTTGTGAGGCGAGCTGCGGTGCTGGCGGCCGGGTCAACACGCTGTCCAGACGAGTGCGTGGTGTTTATGTTGTGTCTGCTGCTGCAGTCGCCCGGCCACTTGGCCCCGCCGCCTCGCCGGGTGCAAATATTTGGGCGCCCTGGCCCCAGCCCCGGCGTTATAACTCCCATGCAGCTGTCGCCTCAACTCGCGATGAAGCGGAGGCCAAATAAAAAAAGAGGAAAGACGCGCCGACCGTAGTCGCGGCTAGGGCCGCAAGAGTAACGGAAAGAAGCGTATCCCTATGTATTCGTTGCTGAAATAAACAGCACTCGTTACAAACGTATGTGTGGGGTTATATATATTAAATTATTCAAATGTTCAAATGTTTGTAGAGTCTATGGGACTTAACTACGGGCTCATCAGTCCCTAAACTTACAAACTACTTATCAACTACCTTATACTAAAGACGGCACAAATGTCCATGCCCGAGGGGGGATTCGAACCCCCGACCTTAGTGACGGTGCAGACCGTGACTGGAGCGCCTCAGTCTCCTCGGCCACCGCGGCAGGCATTAAATTATTGAGGCTGTGAATTTGATAATGACAAAGCAACTGCTTTGTGTGTGGCAAGAAATTAGCCATTGTTTCTATGTTTGTCATGTAGCACATGGTGCTCATACTGAATGTATAAAAAAACTAGCTGAAAACCCAGCGTTTCTCGGGTATTTATGTATTCCAACCTTGAGTTAGTACTTTTCCTATCCACTATCTCTCTCTGTCAATCTCTGATAAATGTAGCATGTTTTTAGAAAAAAGGAGAATATATAAGAAAACACGCGTAAAAATGCACTCGTCACGAAGAATCCAATCACGAAATTCAACAATAATGATTGTAATAATATCACAGATGGACCACTTGATGTAATGCGCGAAACGTCAAATCTATTTTTTAAGAGTTGTATTAAAAGAAATTTCTTTTTTACTGCTTTATTTATTTATTTATTCTTATTTCCTTATTCGTATGCTTACCCTTACAGAGAAAGAGCTTGAAACATATTAATAGATTTTAATTAATTACAGTTTATTCTACCGATACTCCGCTTTTCAACGATGTATGGGGGTTCTGCTCGCTGCAACATTATTCTCCTGGGGCGTCGTGGTAGAAATAAATACTCGTAGGTACAATTTTTCACTTCTCCTTTAATTTAAATCAAACTTCTCCACCAAAACAATACAAATTCAATACATCAGTACTTAGCTGGTAGTACTTCCATTCTCAAAACACAGAGTGACATGGATTCCAGAGCACTTGACAAACGACTCAAATTCGAACTCGCCTCATGCAAGGCGGTGAGGCAAATATATAACCCTGACAATAATTACGTTACATTATCCATTGTTCATAACAATTGAATAACTGATTTACAATTACTGAACACACAAATAAAACATTTCATGTATACAAAAATAATCACAATATAAAATGAAAACTATGCATACAATAATTTTAGATGGCACATGTATTCTTAAGACGAAATTTCCGATCTTTCTGTTAACAACAAAGTGCAATGTTAAATATCAATTAATTTGTTAATGAATACAGCATACATGTTCCTAACATATATTGAACTATCAAATATTCTGGCCATTCACAAAATATAATCAAAATCTCTTTTCAGTCAATATGTACAAAGAATAACAATATTGATAATAAATGTAATAGTCGAAATAACACAATTAGCTGGTCTACATAACTTGTTTATGAGCCTAACATACATACAACGCTACTTATTTTCATTTCTTTTAGTTTTTCACAAAAGTTTTTACAATTCGTCTGTGTAAGTCTTTAAATAACATACAATGACGCAACTATTGTTTATAGAACTGTCTGGAAAGAAAATATGTCAATCACTTAATTAATGAAATCTATCACTTGTTTTAATCACAGTATCACTGAGACACTGTCCTACACTGATTCCTAGACTGGCTATATCGTTTACAACTTCACACGCAACTCTGATCACTATTGAACCACACGATTCCGGATCCGAAGCAGACGGTATCGTAGGATGACATTAAGATGAGAGGATCAGGCAGACGGTATCGTACGATAACATTGAGATGAGGGGCCCAGCAGTATCATTACAAACTGAAGACATTGTAGCACTCATAGACCAATGATATGGTCTGTGGCATTACGTTTCGCTGTATGTAACTTCCTTGCTATAGAGTCGCAGCCGCGGTGGAGTAGCTGAGCGGTCTAAAGCGTCTCGCTGCGGAGCGCGCCGTGGAGGTTAGAGTCCTCCCTGGGGCATGGGTGTGTGTGTTGTCCTTAGGTTAGTTTACCTAGGTTTAAGTAGTTTGTAAGCTACGGACTGATGGCCACGCAGTTTGGTCCGATAGATTTACAAATATTTGAACATTTGAACATAGAGTCGCAAACGTCATCGCTGGCCTTCAGTCCGATTTTTTTTTTATAATTTGACGGCTTTCAACCACCATATCTTCCAGCCCCTTATAGCTGCCAGCATGGAACTGCTATGGTGTTCAACGGGAGACTTCGGACAACAATTACAAACAGACAATTCGTTTGCGTTCTGTAGTTATCGGCTGCAGAGCGAAATATTAACACACACACTCACGTAGAATTTTATATACACCGATGAGTTTCCATCCCAATATACTCCGCTCTTTTATCATTATCAACCCTCAAGCAACAATGCAACCAATAAAACCATTTTCAAAGAGTAAATATAATATTTAAAGAATCATTGTTCCGCATTTCGCGTTATATTCTTCAAATTACTAAATATCTATCAGATCGCTATAAAACCGTGCCTAAAACCTTCCTCAGGTATAAATTAGTAACTGTACAAATATTTAAGTCTCTGCGTCTTGTCGTTTGGACGTGATAAGCGTACACCGAACAGACATTGACATTTATAGATATAGATGTCACCTTTCTTCTTTCCAGGAAAGTTGGAATTGTCTATCTTTCATTGTTTGAAAGCAAAACATTTGGAAATCTGTGTCTTCATTTTGAATATTTTCAGATTTTAAGTGTTTATGTACCTACATTGTAGGAGGCACACATTGTAGGAGGCACAAAAATTCTACGGGCCTCTCACGAATGTGTTTGCCAAACTGCAACATTAACGATCATCATTTATTCCAAGTGTGTGTTAACATGTAACAGTTTCTTACACCTCAGCAGATAAAGAAATGGAGCACAGAAAAAAACTGTCACTCGTATGCGCTGGCTACAAATATCCCAGCACTTCACACTCAAATACGAGACTATTTCAGAGCTTGTAAAATTTGTTATCTTCCTGGTATAAATGCAGCATTCGAGCGTGTATTCTTCCTGATGAATAAGATACGGACATAAGACAAAACAAAAATAGGAGTCTCAAAACCAATTGTGATGGTGAAAATTAATTTGAAATACAGCTGTTCAGAATTATGACTCTTCAGAGGAAAGCGCAGTGAAGGAATGGAAGGAGAAATTTGGAGAGGGCATTAAAGTGCAGGGAAAAGAAATTGCGGTTTGCCTATGACGTGGTTATTCTGTCAGAGACCGCAAAAGATCTGAAAGAGCAATTGAATGGAATGGCCAGTGTCTTGAAAGGAAGATATAAGATGAACATTAACAAGAGAAAATCAGGCGATTCTGAAGGAATTAGATTAGGTAATGAGACAATAACAGTAGTACATGAATTTTATTTGGGTAGCAAGATAACTTCTGATGGCCGAAGTAAAGAAATTACAAAATGCAGAATGGCTATGGGAAGAAAAGCGTTTCTAAAGAAGCGAAACTTGTTAACATCCAATATTAATTTAAATGTTAGGAAGTCCTTTCTGAAAGCATTTGTCTGGATTGTAGCATTGTATGGGAGTGAAACGTGGACGATCAGGAGTTCAGATAAAAAGATGATAGAAGCTTTTGAAATGTGCTACAGACGAATGATGAAAATTAAATCGGTAGATCACGTAACTACTGAGGTGCATAACCGAATCGGGGAGAAAAGGAGTTTCTGGCATATCCTGACTAAGAGAAGGGATAGATTGGTTTGATACATTCTCAGACATCAAAGAATTGTCAACTTAGCATGGGGTAAAAATCGTAGAGGGAGACCGAGGGACGAATACAGTAAGCAGATTCAAAAGGATGTACGTTGTGGAACGTATTATCTGATGAAGAGACTTGCACAGGACAGGGTAGCATGGAGAGCTGCATCAAACCAGTCTGCGGACTGAAGACCACAACAACAACAACAACAACAACATAGAGGAAAGCAAACATTTGCTCACTCATTGATCACAGAAGTATGGAGGCTTAAGCAACTGAGTGTTGAAAACTGTGTATAGTTGGCCAAGCAAGTTTTTTTTACAAGTTTTTAATATTTTCTGTTTTTTCCCGTTTTACACTTGTTAAGCAACATTTGGTACGTATTATCCATTTCATTTAAATGGTGTGGTAGGGGAACCTTTAGTGATGGTGTTCCCCTTCAGACCCACGCAGTCTTCTCTAAACCCTTGATTTATAAAGCCCCCCTACCCCTGGGGCGCACAAACCGAAATCGTGGATTCGCCACTTGTCCCCGTTTCGGCCTCGAGAAATGGGCTCACCGTAGGAAGAGCCTTACGTGGCAGCAGAAACCACCCGGACATATTCAGTGGAAATACAGGAAACCCTGTTAGGGAACAGGATTCGATATTTCGTTTTTTACAAAGGTGTCCCGTACCTTACGTGGCCGGTGAGTTGAAATGCGCTTGCGGTGCGACAGGTCACGGCTGTCGGTGTTAACGATCGCCCTGTGGAATAGGCGCAATTGGTGTCGTACTGGGCGACAAAGAGACAGTCGTCAGCTCAACGAGCTTAAATGTCTGGCCGCAGAGGAGCAACCGTGGCGCTGTCTCAGAGGTCACGGGGACCAGCAGGCCTACTTGCGGCGCGGTACGTGCTGCACAGGACACAATAGGCCGCCGAGAGAGCGTCAACGCGGCACGAATAGTAACCAGTAGCAGGCGTCTGCGACAGCGTTGAGCGGGACCTCGCAGGCCACGAGATTAGATGCAATCAGTAACTGGACGGTGTTATGCATCACTAGTCTAAGCGCCGTGTTTCATAACTGTCGTAATAGAACCTAAATTTTACATGTTCTTAACCCTCCGTCGGGCGCAGTCGGTCTCACAGGCCAGCAAAACACTTTTTTGACTCCCGTGCTTAACAGTGGTGGCCCAGCGGCCCGCCTCTCCGTTTACTCGCGTAACTTTGGGAACCTCACACAGTGCCGATCCGCAGGCTGCCGTCGATTTCCACGATTCAAACTAAGTCTGTCCTCTGTGATTTTCACCGTTACCTTCGGAAAAAAAAAAACTCTGACGACCCTGGCCCTTCAGACTGAGTGCGCCTGATCGAGTTCTAATTTCAGTTTTCCTTTCTTTCCCTACGTTATCACATCCATATTTTCTGCTGAAATGTCCAGAGAAGTATATTATGCATCTAAGCCAATGATCTTGTGGAAATAATGCGCCTCCTCCAGGACGAAACTGCTGAAGATTCAGCCGCGCTCGAAGATTTAGTGGATGAGAGAGACACCCACTCTCAGGATGAGGTAGGAGAAGGCAAGGAGGACTCAGCAACTCAAAAGGAAGTTTAGGGAATAGCTCGGGAATATGAAGAAGAGAAGAAAATATGTGAGGAGTTTTATCTTGGAAAGGATAAGACGACGAAGTAGTCTAAGTAGACGCCTTCTACTATTCATATCATCATTACACAACATTCAGTGTAAAATATATTGCTACAAATGACGCTACCAATTGCAAAACCTTGTGTCATCAACTTGTAACTGGACACTTTAGCCTGCGAAGTATGCTATGAATTTATGTGTAATGTCGATTCGGCTGCAAACTCGACTGAAAATAATTTTACCTCACAAGGAACGGGAAAGTTCTTCCACATTACCTCCCAAACGGCTAAAACGTCGATCATGCGTGGCTGAAACAAGAGTTAGGATGATGAAGAATTAGGAATCTTCAGCTTGTCATCAACCAATCTGCTTGAGCGACGTATACGTTCTGTGCCATACCTGTGTTTCAGCTGTTGATTTGGGAGCTATAGCATCGGTTTTTTGCTGCAGATGTGGCGAGAAAAGATGATTACATGTCAGAATAGACTGCCTAATGTCCTTTAAAAATAACTTCATTACTTTTATGGACGTCTGTTTGACCAATTTTAAATTCTCTTTGTGGGAAATTGGTAATTTTGGTTAATTTAGTTTAAGGTGTATTCTGTTCAATAAATCCATTATTATGCTTTAAGTTTGCTGTAATTCCTTCCTTTAGATCCTCTTCAAGACTAGCCAACACGCATTTTGAATTTGATTTAACATGGCGGAGCTAGTCCACAAAATGTGGGTGGCCTCTCAGGCCGGGTGCGCCTGATTTTGTTTCATCTGGAGGTGCGCCCGACGGAGGGTTAAAATATATTTATTTATGGATGTTTCTCAACTTTTCGTACCACTTAGTAGTGAAATCTCACTGTACATAACTACTAAACAGCATTAATTGCGCTCACATCAGAAATATAAAGTAATGGCGCTTGGTCTTGTGATGCATAACACGGTCCATTTGCTCCATACGTGAGGAATACGACCGTCCGTAATGATGTGCAATGTGTCAGTGTAATGAAAGGTATCTTAATGCGAGGCTGGCTACATCACACTTGTGCGTCCTCTCCTGGAGTACTGTTGCCCCCTTGTGGGACCCTCACCAGGTGGGACTGACGGAAGACATTGAGAAGGTTCAGAGAAGGGCAGCTCGTTTTGTTTTATCACATTACGGGGGGGGGGGGAAGCGTCACGGATATGTTGCTCCAATTGGGGTGGAAATCATTAAAAGAAAGACGTTATTCATTGCGGCGTGATCTGTTTGCGAAGTTTCAATCACCTACTTTTACTTCTGAATGTGAAAATATTTTGCTAGCACCCACCTACTTAGGAAGACCTGACCATCCCAATAAAATAAGAGAAACCAGATCGAAAACGGAACGATTTAGGTGTTGTTTCTTCCGCGCGCTATTAGAGAATGGAACGTAGAGAAAAGTTATGAAAGTGGTTAATGAACCATCTGCCAGGCACCTGAATGTGATTTGCAGAGTATCTATGTAGATGTTGTTTGTTTGTTGTTTGTAAATCTATTGGACTCAACAGCTTGGTTATTAGTCCCTAGCTTACAAACTACTTAACCTAAGGTAAACTAAACTAAGGACAAAACAAACACCCATGCCCGAGGGGGGAATCGAACACCGACGGCGGACGGCCGCGCGCACCGCAACACGGCGCTCCAGTACGCGCGGCTAATCCGCCGCGGCTCTTAACATATTATAAGACATACAATATTATTTATCTGTAAAATCATTAATAATTCGTCTACAGAGTAAGAAATGCATTCAATTTCTTTTTTAATTTTTAAATAGTACTAGCTGAAAACTCGGCGTTGCCTGGGTATTTATTTATTCCTGCCATTTTTCAGGTGTACATTCATTTGTATAAGGGCTGTATGTCTGTAAAATATCTCAGGAATACAATTAGTAGTAAAGAAGTAATAGATTAAAACTTGGTGCGTGATGGGGAGGTTTTCTACGAACGTTACTGTTTATGTGCTCATATCTCATGAAGTAGGTGTCGTAATGAGATACATTTAACTATATGAGTGTATACTTTCTGTAAAATTTCATGCGGCTACAATTTGTTGTGTACAAATTATAAATTGCAACGTCATACCGAGAGCCGTAGTTTTACTCCATAAACAGCGGAAAAATAGTAAGCGAGAAACATTTTTCCTTTCATCATTTTACTATGGTTGCCAACGAGAAAAAGTTTAATAAAGGTTTGAAATTGTGTTTAACGTTTGTTGCAAGTCGCTAAGTACTGTCATTCTCATATAGCGTATTTTGAAAGTCTCGCCGCATTATATGGCATTTTTTGCGATTTCTATTGATTATGACGTAATAGCTTTTGAACCATGTGCCGTATGTGATTGTTAACCTTGCAGGAATTGTTACCTCATGGTAAGGAATGTGTGTACCAAATTTGGTTGAAATCGGTCCAATGGTTTAGGAGAAAATGAGCAGCATTGTCGCAAAATGCAGCAGTTTATCGCGCATCTCATTATGACGTCATATCTCGTGAACTATATATCGTGTGTGATTCTTACACTTACGGCGACCGTCCTCGTAGATTGAAGCTTACGTGTACAAAATTTCATAAAGATTGGAACAAAGCTGTAGATTTGTATGCAACACGTACACACATACGGACACTCTGTTTTATATATTAGATTAATTGTCGCTAGAAGCGTCGTGCAGGATAAAATATTTCCTCTAGGATGATTTAAAGAAATCACCGGGTCCCAAGCCTTGTCCAGATGAAAACCGCCGTCTCGATTAATAAGATCTTGGGCTAAGCGTATTCCCACAGTTTCTTTGATTGAGTGCCAACATGATCTCGTCGTGGCCAACGTATGAGTGGCGGAGTATTCCGTAGAATGTCCTGTGGTAATACAATACAATGCTCGGCTACGGCCTACTTACTGGGCTGCAGCAGACGAGTGTGGCGTTCATGTTCGACGCACCTTTCCTGTACTGTGCGTTTCTTCTGTCCAATGTAAGCTTTGCCACGCTGGCAAGGTATTCTGTAAATTCCGGCTTCCTCAATCCCAGGTCATCCTTAAACGAGCCGAGAAGTGCACCAATTTTCGAAAGTGGCCGGAAGATGACTTTAACTTGATGTTTTCTTAAAATTCCTCCAGCGAAATCTTTCAGAGAAAGACAACATTTTAAACTAAGGATAATCGTTGTTAACCTTGTAACGTGCTCGTGTTACTTCCTTTGGAAAAATCGTTTGAGTGACTTCTTTGGCGTGATAACTATGTGTACATTGTTCAGCTTGAATAGGCAGCAAGCCAGTGTCTTGAACTATCGTGCGTCAGACTGTAAATATTGTCCTAAGGGCTACATAGAATTCTCGGCACGCTCGTGTGTGTGTGTGTGTGTGTGTGTGTGTGTGTGTGTGTGTGTGTGTGTCACGTCTCCTGTACGACGAATTCCGGTGGCCTCTAGCGTGTCAAGCTTACAAAACTGTTGTGAAAGCACCGGCATGTTGTCAGCGCAAGTTTTTCAGCCCAAGTGTCAGATTCCATTTAATTCCCTATTTGGTTCCTAATACAGAATACCCTAGTTTCATTGTCACTCGGACAGCGAAATTACGAGCACCAGTCAAAAAAAAGGAGCATATGTTATTTTGGAATCTGGTATAAACGAAATTACTAAAAGTAAACAGTTACTCAGTAGTTTCTTTGCTTTGCTGGAGTCAGTAAGAACGATAAACATAACCTCCAACACTAAAAATGCCGTACTATCCCCCCCCCCTCTCTCTCTCTCTCTCTCTCTCTCTCTCTCTCTCTCTCTCTCTCTCTCTGTCTCTGTGTCTGTCTTCGGGAACCTACAACTGTTGCTGGCTGTGGCAGACCCACAGAAGCTTTGTCTTATACAGAAACTCACAGATAGCAGACATAGCAAACGATATTAGGCGCAGAGGCGAAATATGACAAACCTAAACATGTACGTAACGTATGTAATAAGATCATTATTATTTTCCTTAGATGGTTATCTCTAAAAGATCGCTGATATTGTTATGATCAAGAAAGAATCCTGTTTGGACGATTGTAAGGAATTCCAGAAAGACCACTTCCTAGTTGCTGTGAAGAATGGAAACTTTCTTACTATGTTGATAAATCTAGGATAATGCTGATAGAGCAGTAAACGAGATTATATAATTGCCGGCCGCGGTGGCCGAGGGGACTGAGGCGCTCCAGTCGCGGTCTGCACGGCCACTACGATCGGGGGTTCGAATCCCCCCGCGAGCATGGATATTTGTGTCGTCCTTAGGATTAGCTAGTTCATAAGTAGTTTGTAAGTTTAGGGACTGATGACCCCATAGTTAAGTCCCATAAGCTTTACAAACATTTGAACATTATATAATTACTACATCATTAACATATGAAATTGTAAGACCAACAGAAATTAGTGCTGCGGAGGGAACTGGATGTTAGAATAATTTCGGAAAATGCTGTGCGTTCTTAAAAGAAATATCATACAAGACGAATAGCAGGGATGCTGTGTCTTATCAAGTGAGCCCAAGCAAGACGAACGAATTAAGAAGCATAACAGGTCGACTCAGCCTAATGGAAAAAGTAACAGAAATGCTGGGGGCGTTAAGTGAGAATACCTGCAAGAAATACGACTGTTCGTGCCGCAGGAGATAACCAGGTTTAGGTCACATCACTGAAGTTAAGCAGTCCAGGTCATACTTGGGACCCGGATGGTTGACCATCCGGGTCGCCTTGCGCTGTTGACCTTCCAGGATTCACTCAGCGTCTGTCGCTGGTTCTACGTGACAGAGTAGTAGAAGTAGTAGTAGTAGTAGTAGTAGTAGTGGGGGCGGCGGCTCCTCCAGCCCACGAAACCCGACAGAGATCGACAGAACAGTGTGCTGATACCATGTGCCTCAGATCTGCTTCTGATGAATCCGGTCGGTCGGTTCCATTTAGACCTTCCGAGGCATGTTCAGTTCTTTTTATGCGACAATCATGCTGCCGCCGTAACTTACGCGAGTGACGGGATCCGGAGAGTGAAATGGAAAGATAAGGACGATTAGAGAGCCTTCCAGACAGTCAAATTTTTCTACCAAGATACTCAATTGGTTCACCTCTTACTTCAATAACAGCCTGCAGAACGTGATTATTTGCAGTGTTGAAAATGGTTGTTATATGCCCTCACAATATGGGACAGTTAAGAGAAGGATGCCCAGGGTTCTGTTCTGGGTTCACTGTTTCTCTTTTGTATAAACTAGTATTGCCTGTGGTCGAAAATCGACCAATTGTGTTTACAATGGTCACTGGGGGTAAAATTTTACAAATCATCTCGGCGGCCTCGCGTGGTTATGTTGGCAACATCAATAACACGATAGAAAATCTTTGCCCATTTGTTCGAACCATATAGAATGACCCGATTAGTGTATCGTACAGACCATGAAGTAAACAAGTAATGCTCTTCCTGCTTTATGGTTGATAGGTTCCGCTCAGTAAAGCGAAGATTCCATGAGAAAACATCAGCATTGTCAAGCGATTGGCTACATTGAAGACTTACAGGATTCTCATTATTCAGCATCTGTTGCCAACATTATTATAGGAGGCCGCTGGGTTATTTGGTAAAATTTAACCGGCACTGGGAGGTATGAAACGGTATCTTTTACGTGTTAAGGAAAATGCCTGACAATAACAACACATAAAAACGGAAGTATATACTTCTCATGCCACTTTCGAATTATGTAACTCTCATTAGCCTAATATTTGAAATGGAACTACAATTTCGGTGTTCGTATATTTATACAGCGCCAAGAAATGTTATTTCGATACTGCGATGTTCAGAATTCCAGAGCTGACATGACGACTTCGTAGTTCCACCCGTGCACCGCTACATGCCTCTCCCGGCGCATCATCCTTTATATCGGCATTCATATGAAAACATCCATTTCCTTTAACCACTCTCAATCACTGCGAACATGAAGCATTTGAACTGCACAAGAAAGTGAGTTGAGAGCACTCCATGTTTCGATATTCACGTATTTTAATACGTTATTTTAATACTGCAGATGCGCTGCATTTCAGCGTCTTTGGTCGAGACGAATAGCCAATCAGTGAGCTGATTGTTGGAGAATGTAGAAGCTGATCAAAGCTGTAGATAGGAAAATTTCTACCACCTCTTACCACTTTTAATGTTTAAATTCACACATAATATGTATAGTCGTGAATTTACGACAAATTACGAATTATGTAACATCCATTGGCCTTCTTGTACGGATAAATTAGTAATCTGTACTTCAATTTTCGTGTTAGCGTATTTATATAATGATGATATGCCTTCTAGAGTTCCAGCATAACAGGAAATTCTACGATGCATCTCTTTGCTGATGACACTAGCTTGGTATTGAAGGATTTTGTTGGCGATATTGATACAGTTTGAAATAATGCAGTTAAAGAAATAAGTTCATGGCTTGTATAAAATAGATGCAAAATCACAGTAAGACTCAGTTTTTACACTTTCTGACACAATTCAACAGAAAATGGCGTTTTAATTACACAAAATGGGCACGTGAGACTGAACAGTTCCAATTTCTAGGCATTCAGATAGATTGTAAGCTGTTGTGGAAAGACCATGTTCAGAATCTTATTCAAAAACTAAATGCTGCTTATGACGTATGGTGTAATTTTTTGGGTAACTCCTCTGGTTCAAAAAGAGTACCTATTGCGCGGAAACGGGTGGTTCGAGCAATATGTGGTGTAAGCTTGCGTACTTCCTGTCGACCCCTGTTTGTTAACCTGGGAATTCTGACTTTGGCCTATCACTGCATATTATCTTTAATGTCGTTTCTTGTTAATAACATTTCTCTATTCCCAAGACTTAGGAGCTTTACCTCATTTAATACTAGGCAGAAATAGGTTCTGGATTTGGATCACACCTCCTTCACCCTTGTGCAGAAAGGTGCGCTGTATTCTGCCGCATCCATTTATAATAAGCTGTCATAAGAATTAAAAATTCTTAGTAGCTACCCTCGGAGTTGCAAGGTTGAAGTGAAAATTTCCTCATGGCTTACTGTTTCTAGTCTGTCCATGAATTCCTGAAAAAGTTTTTAAAAAAATGAAGCTGATTTCTGTGTTAAGTTGTAGGTTCTTTTTACTTATAATTAGGCAAACCGTGTGCATAGGATTGCTACTCGTTTCACTTTATCTATTAATTATCTTTTGTTACAGTCTGATGTAGTGGCTCGTTCCATGACCTTGGAGACTGGGTCTTCAATGTGGTCCTGCGGGCCAGTGTAAATATAGATAAAAATAAATAAATAGAACAGTGTTTGCCAGTACCAAGGTGTAATCGCCTGCCGACCCCGCACCGTGGCCCATCATGCTACGATTCAGTCTGAAGATGCGCCACGAGCCTGAAACGCTTCATTGAAAAATAAAAATTTTAAATGCAACAGAGACGCAAGTTTTTATTTTTATTGAATTGAAATACTGTTGCTGTACCAGGTTATGAAGTGGTGAAACGTCTACATTATACACTGTGGTATCAAAGGTCATGGTATACCTCTGTTTGCTCGGCAAAGTGCAAAAACTCGATGAGGCAGAAACTCAACAAGTCGTTGGAAGTTCCATGCAGGAATATTGTATCACAGCCGTCGTTGCGAAATAGTGCATTTTAATTTAGCGCACGGAGTGACGTCGATTATGCCTCGTGGATATTTGCTGGCTTTCATGTGGCTTTCATTTGCTAGAATAGTCTAGAATGTTCATCACAATCGCGAACGAATGTGAGCAGACGACGTGCATCATTATCATCCATGAAAATTCCATTGTTAACGAATGAAGTCTAGCTGCATAGGTCGCTGTTTTGATAAGTCATGAAATGGTTACAATATGACTTTGTTTGACGCTTTTCGGCCTGGACCATCAGAATCCTGTGGTTAAAAGCTACCAGTATACTAATCGTACGAGCATGTTACGTAAAAGAACAAGTAACGATTAGTATACTGGTGGCTTTTAATCACATGATTCTCATGACGACCCAGGCTGAGACGTGTCAGTCATATTGTAACCACTTCATGACTTTTATCAATACAGCGACCTATGCAGCGTATTGCAGACTTCATTTATTATTAATCATGGTCGTCTGTCTGCCTCCTCCGTGACTTAGTCACAGTTATGTGTAATACCATTGTTGTTTGGCATCACGAAGTCCATGAATTGGTGCACTCTCAAAGTAGCAAAACATCAATTCTTCCAGACAGTGCTCGTGTCTTTTGAATTAGAGGACGCAGTCAGTCGATAAAAAAACAGCCCATACCATTGTAGAGCCACCAGCTTGCACACTGCGTTTTTGACAACATGGCCGTCTGTAGCTTCGTAGTGTCTGCAGCACACTCGGTAGCTACCATAAGCTTTTATCAACAGAACGTGGGACTCATCTGACCAAGCCACGGCATTCCAGTGTTCTGGGATGCACCAATGTGGTCTTCGAGGTGTGCTGCAGGCCATGTCGTGCTGTCAGCAAATGCACTTCAATCGGTAGCAATGTGCCGTAGCCCACTATCGCCAAACTGCGCCGCACTCTGCTTACGGATGCGTTGGCCTTACGTATCACATTGGTACCTTCGGTCCTTTCACGCAGTGTTGCTGGTCTGCAGGCGTTGGCAACCCTGCACAGAATCCGCTGCTGTGAGTCATTAAGTGCAGGCCTACAGTCTGTGCGTGATGAGAGAACATGTCTGAAATTTGCTATTCTCTGCACACGCTTTACTCGGTGGATGCCGGAGTATTGTATAGGCCTACCTTTTGACGTGTCATGCGCCTAGAGCCAACCAGCATTCCGCCTTCAAAGACTGTTAATTGCCGCCTGCGACCACAGTCACTTCTGGACCCATTGTTATCAGAGTTATCGCAGCAGAAAACACAGCTCCTGAAAATGTACTACTCCTCCATACCTTGTGTATGCTGTGTAATGGGTATCTGTGTCTGTGCATGTCGCTATCGCATTACTTTCCTCACCTCAATGTCAACGCCATCATCATCGTCAACGTTTAAGACCAAATACACGTTTTAGCGTTCAGTCTGGATCATAGTCCCCTTTATAAAATTCTTCGACGATCCCGTATTCATGACAAACATTGATGCATTGTCTCAGTTTCAGCCTGAACCCCCGCCGGGGAATGGTTTTGAAGTATCAAAACCATTCCCCGGCGGGGGTTCTAATGCCCTCTCTGGCATGGATGTTTGTGCCGTCTTTAGTATAAGCTAGTTCATAAGTAGTTCGTACGTTTAGGGACTGATGACCCCATATTTAAGGGACTTAAGCTTAACAAACATTTGAACATATTCAAAACCATTCTTGGCCGAATGCAAGTAACGTCTTCTTGGTCTACCTCGACTCCTCCAACCTTGTACTGCCGTATCCAAAACTCTGTTAGATAACCTTGTTTCTTACATTCGTGTAGCATGACGTCGCAGTCTAAGCCTATTCGTTCTCACAGCATCTATGATGATCATTCCGTTTTTTTTTTTTTTTTTTTTTTTTTTTTATTTCCTCATTACGAACCCCGTTCTATCACTATTCCCATTTATTGGTACCTGCAATCATCCTTGCTACTTTCATTAACCTCACCCTTCATTAATAAGGTACCCCCTATCCACGCAGCTTTCACTCCTATACAACAAAGTCGACCGAAAGCTTGAACGGTGCACTGCTAACTTTGTCTTCCTGTTGATTGCCTTCTAGCAGAAGAAAGTAGATCTTAGCTGAGCGTCCACTGCATCAGCTTTGGTTTTCCTTGATTCCAGTTATTCCACAACGTTGCCATCCTGTGGCAAAATACATGATAAATACTTGAAACTGTCCACGTTTTCTTTGTTCAACCTATTTGGCACATCTTTTTCTCATAGTATCTACCGATACTGATCTAGGTCTGAAATAGAATCTGCCATTACCACTAAGTCGTCCGCATATGTGACACTGCTTATTTTGTTTTCACATCTTATAATATGCCCTACCAGTCTATCGTTATCAACATATATGTAAATAATATGCATACCTCAGTGTATTCGAAAAAAAAAAAAAAAAACAAAAAAACAAAAAAAAAAACATGAAATTGTGGTATCTACAGCGATGGTTAATCTCTTGCTGTTTCTAGACATCGCATTTAAGGCTCAATGGGGTACGTTGATGCGCATCGGTAGTAGAGTGACAGACCGAGAATCCAGAGGTCGTGGTTCGATTCATGTTCAGTCTTGAAGATATTTGTCACTTTTACTTCTTTAACCTCTGGCAATGTTGTTGTGAAAAATGTCGAGTTGCACCGTTGTTCGGAATCCACGTTAAACTATAGCCCATTCACCGAGAGCTGGGATGAAACGTAAACAGTGTCACGTGAGTGACTACGATCTTTCCCAGAGAAAGCATTCGGGTGTACGAAGGGGTGTACAAAATCCTCGGCGCAAGCTTTTTTCAGCTGGTGGCGTCGGCTGGCTGCCGAGCTGACGTCATAGCGGACCCTGAGAAACCTGGACAACAATGTAACGAAATAAAGCGCGATATGGAATATTCAAAGCCAGTTAAATAATGTTAAAAGTACGATGAAACTGAGTTCATTCTGTCAAAACATTTGTTTTATACAGGTTACTAACAAAGCGCTCCATTCATACGCAATTTTTAATAACATTACCAGTAACAATAATGGTAAAGGACGGCGAAACATGGTTCATTCTGTCAAACTTGAACTGTTTACATTGAGGTTTATACCCAGCCGCTCCTCTGTCTCTCCTCTTCAATTTCCACATTTGACTTTCAACTAAAAATACGACACGGAGGACGCACTTGTTCCAAACTTCTGCAGTCACTGTTTTTACTGCTTTTTGCAGTTCTTTAACTTCCGGCATTTTGTATGTTTTGTCTTTGGCTGATAGATAGCCTTTCTGTCCCACACGTACTCGATGGCGTTTAATTCACAGCGGTACGGAGGAATTCTAAGAACAGTTTTCCCTGCATTCTTCGCCATTTCATCTGTCGCATATTCGTTGCGCACTGCTCTGTAATTTTGAAATATACCTAAAAGTTATTTCTTCAACATACCGTCTTCAAAATCGAGGTTTTTACATTTTAGCCACTCTGATATTTCGTGTTTATTGGAATTGACTCTGGGAACTTTTTCTTTTCTACGATAATGGTACGGCGATTTATCAACAACAATAACTGCAAGCCGAGGAAGAACATCTTAAAACCACTTCTCGAAGGTTCAACTAGTCATTCAAGCGCCTTTAAAGATGAACATAAGAGATCCTGAAATCGCCGCTGTACAACACGCACTAACGAGTAAACACCTGCAGTTGAGTAGGCCACGCTGACTGTGCGCCTCGACGGCAACGCTGTGGTCACGCGCTTGCTGTGTATACAGTACGTCTCGTTTCGGTGAATGGAGTATAGGTTTGTTTGGGTAAGTCATTTCAGTGGTCGGAGGAAGGCAACGGTATGTCACCTCTAAACAGGACCATGCCTAGTAAAGCACTGTGGTGTTCAAACCAATCTTCGACTTGTTGACAACTTTGACTGCTTTTTAAGGAAACGTTTTACAGCTGACTGAGGAAATACATCCGCGATGTGCACTAAGTTTTCTGTGGCACTTGTTTGGTCAGAGCATTTAAAGTGATCCAGTGTGTACCTGGGCTAACAGAGCAGCTGGTTGGCAAATGTAGTCGTCCTGTTGACAGCCTCGGAAGGGAGGTCTGGGATTCCTCGGTCGCCTCGATGGACGAAAGCGACCGGGAAGGCGGCGAAGCGAGGCGACCTACTTCCTCCTCGTGGCTCTGCCACGGCGCTATTGTTCCCTGCGACCCAACACCGCACTCCTTAACGCAGACAGGCCAGTGTTTCTCAACCTGTAGTTCCACAGTTAAACAATCGGCTCGTTGCGTGTTGAATACTAACCGTTCTGCAACACAAAAGAAGTTATAAGGAAAGTGAAATTTATCTTGTATGAATACTACATCTTTCCTTGTTTCATCATCAGTTCTGTGTGGAATAGAATATCGACTGTCTTATGATGTTGAATAAACGAAAACAGTTTCCAGGAACCAATAGATAGCTAAATTGACAATGTGCAGTAAATAATTGTGAGGAAGTCGGAAAAAAGATGTACTTTCTTACAAACTGACTACACTGCGCCACCTTAGAGAGAATAATTAGCTTTAGAGTCTTAGCTCCAATCTGAAACCTCGTACTTACAACGTAAAATTTCGTTCGGTGTTCGTATCTCTTCGTTAACATGATCATTCTTTGTTTATTACAACATTAAGCTTTAAATTATGTTATATAGTGTTGTCATTAATAGGCTTCGTTCCTGTCTGTTAAGACTTGTCAGTGTCGTAGAAAGTATTTCCAAAAATGTCACAGTTCCGTTAACAGTATGATTGTTGTCAGTGTAAAGATACGCAAAATCGACAAGAAAAGCTGTGTACCACAGAATCATTCGCTACGTTTACATGCAACACATCTTCCGGAAGACGAAAACCGATTTTCGTAAACCGTTTTTCGCTGTCGTGTTTACATGGCATAGCCTGAACCACAGACATTGCCGAGGTGGGGTGGCTTGCGTGCCTCAACGATGCAGATAGCCGTACCGTAGGTGCAACCACAGCGGAGGGGTATCTGTGGAGAGGCCAGACAAATGTGTGGTTCCTGAAGAGGGGCAGCAGCCTTTTCAGTAGTTACAGGGGCAACAGTCTGGATGATGGACTGAGCTGGCCTTGTAACATCAGCTAATGTGGCTTTGCCACACAGCTACTGCGAACGGCTGAAAGCAAGGGGAAACTACAGCTGTTACTTTTCCCGAGGACATGCAGCTCTCTGTATGAACATATGATGATGGCATCCTCTCGGGTAAAATATTCCGGAGGTAAAATAGTCCCCCATTCGGATCTCCGGGCGGGGACTACTCAGGAGGATGTTGTCATCAGGAAAGACAATACTGGCATTCTACGGATCGGAGCGTGGAATGTTAGATCCCTTAATCGGGTAGGAAAATTAGAAAATTTAAAAAGGGAAATGGATAGGTTGAAGTTAGATATAGTGGGGATTAGTGAAGTTCGGTGGCAGGATGAACAGGATTTCTGGTCAGGTGAGTACAGGATTATAAATACAAAATCAGTTAGGGGTATCACAGGAGTAGGACTGATAATGAATAAGAAAATAGGAATGCGGGTAAACTACTACGAGCAGCACAGTGATCGCATTATCATTGCCAAGATAGATACGAAGCCAACACCGACAACAGTAGTACAGGTTTATATGCCAACTAGCTCTGCCGATGATGAGGAAATCGAAGAAGTATATGAGGAGCTAAAGGAAATTATTCAGACAGTTAAGGGAGAGGAAAACTTAATTGTGATGGGAGACTGGAATTCGGTAGTAGGAAAAGGAAGAGAAGGAAAAATAGTAGGTGAATATGGACTGGGCAGGAGGAATGAAAGAGGAAGTCGCCTGGTAGAATTTTGCACGGAACATGATTTAATCGTAACAAACACGTGGTTTAAGAATCACAAAAGAAGGTTGTATACTTGGAAGAGACCAGGAGACACCGGAAGGTATCAGATAGATTTTATAATGGTAAGGCATAGATTCCGGAACCAGGTTATAAACTGCAAGACGTACCCAGGGGCAGATATAGACTCTGACCATAACTTGTTAGTCATGAACTGTAGGCTGAAACTGAAAAAATTGCAGAAAGGTAGGAAAATAAGGAGATGGGACTTAGATAAATTGAAGGAAAGTGAAGTTGTGGAGAAATTCAGAGGGAGATGTAGGCTTCAATTGACAAACAGGGGGAAATAAAACAGTAGAAGAGGAATGGGTAGCATTGAGAGATGAAATAGTGAAGGCAGCAGAGGACAAAATAGGTAGAAAGGCAAGACCTACAAAAAATCCTTGGATATCACAGGAAATACTAGATTTAATTGATGAAAGGAGAAAATATAAAAATGCAGTAAATGAAACAGGCAAACTGGAGTACAGACGACTAAAAAATGAGATTGACAGGAAATGCAAAATGGCTAAGCAGGAGTGGCTAGAAGCCAAATGCAAATCTGTAGAAGAATGTATAAGAAGGGGGAAAATAGATACCGCCTACAGGAAAAGCAACTCTACGAATATCAAGAACTCAGATGGGAAGCCGGTTCTCAGCAAAGAAGGGAAAGCTGAAAGGTGGAAAGAGTACATAGAGCAGCTCTACAAAGGAAATGAACTTACAGACAATGTGGTAGGAAGGGAAGAGGACGTAGATCAAGATGAAATAGGAGATGCTATACTGAGAGATGAATTTGACAGAGCCTTGAAAGACCTAGGTCGGAACAAGGCCCCAGGAGTAGATGACATACCCTCAGAGCTACTAAAGTCTCTGGGAGAGCCAGCCATGACAAGACTATTTGAACTGGTGTGTAGGATTTATGAGACAGGCGAAATACCCTCAGACTTTAAGAAAAATGTAATAATCCCCATTCCAAAGAAATCGGGCGCAGACAGGTGTGAAAATTACAGAACCATCAGTTTGATAAGTCATGGTTGCAAAATTTTAACACGAATTATCTACAGGAGAATGGAAAAGCTGGTAGAAGTTGACCTCGGGGAAGATCAGTTTGGATTCAGGAGGAACATAGGAACCCGGGAGGCAATACTCACTTTACGTCTTATCTTAGAAGATAAAGGAAAGACAGTCCTACATTTTTAGCTTTTGTAGATTTGGAGAAAGCATTTGACAATGTTGACTGGAATACACTCTTTCAAATTCTGAAGTCAGCAGGGATAAAATATAGGGAAAGGAGAGTTATTTATAACTTGTACACAAGCCAGACCGCAGTTATTAGACTCGAAGGGCATGAAAGGGAAGCATCAGTTGGGAAGGGAGTAAGACAGGGTTGTAGCCTTTCTCCGATGTTATTCAATTTGTACATCGAGCAAGCGGTGAAGGAAAGCAAGGAAAAATTTGGAATAGGGATTAAAGTTCAGGGGGAAGAAATAAAAACATTGCGTTTTGCTGATGACATTGTAATTCTGTCAGACAGCAAAGGACCTGGAAGAGCAGTTGAATGGAATGGACACTGTGTTGAAGAGAGCATATAAAATGAACATTAACAAGAGCAAAACTAAAATAATGGAATGCGGTCTTAGAAAATCGGGCGATGCTGAAGGAATTAGATTAGGTAACGAAACAATGAAGGTGGTAGATGAGTTCTGTTACTTGGGTAGTAAAATAACATGCGATGGTCGCAGTACAGAGAACATAAAATGCAGAATGGCAATGGGAAGAAAAGCATTTTTGAAAAAGAGAAATTTGCTAACATCGAATATTAATATAAGTGTAAGGAAGTCTTTTCTGAAGGCATTTGTGTGGAGTGTTGCCTTGTACGGGAGTGAAACATGGACGATAAGCAGTGCGGACAGGAAGAGAATAGAGGCTTTTGAAATGTGGTGTTACAGAAGAATGCTGAAGATTAGGTGGGTAGATCGCATAACCAATGAAGTAGTACTGAACAGAATTGGTGAGAAAAGGAATTTTTGGCATACCCTGGCTAAAAGAAGGGATCGCTTGGTAGGACACATTCTTAGACATAGGGGAATCGTAAATTTAGCATTGGAGGGAAGTGTGTGGGGGAAAAATCGCAGAGGGAGACCAAGAGACGCGTATAGTAAGCAGATTCAAGTGGATGTGGGTTGCCGTTCTTATGAGGAGATGAAAAGGCTTGCTCAGGATAGAGTAGGGTGCAGAGCTGCATCAAACCAGTCTCCGGACTGAAGATCATAACAACAACAACAACAACAGCAACAACACAACAGCAGCCTGAATTAGATTTCCTAGCCCACTTAATATGGCGGCTGAAAAAACAGCTGATTCAGTTCCTGATTTAGTCCGCACAATCGCTATTTTTCTTTATTTAAATACACAGATTTATGTTCACTCTAATATTGATACTTTTATTTCACATTAGAAAATATTACTCTTTCCATATGTGCAGAAAATTCTTAACAAGAAAACACAATCTGACAAGCCAAGAACGCTTAAAAAAGTTTGCTTTTACATGGGAACGAAAATCGATTGTGGAACTGGAAAAACCGCTTTAGAGAAACGGATATCCAGAACGGATTTTGGAGTGTTTACATGACCAACCAAAAGCGGAATTGGGAATTCGGTTTACGAAATCCGGTTTAGAGAGCCCATGTAAACGGGGTGATTGTTTCCTAAACCCATATTACTGAAAATTCCCCTCGCTTTCAAGGAAACACATTAATAAAACTTTTCAACTAAACAATGTGATAGCCTGTTCCATTAATTACAGTAGTAAATAAGTTAAATTGTTACAAACGCAGTATAAGAATATCACTATAACATAACGATTGCCTTGTATTCTTAAAAACAACAAAATATAATTTTTACGCGCGAGTAAAGACCGCTTTAGAGGTTCAGGGGCGCGCCGTCAACCGAGGTAAAGCTTACCGTCGCTTGAATCCATCCCGAACACAACCCCACTTCATCCGTAAGGATGGGAAGTTTCTGTCCGAAACCGAATATTCGGTCGGTGCTTAGTAGGAACAAACAAAGTACTATGACAGTATTAAAACCAAAATACTGTTGTTATAAACTCGTCAAATAGTGTCCGGCAGTGTTTTTCAACCTTTTCGAAAGCAGTACCCCCCCCCCCACCTTTACAAATAAAAATATTCCGGCGATCCCCTTACAAGAATAAATATTCTCCTCTGGAGAACCCTACCCTCCGTCATTATTACGTACCCTAACAAAACTATTTTGCACTCTCAAAGGCAACGAATTTAATTTTCGTTCTATTGATACAACTTTTTTGTAGATTCAGATTTTTTTGGTGTCTTTTAAGAAGGCACATAACTATTTTACCTGATTACCGACAAGAATATAAATTTTGCCCCACGAGTGTTTCGAATTTCACGCATGAATGAGAAGCAAATTATGCTAATTAAGAAAGGTCCCACTGTACAGAAATTTAGTGAGAAAATAGATTCTTTTCCGAATTTCTTAGATTTAATTATACCATCTTGTTCATTTACTTACATATTGGTTCCTGAAACGTTTTCAAGCTTAGAGCTTATTCCTCTTTAACTAGTTGCATTTACTATGTAACAATGTACGTTCTATTCAGTTCAGAATTAATGTTAACAATGAATTTCATACTTTTAACATCAATTTACTTAGGCCTATGTTCCTTATTATACAGTGTATTACAAAAAGGTACGGCCAAACTTTTAGGAAACATTCCTCACCCACAAACAAAGAAAATATGTTATGTGGACATGTGTCCGGAGACGCTTGATTTCCACGTTAGACCTCATTTTAGTATTTCTCTTTAAATGTAAATTGAAATAATTCGTGCAGACAATTGTCAACTTCGTTAGTATTTACTGTACTTCCTCGATTCACCGCCAGTTGGTCCAATTGAAGGATGGTAATGTTAACTTCAGTGCTTGTGTTGACATGCGACTCATTGCTCTATAGTACTAGCATCAAGCACATCAGTACGTAGCATCAACTGATTAGTGTTCATCACGAACGTGGTTTTGCAGTCAGTGCAATGTTTACATATGCGGAGTTGGCAGATGCCCATTTGATGTATGGATTAGCACGGGACAATAGTCGTGGCTCGGTACGTTTGTATCGAGACAGATTTTCAGAACGAAGGTGTCGCGACAGGAAGACGTTCGAAGCAATTGATCGGCGTCTTAGGGAGCACGGAACATTCCAGCCTGTGACTCGTGACTGGGGAAGACCTAGAACGACGAGGACACCTGCAATGGACGAGGCAATTCTTCGTGCAGTTAGCAATAACCCTAATGTCAGCGTCAGAGAAGTTGCTGCGGTACAAGGTAACGTTGACCACGTCACTGTAAGGAGAGTGCTACGGGAGAACCAGTTGTTTCCGAACCAGGTACAGCGTGTGCAGGCACTAGCAGCAGCAGCAGCAGCTGATTGGCCTCCACGGGTACACTTCTGCGAATTGTTCATCCAACAATGTCACTCCTCATTTCAGTGCAAATGTTCTATTTACGGATGAGGCTTCATTCCAACGTGATCAAATTGTAAATTTTCACAATCAACACGTGTGGGCTGACGAGAATCCGCACGCAATTGTGCAATCACGTCATGAACACAGATTTTCTGTGAACGTTTGGGCAGGAATTGTTAGTGATGTCTTGATTGGGCCTCATGTTCTTCCACCTACGCTCACTGGAGCACGTTATCATGATTTTATACGGGATACTATACCTGTGCTGCTAGAACATGTGCCTTTACACGTACGACACATGTGGTTCATGCACGATGGAGCTCCTGCACATTTCAGTCGACGTGTTCGTACGCTTCTCAACAACAGATTAGGTGACTGATGGATTGTTAGAGGCGGACCAATTCCATGGCCTCCACGCTCTCCTGACCTCAACCCTCCTGACTTTCATTTATGGGGGCATTTTAAAGCGCTTGTCTAAGCAACCCTGGTACCAAATGCAGCGACTCTTCGGGCTCGTATTGTGGACGGCTGTGATACAATACACCATTCTCCAGGGCTGCATCAGCGCATCAGGGATTTCATGCGACGGAGGGTGGATGCAGGTATCCTCGCTAACGGAGGACATTTCCAACATTCTCTGTAACAAAGTGTTTGAAGTCACGCTGGTACGTTCTGTTGCTGTGTGTTTCCATTCCATGATTAATGTGATTTGAAGAGAAGTACTAAAATGAGCTCTAACATGGAAATTAAGCGTTTCCGGACACATGTCCACATAACATATTTTCTTTCTTTGTGTATGAGGAATGTTTCCTGAAAGTTTGGCCATATCTTTTTGTAACGCCCTGTAGAACCAGTAGTAATCAGATATCCATCAGTCTGGTTGTATTAGGCCGGCAACGCACTAGGCAGCCAGGCTGCGGCAGCCAAAATATTGAGCAGCCAGCTGACAACCAGTTGTACCCAATCGGCCGAGCGACATGGACGTGGAAGATGCGGTAATCGCCAACCTATTGTCTCAAAGGAAACGCAAAGCGAAAAAGAGATATTGGATTCATCCTCTGCTTGCGGAGTGGCACTCGAAGGGTTTATTAAAAATTTACTTAAAGCATCTTCGATACTACCCAGATCGTTTTTTTAACTATACAAGGATGTCAGTCGAATCTTTTGATAACCTTCAGTAACAGCAGGGGGCCGTTCATCAGCATCAGATTTATTTGCGGACTACTTTACGAATGAAAATCCGCTGGAATGGCAAAACAGAATTGCATTGGGGTAGTAATTACATATTATGTAAGTAACTATTGTTGCTTCCACGTAAATTAGTGTGTATTAAGTGTGCATTGAAACCGTCTTCTTCCTTATTGTAGCTGTAAGCATTTTTTTCTATGTAATAAAGAACTTACCGAATACATTCTTTTCATTTTCAGACATATGTTCCTCACACATTACATTTGCGATTTCCTCCTACCTCCTTCTCTTCACATCACGATCACTATACTGCTCACAAGATACATCCGAGACTTCTGCTCGTCTTTGAATTTCATGAATAAATTTCTGTGTGTCGAACGTCATGACAACTTGGCAACAAGGTGTGGCTGCTTGGTGAAGTGCTCGGAGATTGCCGGCAGCCACACGTGTTCACTGCGAGGCTCGCTGTTGGCACTGGCTGCCCGCAGCCAGCTGGCTGCCACTGCCGTGCAGTCGGCCGCGTTTTAATAGCTGCCGCAGCCACAGCCACCAATTCCTGGCTGCCCAGTGCCTGTAGCGGCCTGCCGTATACCACCATTGTTTCATTGGCTTCCGCAGCCTGGCTGCCTAGTGCGTTATCGGCCTTAAGGTGCAACTACTTCATCCTGTGACAGCGACACTCCCCCCCCCCCCCACTGCCGTGCCGCGACCCACAGTATGATAAACAGCAGTGTATAGGAACAAAGGTGGTGCCCTCACCTGAGGCAGAGAGAGCTAGCTAGCAGTTGTTACTTGCAGCTGTGGCGCACATTGCGTGAGCCAATAGCTAGATATTGCGGACACGTGACGATAGGAGCCGCAGGACAAAAGCGAGCACGTGACGGCGGACACCTGGCCGGCTGTGCAAGGAGACACCTGTGCCCGCTCCGGACCGCTCTGCTCTGCTGTGTCCTGTTACGCGGCTGCCGGCAACTCGATAGGCGCGCAGTGTGTCAGCGCTCAGGTGGCCGACCATTCCACAAATGCAGTAAAAGGACACCGCCATCCGCGAGTCCTCATTTAAATATCGCGTCCCACGCAAGGCCGCTGGCTGCGAGCCACAGACACACCACACACATTCCACACACGCTCACATGTGGAGGTGTATCGCGAGTTGCTGTTTGTGTGTGCACGAGGCGTATGTCGTGCTCTTGCGGCAAGTGAAATGACGAAAGAGCTGCAGTGCTGCTGTGCTCTCCAGGCCGAGTGCTGATTTTGCGTCGCTCTCCACGATAATATATCCCGTGAAAATCTGTTCATTTTTGTATGACTGCTACATTCGGTATCGATTTGAACCTCCTAACAGGGTTAATTACTCCCCCCTACACACACACACACACACACACACACACACACAGAGAGAGAGAGAGAGAGAGAGAGAGAGAGAGAGAGAGAGAGAGAGAGAGAATTACCAAATTGACGATTTATGTCCCAGAATATGTCCTAACAATATGGTGTTATTTTAGGCAGCTTATGCCATAAAATTATTCTTCGCCGGCCGCTGTGGCCGAGGGGACTGCGGCGCGCCAGTCAGTTCAGCACGGCCACTACGGTCGGGGGTTCGAATGCCCCTTCGGGCATGGATATTTGTGCCGTCTTTAGTGTTAACTAGTTCATAAGTAGTTTGTAAGTTTAGGGACTGATGACCCCGTAGTTAAGTCCCTTAAGGTATACAAATATTTGAACATTTTTATGGCGGTTAAAACCCGCCCCCGCCCTTCCTGATTTATATTTCCTGTGGTGTCCCAAAACCACTCCATACCAGGCAAATTCCGGGATTATTCCTCGTGCGGTACTACTTCTTCCATAGTGCATTCGACAAATACGGGAAAGACATTACCCTGCAGCTAGTACCTCGCAAATACAAATCTGTATGAGTGGGCTTCCTGTATACCGAATGACCAAGCCAGCCATCACTTCTGCGTCGCACGAAGACATCTAAAAATGGCAAACAACCATTTTTCTCGATCTTCATAGTAAACTTTGTTTTCGTGTATGGAGTTCATATGATGCAATAACTCTTGGAGACGGTCCACGCCATGAGGCCACACTATAAAAGTGCCATCAACGTATCGCCAAAACTCTGTCGGTTTAAAAGTAGCTGACTCAAGTGCTCTCTCCTCAAAATCTAGATCTATAAATGTGAATGTCTGTTTGGTATACGCTTATCACGTCCGAACGACAAGACGCAGAGACTTAAATATTTGTACAGTTACTAATTTATACCTGAGGAAGGTTTTAAGCACGGTTTTATAGCGATCTGATAGATATTTAGTAATTTGAAAAATATAACGCGAAATGCGGAACAATAATTACCCTTTGAAAATGGTTTTATTGGTTGCATTGTTGCTTGAGGGTTGATAATGATGGAGTATATTGGGATGGAAAGTTATCGGTGTATACAAAATTCTACGTGTGTGTGTGTGTGTGTGTGTGTGTGTGTGTGTGTGAGAGAGAGAGAGAGAGAGAGAGAGAGAGAGAGAGAGAGAGAGAGAGAGTTTCGCTCTGCTGCGAAAACTACAGAACGCAAACGAATGGTCTGTGTGTAATTGTTGTCCGAAGTCTCCCGTTGTACACCATAGCAGTTCCATGCCAATAGCTATAAGGGGGTGGAAGATATGGTGGTTGAAAGTCGTCAAATTATAAAATAAATTCGGACTGAAGGCCAACGATGACGTTTGCGACTTTATAGCAAGGGAGGTTACGTACAGCGAAACGTGATGCCACAAACCATATCTTTGCGTCTGTGCGTGCTACAATGTCTTCAGCTCTTTCTCTGTATGGATAAGCATACGAATAAGGAAATATAAGAATAAATAAAGCAGTAAAAAAGAAATTTATTTTAATACATCTCTTTAAAAAAATTGATTTTACGTTTCGCGCATTAGCCTACATCAAGTGATCGATGTGTGATGTTATTACAATTATTATTGTTTAATTTCGTCATTGGATTCTTCTAAACGAGTGCATTTTTACGTGTGATTTGATCTACACTACTTACTTTCCTGATAAACCGGCCGCGGTGGAGTAACCGAGCGGTCTGAGGCGCCTCGCTCTGAGGAGTCAGCGGTTGCTCGCCGTCGGAGGTTCGAATCCTCCCTGGGGCGTGTGTGTGTGTGTGTGTGTGTGTGTGTGTGTGTGTGTGTGTGTGTGTCTTACTTTACCTTAGTTTAAGTAGTTTGTAAGCTACCGACTGATGACCACGCAGTTTGGTCCGATAGATTTACAAACAATTGAACATTTTTTGATAAACGGTAATAGACTTCTGCAATGTGATAGGACTATGTTTCAGTCGATTAAAAATGTTTGTTTGTAAAGAAGGTATTGTATTTAATTTCATCCTTCAAAACCAGTCTCATAGCACACTACTGAAAGAAAGCTTATCTATCATAATCAACCAACACGCGAGCGGAGCCGCGGGCTTAAGCTTGTCTTCCATATAAAGATTGGCCACCAGGGGAGACAAAGGACTCCCCATGGCGACTCCGTCAGTTCGCCCGAGATTTTATGGAAATATCTGTACTCCGGGAAAGCTTTAAACATGACATCAATTATGGAGAATTTTAATCAGAAGGGCTGGATCGAGATCTGAATCGGAATCGTCGGCGATGCTAGTGCAGTGTGTTTTACTAGTGAGCCGAGCTGCAGTGGGATTTGGAGAGGAAGGCGCTTGGTACACTGCAGCGACTGACGAGAGATTATCGGGCAGAGATAGCCGACCGTGCAACAGCCGCTGCTATGTGGGTGAAGGCCCGCGAAGCGAGCCCGCGCTGTGGGTCCGGTGGCAAGAGATCAGGTTCCCTGCCGGCTCCCGACTTTCCTTGCTCCGCTCGCATGCGAAGGAGAAACCGTATCGCGCCGCTGCCCTTACACATCAACTGGGCCACGTCACTAGGTGCCTGGCGAACGTGCAACCAGTAGTCGCAAGCGATAAGTGTTCCCGTGAAAGGTTATCTGCAACTCTGTGAATAAAAAACCAGTCAAACGTTCTGTCCAATGATTTGTCTAAAAGCAAGAAATAAAATAGATTAAACATTTGAATGATACTCTCAACGTGTCAACTGTTTCCCTAATTTAAACTTCGCACTTGTAGGAAAATTGCTTCACGAAACTTTTAACCGTTGTTGTTGTTGTTGTTGTTGTTGTTGTGGTCTTGTCCGCAGACTGGTTTGATGCAACTCTCTACACTACCCTGTCCTGTGCCAGTTTCTTCAACTGAGAATACGTTCGGCAACCTACATCCTTTTGAATCTGCTTACTATATTCGTCCCTCGGTCTCCCTCTACGATTTTTACCCCACACGCTCCCTTCCCTTCTCTTGGTCAGGATATGCCAGAAACTCCTTTTCTCCCCGATTCGGTTAAGCACCTCATTAATTACATGATCTACCCATCTAATTTTCATCATTCGTCTGCAGCATCACATTTCAAAAGCTTCTATCATTTTTTATCTGAACTCATCGTCCACGCTTCAATCTCATACAATGCTACACCCCAAACAAATGCTTTCAGAAAGTACTTCCTAACATTTAATATTGGATGTTAACAAGTTTCGTTTCTTTAGAAACGCTTTTCTTCCCATAGCCATTCAGCATTTTATATCTGCTTTACTTCGGCCATCAGAAGCTATCTTGCTACCCAAATACCAAAATTCATCTACTAGTTTTATTGTCCGATTTTCTGACACTGCATTCCGTTACCTTCGTTTTACTCTTGTTAATGTTCATCTTATATCTTCCTTTCCAGACGCTGTCCATTCCATTCAATTGCTCTTCCAGATCCTTCGCGATCTTGACATACTATGTCATCGGCAAACCGCAATGTTTTTATGTCTTCAACCTGCACTTTAATGCCCCCTCCAAATTTCTCCTTCCATTCCTTCACTGCCTGCTCAATGTACAGATTGAACAACATTAGGGAAAGTTTACAACCCTGTCTTGCTCCCTTCACAACCTCTGCGTCCCTTTCTTGCCCTTCGACTCTAATAACCGCCGTTAGTTTTTGTATAGTTCGAATATCTCTCTTCACTCCCTGTATTTTTCCCCTGCTACCTTCAGAATTTGGAAGAGTGTATTCCAGTCGACATTTTCAAAAGCTTTCTCCAAATCGACAAACGCTAAAAATGTAGGTTTCCCCTTCCTTAGCTTATCTTCTAAGATAAGGCGTAAAATGAGTATTGCCTCCCGTGTTCCTACACTTCTCCTAAATCGAAACTGATCTTTCGCGAGGTTGGATACTTTAACCGCAATTTCTTAAAAATATTATATACATTTATATATGGATATTCTCTTATTTTTAAGAATTCAAAACTCGAGAAAAGGAAGTTTTAATTAATGCTGTTTCATATTTTTTCAACGTGAAACAAAAAATCCATTATTTCTCTACCACCGGTTTTTATTTTATTTATTTATTTATTTTTTCAAACTAATTTGGCTTTGAAGAGATGAACTTCGTGAAAATTCATTTACATAACAAGCCGCAGTTGTTTATGGGAGTACTTTCTTCATATGAATCACAAACTTTTTCTTCATTACTCTCCTTCTTTCCAGCATATATAACCTTTTTTTTTACAAGGTCTGGTCAGTTTTGTCACATTTCTGAGGGATGACTCAAACGTCCGACTAGAGCGGGCGCCATATATGGCGCCTTATACCGCGCGTTCATTTCCCCTTCTTCGTTAGGCTCAGAGAATGTGGACAAAAATCCATTGTTTAATTTCAGCGGTGTCTTTGTTTTACTCTCATCGAACACTTGACCAAAATTGCGATCGGATATCTAGTAATAGATTTGTTGTTTACCGGCATGCACAGTTTCAGTACGTAAAAACTCTTTAGTATCTTTTCTAATTTTATCATTTTAGTCCGACGCATTTATCATCGATAAAAATTATGCAAGTGATAAACTGAAGCAGGCGGAACATCCTAGAGAATGTCATTACTGATTATGGCGAAAATTGTTCCAACTGTAAAACCTCTTGGATTTGGACAAAATGACAAATATTAATAACAAATATTGTTTAACTGCTGCTGATAACGAATTGGGAGTGGGCCCCCGTAGCTCAGACGGCAGCGTCGCTGACACCACCCACGGGTCCCGGGTTCGATTCCCGGCAGGGGACTAGGCGTTCATCATTTTCATCATCATGGACATGCAAGTCGGCGAAGTGGTGTCAACTAAAAATACTTGGCGCTAGGCGGCTGAACGATCACACTTGGGATCTCCCAGCCAAAAAAATGCCATACGATCATTTCATTTCAACGGATTGGGATTCAGTTATGAATGTGATCGGTGAGTTGCGAAGTGGAATTTGACACCAGATTGTTGAAAGTTGTCATCCTTCGCGCTAGGAACATAATATTAACAGTAAAGTGTACGGTCTTCGCTGAGCCGGCCGCGGTGGCCGAGGGGACTGCGGCGCGCCAGTCACGGTCTGCGCGGACACTACGGTCGGGGGTTCGAATCCCCCCTCGGGCATGGATATTTGTGCCATCCTTAGTGTTAGCTAGTTCGTAAGTAGTTTGTAAGTTTATGGACTGATGACCCCGTAGTTAAGTCCCATAAGGTATACAAACATTTGAACATTTTTTTGCTCTTCGCTGATGACCACACAGTTTCTTCCGTGCAGCTACAAAGATCTGCAAATCAAACTGAAGTTTCAAGGAACAGCGGCGGCTTCAGATTTCCTTCGAGAATACTGAACGCATTGCTAACTAAATCCTCCATACTTAAAGCATATGCGACGATGGAAGCAGCCAAACGTTTTAAGAGAACGCTTCACGGTTCAGAATAATGTAAACAGCATATCAAGTAACCTGGAGTATCTGAAAGAAAAAATCTGTACCGATAATTCCAGAATACTATATTAATACTTAGCAATAGAACAAATCCCTATGAGGATGCGTGCTGCAGAATGCCTTGCTATGAACACGTAATGTCTCATGGAGAAACTCAAAGATCTGAAAAAGAAAACGAATATTTCTAGCGATCATTAACTTTATATACATGAAGAAAAGATCAGACCCCATTCGTCATTTGTGTTCTACTCAGAGGCAGGTTTCCACATGGTAGCTTTTCATAGTGTCCTTTTTTCCGCCATCTTCTTCAGGTCTGCATATTTTCTACTTCCCTTTTGTCGTCTATAAAGTTGTATCTCGTCCTTCCTCTCAATATTCTCCCACAAATTAGTCCTTCTGAAGCATCTTAGTCTCAACGGATGTCCCATCCAGTTCTTCCTTTTTCTTAGAACCTAGTCTCTTCCTCTCACCTAGCCTTTCCGAAACTCTTTCGCTGCTCATTCTTTCCATCCATGGTATCTCTCCATTCTTCTTCACATCCACATCTCAAATGCTTCTAGTCTTTTTTTCATTCTCTCGTCTCAGTGTCCATTTCTACTTCATGGAGTGCCACACTCCAAACGAAACACCTGCTAAGCCTTTTACTTAGGTCCTTATCAAGTTCACCACATAATAATCTACTCTTATGTTGAATGTCTCCTTCGCTGTAGCAATTACTTCCAGATGACATTTCTTCAGTGAACGTAATCCCAAAATATTTCAGTCTGACTGGGTCTGCGGCTATTTGATCGAGCTTTATATTCGCTAGTTTGCTTCTTTTTTTTATCACCATTCTCTATTCTTTCTTCTTTGTTGATCCACATCCCACATTCAACATAAGCCTTATTTAGATCTTTTAGCCACTAACACAATGTCATCCGTAAAAGGGAGATTACCTGTGGCCCCATCGCCCATATGCGTGCTCAAGTTTGAACAATTGTATCTTTCATTATTTTCTCAACAACAAAATTAGAGGTTATAGTTCACCGGTGTAGAACATTAGCAGAAAGAGTTAAAGCGGAGAATATCTCTAAGCTTTCGTCGCACATCTACATACATAGTCCGCAATTCACCGTAAGGTGCGTGGCGGAGGGTACACTGTACCACTACTAGGCATTTCCTTTCCTATTCCACTCCCAAATGGAACGAGGAAGAAAAAAAAGAATGTCTATATGCCTCCGTACGAGCCCTAATTTGTCTTTTCTTGTCTTTGTGATCTTTACGCGAAATGTAAGTAGGCGGCAGCAAGATCGTACTACACTCGGCTTCAAATTCCGGCCCTCTAAATTTACTTAACAGAAATTCACGAAACGAACGTAGTCTTTCTTCCAGCGATCCCCAGTTGAGTTGCTGGAGCATTTCCGTTACACTCGCGCATTGGTCAAACCTACCGGTAACAAATCTAGCTGCTCGCCTCTGAACTGCTTCTATGTATTCATTTAAAATGATCTGCAGCGGGTCCCAAACACTTGAGCAATACTCAAGACGTGGTCGTACAAGCGTTTTATACGCGGTCTCCTTTACATCTTCCCAAAATTCTCTCAATAAACCGAAGTCGGCTGTCCGCCTTACTCACAACTGTAAAAGCATCTCGGTTTCTAAGAAAAGGTTTAAAGAAAACTTGACGAAACATGAACTATAGCGAGAAACGAACAGCGCAGAAGAAGAATGCAGCAATTCTGAACTAAACTTACAGTCCGGGCAGAAAGAGAAGAAAAAGTATAGTTGAAATTGATGGCCAATACAACTACGATAATAATAATTCCTGACATTTGCTACTGTCACTAACAGCCTCTGACGACATTCCTGTTAATAACGTCATTAATTTGTGTCCAGAAGTACATGACTCAAAAGAAAAAAAAATAAGACAAGGGAGAAGAGGATGTGAATCAGAAGTACGTAGCAGGATATATTGCTACATATTATTCACTCTTAAGTAGCCGGGATGGCATTATGCTGGTGCTAAACTCCAGAGATAAAATTTCTTACAAAGGCCTTTTGAGCCCTTTAAGTCCCAAAGGAAACAAGAAGTGGCGTGGCAGCGGGGCGTTTTGTCCTGCTGCAGGTGTGCGGTGTGGCCACATAAATAAAACAGGAGGCCACCCAGGACAGCCAGCGACAATACTAGCAGAGGCCATTAAGCGCGCGCGACGAGATACGCGCCCTATCTACCATCAGGAGCGTGGCCACAGAACGCGCAGGCGAGGGGAGGGAGCCGTCTTTCACAACACAGCTGTTTGCTGGTCGTGCCGTGAACCGATAAGCTGCGAGCCTAAATTCCGGTAGAACCACGGAAAATTTTCAGTTTGCAGTTGTAACCAGTATCTGAATACGTTATCTCTCTATATAAAAGGAAGTGTCCCGATTGATTGACTGACTGACTGACTGACTCATCATCGCCCAGCCCAAACCACTGAAGATAGAAACTTGAAATTTGTGGAGGGTGTTGATCTTACTCTGTAGGCGTCATTTAAGAAGTGATTTTTCGATATTCCATCCGTTGTTTTTGTGGTCTTCAGCCCGGAGACTCGTTTGAAGCAGCTCTCCACAATACCCTATCCTGAGCAGGCCTCTTGATCTCTACATACGAACGGCAACCTACATCTGTCTGAATCTGCTTACTGTATCCATCTCTTGGTCTTCCTCTGCGGTTTTTACCCCACACACTTCCCTCCAACGCTAAATTCACGATTCCTTGATGTCTAAGAATGTGTCCTACCAATCGATCCCTTCTTTTAGTCAACGTATGCCAAAAATTCCTTTTCTCACCAATTCTGTTCAGTACCTCCTCATTAGTTACGCGATCCACCCACCTAATCTTCAGCATTCTTCTGTAACACCACATTTCAAAAGCCTCTATCCTCTTCTTGTCCACACTCTTTATCGTCCATGTTTCACTCCCATACAAGGCAACACTCCACACAAATGCCTTCAGAAAGGACTTCCTTAGGCTTAAATCAATATTCGATGTTAACAAATTTCTCTTTTTGAAAAACGCATTTCTACCCATTGCCATTCTGCATTTTATATCATCTGTACTGCGACCATCATTTGTTATTTTACTGCCCAAGTAACAAATCTCATCTACCTCCTTTATTGCTTAGTTTTCCAATCTAATTCCTTCAGCATCACCTGATTTTCTTAGACTGCACTCCATTACCCTAGTTTTACTCTTGTTAATGTTCATCTTATATGCAGCTTTCAGCACACTGTCCACTCCGTTCAACTGCTCTTCCACGTCCTTTGCTGTATCTGACAGAATTACTATGTCGTCGGCAAAACGCAAAGTTTTTAATTCTTCCCCCTGAACTTTTATTCCTTCTCCAAATTTCTCCTTGCTTTCCTTTATAGCTTGCTCAATGTACAAATTGAATAACATTGGAGAAAGGCTACAACCCTGTCTTGCTCCCTTCCCAACCACTGCATCCCTTTCAAGCCCTTCAACTCTGACAACCGCTGTCTGGTTTTTCTATAAGTTGTAAATAACCTTACGCTCCCTATATTTTACTCCTGCTTGCTTCAGAACTTGAAAGAGTTTATTCCAATCAACATTGTCAAAAGCCTTCTCCAAATGTACAAAAGCCAGAAATGTAGGTTTGTCTTTTCTTAATCTATCTTCTAGGATAAGCCGTAAAGTGAGTATTGCCTCCCGTGTTCCTACATTTCTCCTGAACCCAAACTGATCCTCCCCGAGGTCGGCAGCTACCAGCTTTTCCATCCTTCTGTAAATAATTCGTGTTAATATTTTGCAACCATGACTTATTAAATTGATGGTTCTGTTCCATCCGTAAGGGGGTGAAATAGGGGATGAAACGTTTTTTGAAAGTACGTAGCTATTTAGGCAATTTTGAAGCTAGAATTACAAAATTTCGGATTTAATTCAGGGTCGAATTTGAAAGACACGTATTTCGGCAGTTTTTGAAATTCGACAAATAAGGGGGTAAATAGGTGACGCAGAAAATTGATTTTCAAAAATATGTTGCTGTTAACTCAAATTTCAAGCTATAACTACGAAACTTAAGATATGGATTCTTCATCAGGATTAAAAAGAAACAACTGGTGCAGACCAACCAGCCTACGCATGCGAAGCAGCGGGGGTTCAGCTAGTCATATATTGCATGATCTCACCTGACGTCCTAATTATTCTGTGCAGTATACAATTTCTTTACTATCATTTCCGAAACGTCTGAGTTTACTGTTACTATTGTGTGATGCACGTGTAATAGGTACAGCAAGGGTCCCTGGGGACATTCTCCAGGCAACTTCAGCTTGATACCCGATACACCTACAAGAGTAGGTGTAGTACTGAGAGAAATACTGCATCTGCCCGATTGCCTTGATCCATCGCGTTCAGGGTGTTATGCGAGGAAAGCGCGATTTGGGTTTCACACGATGGGTGTTTCAGAAATCTATGGCATTATGATAGTGAATCAATCCGTTTGCGATACCTTTTAACGTTTGGGCTCAGGATCTAGAGTTTTCAATCCAAAGAGGCAACAATATCTTACTACAAAATTGAACACATCGTTTCACAAATGCGTGAGGCCTCTTTAAGTGAGACCGTTTTGAAATAAAAAGACGTGCTAAGATATCTCAATAATTTTAGTTTTACATGAAAGCCTCTACCTTAATCTACCTTTCTACATAGTTTCTGTCAACATTGAGGCACTTGTCATAACGTTGTACCAGTTTTTGAATACCCTCCTCATAGTCTGTCGCCTGACTTGTTAACCTCTGCATCCACAACTGTTTTGATTTCGTCATCGCCTTGCTCGGTTACTACGCCATACAGACCACTACGAGAAACATTAGGAAAGTCATCCCGCAAGGAGGAAATGGTAAAGCGTCGGTTTTCTCTCACCTTATTATCCACTTCCTGTATCAAACTTTCATTAACGACCTAAGGATGCCCAATCCGTTGTTCATCATGCACATTTGTGCGACCATATTTAAATACTCTCACCAACTTTCTTACCATTCCATCACTCATAACGTTTTCTCCGTAAACTGCACAGATCTCACGATGAATATAGATCACTTTTAGGCCTGTAGCACTAAGAAATTTTATAACAGCCCGTACTTCAGTCGGCGGGAGTCACGATTATCGGAGGCATCTTAAACACACAGTACACAATGTAAACAAGGAAGATTCACACTGTAATGGCCTCAGTGCGTAGACAACAGATGTAGGTATCCAGTACGCATAGAACTGAGATCTTAGCACGTCTTTTTTTTTTATTTCAAAACGGTACTTACTTAAAAAACACGCCTCGTACTTTACAGTAATACTGAAAAGGTATTTGAAACGGGACAGTTACTAGAAAACATTAGGCCGGCCGCGGTGGCCGAGGGGACTGAGGCGCTCCAGTCACGGTCTGCGCGGCCACTACGGTCGGGGGTTCGAATCCCCCCTCGGGCATGGATATTTGTGCCGTCCTAGTTCGTAAGTAGTTCATAAGTAGTTTGTAAGTTTAGGGACTGATGACCCCGTAGTTAAGTCCCATAAGCTTAACAAACATTTAAACATTTTAGAAAACATTATCAGATAAGGTTTCTCGGTAATGTACAGGAAATCGAGAACTGGACGCTATGTTTCGCTGGTGCGACCGAAGTCGGAGTTGCGGCAACCCTGGAGTGTAGCGATAGTCACTTACGCTGTATATCACCCTACGTGACCTGCAGGAGGCGAGCGAAGCCAGCGTGCCAAAGGTCACGGCTCGACTTCCGCCACTGTTTGGAGTACTGACCGAGTAGACGCGACGAGAGACGTCCCCCAGAATTGCGACAATCCTGGGGTCGCAATAGGTCGAGCATGTCCCAACCGAAATGTAACTCAACATGCAGGAGACATGCCGAATCCCTATAATAAACAAGCAAATGTCCCAAAGCGTCATTAGGTAAATTACGAGTATCGAAATTTTTGAAAAGATTTGCGGCTTTCTTATACAGGGCGTATAAAAAAACGATGACGCAAACTTACAGGGTTGAAAGTACACGATGGTAGAAGCAAAAATGTTCCAGTAAACATGGGCCCGCAAACAAGCCGTTTGCGCGATAATTACGAAAGCATACTGCAAACTTTTTGAAAGAGGCCATCAGTACAACTAACGTGCAATAAAAACAGCTATTTTCGACTTAATATGACCAGACAAAAATAATAATATTTCTGGGGTACAAAATAATTAATACTTTGAACAGGATACTTCAATAAAATCTCATACAAAGATCAATGATTCGCAGATTAATGTAACAATCAAGAATAAATCCTTGATAAGGATATATAAGATTTAATTTATTCATCGTAGTGAGCGACCTTATTATTTATTTTATTTATTCACATATTTTACGCCCACATGAGAGCACTTCAATCAATCCATACACATTGAAATCTTAATCATAGTTGTAGATTTGGCTTTCCTCTTCTGCTCCCAAAACTTCTTCATCCTTTCCGACCTGGCTGCCTTTTCTTCATCTGTTATGATGTAATGTTTAGATGTTTGTATAGTCTACGGGACGTAACTACGGGGTCATCAGTCCCTAAACTTACAAACTACTTATGAACTACTTACGAACTAGGACAGCACAAATATCCATGCTCGAGGGGGGGATTCGAACCCCCGACCGTAGTGGCAGTGGAGACCGTGACTGGAGCGCCTCAGTCCCCTCGGTCACCGTGGCCGGCTGTTATGGTGTATTTTTTGCGTGTAAATGTCTTTAAATCTCCTGTCACTGAGTTTCAGGATATTCTTCTCTTCTCTGCCTTCAATTTGTTGCATTGTCAAGCCTAACTCATCTAAATCATCTTGCACTTCTTTGAACCAGCTTTTCTTGCTCTTACTTTTCCAAAAGTAGCTGAACAGTTTTTTCAGTAGCCTGGTTTGTGGTAATCTGGAAATGTGGCAGAAAAAAGCAACTCTCATTTTCCGCATTGTGTCAACGACCTTATTATAGTAATTTAATGAGAAAGATCGCAAGTTGACCGGATTCGAAACTCAAGTGTGTCATCTTCTGGTCTCTGCTACAATTGGTATTTATCTGTTCATTAATATGTGGAGCGCTTTATTAATGAGATAAGTCTATTGTAGCTGAGACCAGAAGGTGACACACTTGAGTGTCGAAACCGGTCATCTTGCATTTAAAGAGAGAAAAGTGGTCTTTTTTTTCTCTTTCTATTAGAGATATAAGTTAGTTGAAAATGCTTTAGACGATAAAACTTGTTTAGGAACGCTAACTTCGTCAATAAAGACCACCACATAAGTGTATAAGATTGTGTGTTAAATCATAACAGCCGAACGTAGAATTTGTAGAGCAGAGCCTGTCGGCACCATTCACACAGAACAATTATCATCTCGGCTTTCAAATCAATTCCAGTGGCATCACAAACATCACACGGTTAAAAGTACCAATCACATCAAATAATGAGTTACCAACTATCGTTGACTTGTCTTCGACCAAAGCAGACTGTAGTGTGTTCCGACGTGGGTTGATTATTAAATGTTAACGTTTCTAATTCTTGACCACGAAGTCGTAAAATCACACGGTCCATCCGAAAAATCTTAAAAAATGCTGCATTTTCTGTAAATTTTACTGGTACACCATAAAAGTTGACAGGTATGCGAATGTATTTTTCCAAGCCGCCACTGACATTGTAAGCATCGTCCTGGTACATATTAATTTGTCATTTAGATGTTACTACAAAGATTTACATTGCGTTTAGTTCACATTTCACTAACTTTATTGTAAACATCGCGCTAGTTAGTTAAATGGACCTCTCCGGCATATTTTGCTGGTGCGGTGAGACGGCATCTAACGCGCAGGTACAGCCAAAGATGAGCAGGTCGAGAAGGACCTGCACATTGGCCTCCAAGATCACCAGACCTAAATTCTTTGGATATTTGTGTCTGGGCGTCAGCTCAAAAACGAAGTGTGCAACACATCCGTTAACATGACTGGATGAGCTGGAGCGGAGAGTTGTACACGCTTGTCAAGAATTCCGAAATGATCCAGGGATTTTCGAAAGAATTCGAAATTCATTGCAGAGACGAGCACAGTACTTCATCCAGATGCAAGGAAGATGCTTCTAACACCTTTAACATATAACCCATATGTGAAATAAATGCGATGTAAATCTTAATAGTAAATTTTAAATTTCAAATTAATTTGTACTAATAGGGCGATGATTATAATGACGTCAGTGGCGGCTTGAAACCATACATTCGTAATTTGCGGACATACATTTACTGGCACATTGTTTTTTGTTTATATTATTGTGTACTTTCAACCGTGTAAGTTTGCGCCATCCTTTTTGGTACACCATGTATATTGTGTACAGGTCGTCAGAATAAGACGGATGTCAGTAACTGCAGTCAACCGTATGTCCTGTTCTCAATACACTGAAATACGGCAAGATAGAAAACTGCCGCGGTGGAGTAGCTCAGCGGTCTAAAGCGTCTCGGTGCGGAGCGCGCGGTTGCACGCCGTGGAGGTTCGAGTCCTCCCTGGGGCATGGGTGTGTGTGTGGTGTGTGTGTGTGGTGTGTGTGTGTGTGGTGTGTGTGTGTGTGTGTGTGTGTGTGTGTGTGTGTGTGTTTGTTTGTCCTTAGGTTAGTTTACCTAGGTTTAAGTAGTTTGTAAGCTACGGACTGATGACGCAGTTTGGTCCGATAGATTTACAAACATTTGAACAGTTTTTGATAGAAAACTAGCTGCGTATGAGTCAAGGGCGTTCTTTTAATTGGACGACTTCGGTGAACCTAACTGAGCACCGTAGTCCTACCGGAGAAGGGGGACCAACAGTTTACCGTGCAATCCGACCGCTTGTTACCACACATGGTTGACGCATGGCCACCTTCTTCGGCGGGAGGGAGGACGCACCACAGTGTGACTGTGGCGTCCCCTTGACAGTGGTCCACATTCTGGTGGACTGTCCACTTTTAGTTGCCTTGCGACAATCTTTTAATCTGTCAGATGCACTTTCTTTTATGCTACGAAATGATGCTGCTATGGTTGAACGTGTTTTAGATTTTATTCGCGCAGCTGGTTTTTATCATGTGATTTAATGGTGGTGTGTTTTCTTCTTCGTTTTTACTTGTATCCTGTCCTCATATTTACCAGTGATTTTTTACTGTTGGACTTGTTAACGCATTTCCTTAGGACTGCTTAAACAATATTTTATCTCTAAGATCGGAGGAAGGGACTGATAACCGTTGCTGTTTAGTCCCTTCCAAACAACAACAACAAGCTTGTTACCAAGCCGGAGATTTGTGTTGGTACAGATGTACAGCAGAATACTTGGATTAAATTGGGCCGAGGGGACTAAGGTGCTCCAGTCACGGTCTGCACGGCCACTACGGTCGGGGGTTCGAATCCCCCCTCGGGCATGGATATTTCTGCCGTCCTAGTTCGTAAGTAGTTCATAAGTAACTTCCTGTCAGATTAAAATTGTGTGCCGGAACCGGGACTCGAACCTGGGACCTTTGCCTTTCGCGGGCAAGCGCTCTACCGACTGCGCTACCCCGACACGACTCACGATGCCGCCCCACAACTTTACTTCCGCCAGTACCTCGCCTCCTACTTTCCAAACTTCACAGAAGCTCTCTTGTAAACACGCAAGACTAGCTCTCCTGGAAGACAGGATATGGTGGAGACATGGCTTAGTCACAGCCTAAGGGATGTTTCCAGAATGAAACTTTCACTCTGCAGCGGAGTGTGCGCTGATATGAAACTTCCTGGCAGATTAAAATAAGTGTCGTGTCGGGGTAGCTCAGTCGGTAGAGCGCTTGCCCGTGAAAGGCAAAGGTCCCAGGTTCGAGTCCCGGTTCTGGAACACAATTTTAATCTGCCAGGAAGTTTCATATCAGCGCATACTCCGCTGCAGAGTGAAAGTTTCATTCCATTTCATAAGTAGTTTGTAAGTTTAGGGACTGATGACCCCGTAGTTAAGTCCCATAAGCTATACAAACATTTGAAACATTTGGATTTTAATTCCGCGGCGACTGTTGAGACTGTGAGGGCTAGCGCGCGGTGTGCGTGTCGCGAGCCGGCTAGCGTCTGGACGGTGTGACTGTGCTGCAAATGGAGCAGGGCGGGCGCCTTGGCGTGGGAGGCTGCGGCGGCTGCCCCCGTGTGATGCAGGCGCTGGCGGAGGCGGAGGCGGAGGCAAGGTCGTCTGGAAGGCTGCGCTGCCCTGCTCGGCGTTGCCAAACTCGCGCCGCCGCCTCTCCTCTCATCTTTACCACCGCATCTCGCGACGTCTCGCCACTTCACATGTAGGGGAGACCGGGGCTAGTTGTTACAATTTTTTTTTGGAATCTCGTATACCTCGACACACATGTCGATTGGACAGAAGACCATCATCATCATCATTAGAGACTGATTATGTCTTTCAGCGTTCAGTCTGGAGCATAGTATCTCTAATAAAATTCCTCCGTGATCCTCTATTCAGTGCTAACATTGATGCCTCGTCTGATGTTATGCCTTTCACTTCAAAATCATTCTGCACCGAATCTAAATACTTTCTTCTTGGTCTACCTCGACTCCTCTTACCCTCCGCTACCGAGCTCATGAGTCTCTTAGGTAACCTTGCTTCTCCCATGCGTGTAACATGACCCCACCATCTCAGTCTGTTCGCTCTAACTGCTTCATCTATGGTGTTCATTCCTAGTTTTTCTTTGATTCCCTCATTATGGACACCCTCCTGCCATTGTTCCCATCTATTGGTACCTGCAATCATTCTTACTACTTTCATATATGTAACCTCTACCTTATGAATAAGGTAACCTGTATCCACCCAACTTTCACTCCCATACAACAAAGTTGGTCGAAAGATAGAGCGGTGCACTGCTAACTTAGTCTTGGTACTTACTTCCTTCTTGCAGAAGAGAGTAGATCTTAGCTGAGCACTGACTGCATTAGCTTTGCTGCTCCTCGATTCCAGTTCTTTCGCTATGTTGCCATCCTGTGAGAAAATACATCCCAGGTACTTGAAACTGTGTAGTACCTAGCATCTGCAAAATTCTGCAGTCGTTCGTTAGAGGCGTCTGCGTGTGCCTTGCCACATTGCATTTTGATCTGTCGGTTCGCCAGTAGGGACGGTGCAGTGTGCCTCCGAAGTTTCGTTTTGTGACGTTATTTGTGTGGTGAAGCGTCAGACAGGGCGGCGATTGGTAATCAACCCTCTAATGTATTGCGATTAGTTGAGATGAAGTTACGAAGAACCCTTCTTCGCGAAGATTATATTAGTGTAGAAGATGAATCATTCAATGCTTTCTCGTATCTGTAATGGTACAGAAATATGGGCATAAGTTAGATACTGTTGTAACACTAACACATAATGACGATAATAGGGATGATAATGACGAAGAACTCGTTGCTAGCGGTAGTGCTACGGTAAGTGCGGGAAGAGGCGATGGAAGCAGTGGCAGTGAATACCAACAATCTTCCAAGAAGGTTAAAATTACAACTGTCATCACGGCTTTTGACGAAAATACGCTAGAGAACATGTATGATGATTATTACGTAAGTTATAGTTGAGATATCTGCATTACGTATGGCGTCTACAATTACATCTACAGTGCCGGCCGCGGTGGCAGAGGGGACTGAAGCGCTCCAGTCACGGTCTGCACGGCCACTGCGGTCGGGGGGTTCGAATCCCCCTCGGGCATGGATATTTGTGCCGTCCTTAGTTGTAGCTAGTTCATAAGTAGTTTGTAAGTTTAGGGACTGATGACCCCGTAGTTAAGTCCCATAAGCTATACAAACATTTGAACATCTACAGTGCTATCTAGAGCATGGTTGCAGAGCTTTGCAGAAAAACGACACCCACCAGCACATTGAGGTGTAGGTACAGATCCTGTAAGCAAACGTTCATACAGATATGTTTGTTCGAGCCCAAGTACTTTACTTGTTAGAATGTGGTACAAAACACATTTCACGTCATATTTCCGCAAAATACGTCCAAAGCTGTTGGAAATGCTCCCTGCGTACGGGAAAAAGGCTATAGATTTATGTGCCACTTCTTTAGTATCGTCACTCAACTTGACAGTTTACGTATTCATACGTGCATTTTTCACATAGGTTTTTATTTTTATTCATTTTGTGTTAAACGGTTTACGCATGAGACCAAGAAATCTACATATGGAAAGCAGCATTAACACCAGTACTTAACAATTTCATATCTTGGCGTTTAATCAGTACAAAGTAAATTTATTATTGGAGAGAGTATTGTTTGTTTTCGTTAATAATGTTGCCTTCAGGGAACTAGTGAGTGAGAGGCAGGGTGCCGGGCGCCGTGTTGAGGCAGGCAGTGCTGCTTCTGGTGTCTGGTGTCGGGGCCAGTGGGTCTCATTAAGATAAGCCGCGCTCGTTATCGCTGAGTTAGTGCGCCCGAGCAGGCGAAGGCGAACCGTCGCCCCGCGGCACGGCAGGCCCCACTAATGAAAACCTCCTGGTGCGCTTTTTGCCCACACGCCAACACTACAATAAACGTCAGGTCACTGGCCGTTTCACTAGCGGCGGCTGCGGCAAAGTACGGCGCTTGTGTGTGTGTGTGTGTGTGTGTGTGTGTGTGTGTGTGTGTGTGTGTATTTTGCGCTCGCACCAAACGGAACATGAATTTTGGCAGTGGGATATGTGATTTTGTTGTATAACCAGCAAGCATTTCACCTACGGCTCCTTCTGCAGACCTATGTCACATCTTTCCACAGATCTCCTACTTATGTTCAATTTCATTTCCTCCCCACACATCGCTTTTCGTCCATCTCCTCGCGCTGACATCGCTTTTCGTCCATCTCCTCGCGCTGACATCGCTTTTCGTCCATCTCCTCGCGCTGACATCGCTTTTCGTCCATCTCCTCGTTCCTCCCACTCCCCTCGGCACTTTTCGGCCATCTCTTCAACCCCCTGTCGCTTTTTGGCCATCTCTTCAACCCCCTGTCGCTTTTTGGCCATCTCTTCAACCCCCTGTCGCTTTTTGGCCATCTCTTCAACCCCCTGTCGCTTTTTGGCCATCTCTTCAACCCCCTGTCGCTTTTTGGCCATCTCTTCAACCCCCTGTCGCTTTTTGGCCATCTCTTCAACCCCCTGTCGCTTTTTGGCCATCTTCTCAACCCCCTGTCGCTTTTTGGCCACCTTGAAAAAAAAAAACAAAAAAAAAACACTAGAATGTCAATGAGAAGGAAGAGACTGTTTTCATTTGTACAATGAGACTGTATTTGGTTGAATATTGGAAGTTAGAAGCGAATATCTTGCTCTACATTTACACGGGATTTATATTTCGTTTTAGTTCAAACATGCAGAAAAGGACTCCATGATTTCAAAATTAAATATCTCGAAAACAAAAATCGATAGAGGAATGCAGTAAACGGTGCGTTTATTGTGAAAGTTGTAAGAAGTTTATACAGCAGTTTGAAACAATAGTTACAAAAGCTGCTAACAGATGGCGCTGTAATCGCCATACGTAATGCCTAGTATAAATAGTGATCCGAAGCCCAGACCGATCAGTTCCACTATTGAAACGTGAAAGGAGGTTAGCGTACCGAAGGAAGAGATTAAAACCATTACGCCATTGAACAACGCGTTTTTCTGGTGCTAGACTACCACAGGTTAGAAGAGAGTGCTACGGCAACAAGGTGATGTTTTCAAGCACGATTTAATGTTCCAAAAGGACCCGATGCGAAAACCATTAGTACGCTCTTCGCAAAATTTCAACGAATAGGCAGCGTAACTGATGATCTAGTGGGGCATGTTGGCCGCAAACAAGCCGCAGTTACGTCTGAAAATATCGCCACAGTTTCTGGAACTATTCAGCGAAGTCCAATGTCATTCGTCCGTAGAATTGCATCTGAGACTGGTTTGAAGCGTTCCAGCACGCAGAAAATACTGAGAAAGAGCCTACACATGTTTCCATTCAAAATTAAACTCACCAGGCCATGCCCGTAGGAGCTTTGCAACAAAGGGTTGCCTATGCTAATCAGATGCTCACAACGATTTATAGTGATGGATTTGATGTTGGCTGCATCTGGTTTAGAGATAAAGCACACTCCCAGCTGAATGGATACGTGAATAAGCAGAACTGGCGATTTTGGGGTTCCGAAAAGCCATATTGGTATGAAGCGAAACCCCTGTATTCTCCTAAAGTTACTGTGTGGGCTGCAGTATGCAGCAGAGGCTCTATTGTCCCTTTCTTCATTCGAGAAACGGTCAGTGGTGCACGTTACGTTGCAATTTTGGAACAATTTGTCGCCACACAGCAAGCGTTAGAGGATCGACCAGGCACTAAATGGTTTATGCAAGATGGAGCCCGACCACATCGGACCGAACTAGTGTTCGCTTTCTTGACGAATACTTCGGGAAGCGAGTCATTGCTTTGGAATATCCCAAATTTACTGGTGCAGGCATGGATTGGCCTCCATATTCGCCGGATTTGTCTCCCAGTGACTTTTTTTGTGGGGCACAGTGAAAGACATGGTCTACCCGAAGCATCCCGCCACGCTGGACGAGCTTGAATCGGCGATGTCTGTGGCATGTGAATTCATTTCGGTTGAGACACTACGAAATGTGATGGCGAATTTCATTCTTCGTTTGCGCCACCTCTGTAGTGCCACTGGTGAACATTTTGAAAACATTGTGATGTGATTGTTTGCAAAGGGTGTTTTCATACGATTATTTCACTTATGTAGGAGCTGTACATCGTACAGCGCCTTCTGTTAGCAGCTTTTGTAACTATTATTTCAAACTGCTGTATGAACTTCTTACAGCTTTCACAATAAACACACCGTTTACTGCATTCCTCTATCGATCTTTGTTTTCGAGATGTTTAATTTTGAAATGAGGGAGCCCTTTCTTGGACACCCTGTACAATAAATTGCATCAGCACACACGCCGACAATCCTCTTAGTGTGTTTGTGGTGTCGTGAAGTACAACATACCTCTTTCAGAGGACGCGTGTGTCCAGAGCGCAGGTGGCCTTGGTCCACCACGAGTAGGCGGAAGCCGCCGTCCCTCCGGCGTAGGTTCGCGCATTCCTCCGGCAGCTGACGCCTCCCATTACTGCTCAGTGCTCTCCCTCCACGGCTTGACGAAGTGCCCACGCTATTCGCCTCGCGCTCAGCTCTACTCGGCCATAACGACCGCCTCAAGGTTCACCATTTGTATTTCTCCTGGCCGGAAAGGCTTCAGACCTACAGCAGCAGTAGGAAGGTTAAAGTGTCGCTGTCGTGTCGCATTTGGAGAGTCGTGCGTTATGTTCTGACTTACCATTATGAACAGTGGTCTTTACACACACACACACACACACACACACACACACACACACACACACACCTCTCTCTCTCTCTCTCTCTCTCTCTCTCTCTCTCTCTCTCTCTCTGTGTGTGTGTGTGTGTGTGTGTGTGTGTGTGTGTGTGTGTGTGTCTGCGCTTTTCGGTGAGAGGACAGGGACACTACCGTCGCATAAGGTATCAGTATGGTGTAAAAATTGGCAATTGACTCTAAATAATGAGAAGTGTGAATTCGTTCTCATGAGTACGAAAATAAATCCGTTAAACTTTGTTTACAAGATAAATCAATCAAAAAAGGAGGCCGTAAACTCCAAAATACCTAGGAATTACTATTACTTCAAACTTAAATTGGAAAGAACACGTAAATAATGTCGTGGGAAAGGCGAACCAGAGACTGCGTTTTATTGGCAGAACCTTTAAAAGATGCAACAGAACTACAAATGAAACTGCGTACACTACGCTTGTTCGTCCATTTTTGGAGTATTTCTGCCCAGTGTGGGATCCTTATCAGGTGGGTTTGACGGAGGACATCGAAAGAGTCCAAAGAAGAGCCGCTCGTTTCGTATTGTCACGATATAGGGGAGACCGCGTTACGGAAATATTACAGGATCTGGGATGGGAATCATTACAACAACGGCGCTTTTCGCTGAGGCGTGGGCTACTTCCGAAACTCCAATCGCCAACATACTCCTCCGAATGGGAAAATATATTGTTGACTCCCACTTACATAGGTAGAAAAGATCATCAGAATAAAATACGAGAAATCAGAGCTCGAACGGAGAGATTCAGGTGTTCTTTCTTCCCGCGCGCTATTCGAGAATGGAATGGGAGATAACTAGTATAATAGTGGTTCGATGAACCCTCTGCCAGGCACTTAAATGTGATTTGCTATTTACCTCGGTTTGTGGTTGAGCTATTTCTTAAATCATCCACGCTAGGAGATATACCTCGTCAGGTCTACATCTACGACCGTGACTTGCATGCAGACAGAATCTATCTCGATTACTGAAGATCGGAGCCCACTATTCCCTCTTCCAAGTGATCATCTCACCGCACGACTCGAGCTGGGCACGTCGATGCTGTAGCGTGACTGGAAGAGGGGCTGCAGCTTTGCGTGCCGGTATTTCCACGGCTAGTAACAGGTTGGGAACAGACTCCGAGGCCCTATTATCTATATTGAGGTAGGTGTATAAGCTGCCTTGCATACCCTACAATACGATGATCGTGGCTGACGTCTGTGCTGCGTAGGTCCAGAACCTCGAGTACGAGTGTGAGAATGTTCATTGGAACCATTGCAACCATCATCGTTGAACAATTTGGATGGAAATTCTCCGAAAGGACGATCCTGCCAATCGGAAAAGCCACGACTTGATTCCTGTTTAAAACTCGCTCCGTTGGCTGCGTTTCCGTGACATGGCGTCTGTTTCACACGTTCATACCACTCTGTGCCCTAGTCGTATAGCTGTAAACATTCCCTCTTAAAGGGCACACAGTTGGCTCTGTGGAAGCTGTATCACTGCGCAGTCTGTGAGCGGACGACGTTGGGACCATCAGCAGTTGATTACCGTCCCCCAGTTGCATCTGCCGACATCGGATGAAAATTAACAAGTTCTTTTCAGGAGTAACTGCTACTTCCTTTTACTACTTTTAACGACTACGTGGGCTGTTCGATAAGTCTGGTAGAAATATAATTAAAAAATTGTTCTAAAGGCAAGGCTATAGACTTGGTTCAGCGAGTTTCCAATTTTTTTCAAACCATCTGCAAAGTAGGCTTTGTCAGACTCTGCAAAATAATGTTACAGCGGCGGACATTCCTTCGTTCGATGAAAATTTTCAAGTGTGGGAATAAGTAGTAGTCACTCGGAGCCAAGTCTGGTGAATAGGCTGGCTGAGGAACCAATTCGAATCCAAAGTCGTGCACTTTTGCCGTTGCTATAGCTCTGCGTGGGCTGGAGCATTTTCCTGATGATGCAGCGCTTTCTTCCATGCCAATGTTGGACGTTTTTTTTTTAATTTCATTCTGTTTCAAACGATTCAGCAGAGCAGGGTCCATTTATGGATGTGCCTTTTTCCAAATAAACTGTCAGGCTTATACCCTGGGAATACCAAAAGACAGTGGACACCACATTCCCAGCTGACAAAACAGTCTTCGCCTTCTTTGGTGCACTCTCCCCACTCTTCGTCCATTGTTTGGACTGTTGTTTAGTCTCTGGGGGTGTAATGGTGGAGGTAAGTTTCATTCACGGTTACAAATGTGCACAAAAAGTCCTGTGCATTGCGCCTGAACATAGCGAGATTCTGAGCAGAAATGTTCTTTCGTTTCCATTTTTGGTCCAGAGTGAACAGGCGCAGCACCCATCGAGCACAGAGCTTCTTCATGGCCACTTTTTCATGGAGGATGTAATGCACTCGTTCAGCTGACGTGCCTACATCTACATGGGATACTCTGCAAATCACATTTAAACGCCTGGCAGAGGGTTCATGGAATCACCGTTATAATATTTATCTCCCATTCCATTCTCGAATAGCGCGCGGGAAGAAAGAACACCTGAATCTCTCAGTTCGTGCTCTGATTTCTCGTATTTTATCCTGATGATCATTTCTAGCGCACGTCCTGAGCAGCATGGGATTCTCGCCTGAGTCTCAGGGCGTGCGCTAGCCGCGCCTTTCGCGTATTTCAAGCGTCAACTTCGCGTCGCAAAATCTCGGGATGTAATTGGAATATTGCGATGCAATCAACGCCATTGTTTATGTGATTTGTCATGCCATGGATTTCTGAAGAAAAATATAGGGTGTCCATTAAAAAAAACATAAGTTTGTGTTAAAAAAACATTTGATTTCGTTTTATAATGTTTCCAAATATGTACATCCATGGGCCCCAGCCGCACATTGATACCGGTGAAAGTCGTTTCCCAATTACTGTTCCAGAGATATTTTGGGTGGACAAGATAGCTGGGACACCGTGCATATACACTAGCTTAAACCCACGTCTCCGCTCGCGTGTTCGTTGATTATGATAATGCGCGAAACGTGAAATCGATTTTTTTAAAGAGATGTATTAAAAGAAATGTCTTTTTTTACTGCTTTATTCTTATTTCCTTATTCGTATGCTTATCCTTACATAGAAAGAACTGAAGACATTCTAGCACGCATAGACCAAAGATATGGTCTGTGGCATCACATTTCCCGGTATGTAACCTCCTTGCTATAGAGCGCAAACGTCATCGCTGACCTTCAGTCCGAATTGTTTTATAATTTGACGACTTTCAACCACTATATCTTACACAACCTTATAGCTATCGTCATGGAACTGCTATGGTGTACAACGGGAGACTTCCGACAACAATTACACACAGACCATTCGTTTTCGTTCTGTAGTTTTCGCTGCAGAGCGAAATATCACACATACAGATAGAATTTTATATACACCGATAACTTTCCACCACAATATACTCCATCCTTTTATCATTATCAACCCTCAAGCAACAATGCAACCAATAAAACCATATTCAAAGAGTAAATATAATTTTCAAAGGGTAATTGTTGTTCCGCATTTCACGTTATATTCTTCAATTACTAAATATCTATCAGATCGCTATAAAACCGTGCCTAGAACCTTCCAGAGGTATAAATTAGTAACTGTACAAATATTTAAGCCTCTCCTTCTTGTCGTTCGGACGTGATAAGCGTTCACGAACAGACATTCACATTAATATATAATATATATATATATATATATATAGCTATCCGATCGCCATAAAAACGTGCCTAAAGCCTTCCCCGGGTAGACAACTGTACAAATTTTTAGCTCTTAGCTCTTATGTCTTGTGGTTCAGACGTGATAAACGTACACCGAACACACACACACACACACACACACACACACACACACACACACACACACATTTTATATATAGGTTAGCATGTATGCCGTTTCTACATATTATTTCATAAACAAACCACTAGATTCCACAATAAAGGGGAAAGAACTCCTTCTTGCGGGCAACCCCTAGTGGTGTTGATTACCATTTTTTCATTCATCATGGTAGCCTCTACCTTTCTTCCACTGAGCATGGCCCTAGTCGACCTACATAGTGGTCCCTAGGTCATGCACCTCTGCTGCCCTAACCATGGAATCAAAGGTCGTGTTGCGAGAAGCCCCCTCGATGTCCAGGAAGATACAGAGGGCTATTTTCTGAAAGTGTAGTGCTTTCTCCACCTTCCCAACGAGTTGGTGGAGAGCTGTCTCACATGATTTACCTGGCTGATATGCAAGTTGGTTTGAATGTAGAGGAGCCCTACTTAACCTCCTTTCTCCAACATGCACATTAACCAGCTTTTCCAGTGTCTTAAGAATGGAGGAGGACAGGCTGATTGGTCTCATATCCTTGGCCTTGGTATGATCAATTCTCCCTGGTTTTGGAATGAAGACAACCTACACTGCCTTCCAGGCATTGGGGAATGATTCCATGATATACAGATTGTCATTACATTCATACACATTATGTAACAGTACATTGATAAGCTTGGGTGTAAGAATTTACAAACATTGTAATATCATAGCTTATACTACAAGTTGCAACTCTAATAATTGTCAGAGGTTTCCATCTATGTAGTTTATTGGGTGACAGTAAGTGATTGTCAGCTGGAGCAGTGTAGTGTCGTCGTTTGCAGGAGACGCGTGGCGCCCGGCGTGACGAGAGGCACCCCGCAGCAGCAGCAGGTGAACGGCAGGCCGGCCGCCGACGCCGCCAAGAAGCCGCCGCTGCCGCAGCTGCGCCCGCGCGCCGACAGGCCGCCGCAGAACAGCCCGCCCGCCGCGCGCAAGAAGCCGGCCGCGGCGCCCAGGAACTCCGTGCGCGCCCGCCCCACCAGGAGCTCCGTCCGAGGCCGCCCGCCCACGCCCAGGTCAGTCTCACAGAGCTCTGCTCTGCCTAGCATCTAAAAAAACGTTTCTCCCGGCGTATTTGATAATCAAAATATCCACGGGTGTACTCTAGAGATGGGAAAAACCGACCGGCTAAAACCGATATCGGTATTTTAGTTTTGAATAACCGTTTTTTTCGGTATTTATTTGGTGTAGGTTGTAACCGGTTTATTTTAGTTATTGCCAAGGTCCGGGTAAAAAAACCGGTACGACTACTTCCTGCAGTAGTGGTTCAAAATGTGTTTTTTGTAAATAATTAAAAAAAATTGGAACTAGTAGACCCTAATATTTAGGGCTATTCCTAAAATTTCCACTGCTGTGAAATATTAGGTCATCGTTGTGTAATGTTACTTTTTTATTATTATTATCACTGGTGTTGTCAAAAGATCAAGATTGAAAACCGGAATTGAAATTTAAATAACCGTAAGATCAGCAATGAATATTAATTTTTGAAATTGTTATCAGTTTTCAGTAGCAATGTAAGTTAAAAATTACGACAACACCAGAAAGCACCATTACATAAGAAAATAGTGGAATAAGTTACCTGGTATGCATTCATTGAAGGAAGCTGTGACACTGCAGTTGAACCTGTATGAATTGATTAATATCTTCGTTCTCGTATACTGATGCTTGGTTTCATGACTATTAATTATTAAAGCTTTAAGACCGTGTGTAATTTTGATCACTATTGTTATCGAAAGTTAAAGAAATTATCGGACTTCGCTTTTAACAGAATGAAGATATCCTGCAGGCATTGAATTCAATGTTTAACACAAAATGAGAGTAAATAAATTTTGCATTCTTTTGTCATCATGAGACAATGGGCAACAATGACCAAGCATCAATTTAATAATATTGCTGAAAATTGGTAACAAGATGGGGATAAATAGTCATTATTTAAATGAAATAGGAATTCCAAATGAAAGTTAAAGTTTATTAAGTAAAAGGGTGCTAATCATAGCTCACACTTACAGGATTATGGAGGTCGAGTAAAATACGTCCGCTCAGTACAACGGTAGAAGAACGAAAGACGAAAAGCGATTCCGTTTTCTCTCCAGATCGTTTGAAATAGTTGAAGGTATAACTTGAAACAGTGATAATCAGAGATTTATTGGCAGAGAGAACGGATGCTAGCGACAAGCGTCGCAGATATAATTTTCAATAAAAAAAAAATATTAATGTATCGCTACAGTTGTAACTAAGAAAAGCGATCAGTGATAATTTAAGAACAATCCCGGCAGTCAGAAACGCGCAACAAACGCGTGGCATAAGAACTTAAGGACTGGTGCAGCTACTGAGGCATCGATGCACCTGTTGCCCTATGACGTGGTCTATTAGACGACGCGCGTGCACCGGCAGTGTACGAGACTTGCCTCCGTCTAGTCATGCAGCAGTTCGTTGCTGTCGTCGCCAGACATCGGTTGTGTCTTAAATGGCAGCATCCCGAGTGTGGAAGTACTTCACGAAGTACGGGAGCAGTGAGATACAATGCTCCATTTGCTTTAAAAAGCTTAAAACGGGTGGAGGTACTAAAAACATGCCGTGTCGTTTAAGGAGTAAGCATCCAAAATGATCATTGGAAGAGAACATAAATTCGATTCATATACCTATTATGTAAGTGATGTACTCTAACCTTGGAATACTAACATTTAATGTATTATCATATTGTTATGCTAACAAGTTGTATTAATGTGATTCCTTGAAAGCGGTGGGCTTTTTTAATAACCAATATGGGTTTAGGTAACATTGATCATGTGGTGCGTCGCGAGGTAACCGTGCGTTCTGAGGCTCCACGTTTCCGACTGCGCAGCTGCTCCAGTCGGAGGTTCGAGTCCTCCCTCCTCCCTCGGTCATGGGTGTGTATGTTGTCCTCAGCGTAAGTTAGTTTAAATTAGATTAAGTAGTTTTTAAGTGTAGGGACCGATGACCTAAGCAGTTAGGTCTCATAAGAACTCAAACCCATTTGAACATTCTTTGATAATGTGGTACACAGCTTTCCTAGTTCAATTTGAGTAAATTTACACTGATAACAATCATACTGTTAGTCGAAACTGTGTCTTTATTTTTCGAAATACTTCTGCGGCACTGATTGAAGTTCATTTACTGAGTGTAACTTAAGATATTCGTATGCGCTGGCTCACAAGTCCAACTTAGGGAGTGGTTGGATCAATATTCGCAACTGGCGGATGGAAATACTATGCCAGTAAATCTGTATGCTTCGTATATCGTCTTCTACGGCCTCCTGGCTAGGCTTATACACACTCAAGAAGGCGTAGTATCGGTAGGGGATCTTCCAAAATATGGAAAGACTAGTGATTTGTCGTATAACGTAAATTTACATAAATATTAACTAAATTTCATAAGTTTCGGTTTCGGCCGAAACTGGAAGAACAGACGATTACGGTTTCTGTTTCGGCCACAAAATATGTTTCGTTCGAAAACTACTGGAAATAATAGCAATAAAAACCGAAACCCGGTTATTTAAAAAACCGATTATCTTGAACAATTTTTACGGTGCGGTTAAACTGGGGATGAAAAGAACCGATATAACCGAAAACCGGTTGTTTCAGCAATAACCGCCATCCCTAAGGTACTGCCGGTGTACAGTGTCCAACGGGCACAATATTTCGGCGATCGTACATGTCGCCATCATTAGGTGAACTGACGGGCTGAGCTCCTGGAAACGCGCCGCGGCACGAAGATCCGTACGCTACGGCGGCTCGAGGGGAACTGGGTTCTAGCCGACGCTGACGCTTTTGAAAACGGGCCTCCATCTTGGCCCGATGTGTATAGACTTTAAGCAATTAGTTGCTGTTCCTCTTTTTTCATTTCTTGATGTTAATGTTGCCTCTCTTCTTGGATGGCTTTAGACTTGTCGGTCCTGCAACAGAAAAAATACGACCCTAGCTGCTAGCAACAGCTAGCGGTTTGCTTTTCCGAGTGCTCCACTAGGCGCGGGTCTCTTCTCTTCCATCTTGTGTACTCATCTGCCTCGCGGCAGATGACTTCCCACTGACCAGGGGAAAAGATGGGGTGGGAATTGAGGAGTTTGAACTCCTTGTTGGACAGGATCGGGGATAGGTGCTCTCTCAGATGTTGAGAGAGACGGACAGGTTTGTGAGGGAGACTGGGTTTAAGATGGGACGAAAGGAAAGGATAAGGATTGTCTAGGTGAGGGTATGCCCTGCCTCGAATGGAGGTGACGAGCTTGTCAAAAACCACCTTGACGCTGTGCTTGTACGGCATGGGCAAGCACTCTTCCGTTTCCGGAGGCTCGTCCTCCATGATCACAGTTTGGTCGTTGTGGTCCAAATCCATACGTCCTCTTCTTAGGACTCTTCCTGTCCAGGAGGAGATGTCCACCTCCATGTGCGCTCCCTAGGCCTCCTGCTTTGTTGCAGGGACTGTGGAAACGCCTGTCGGTGTGACTTCTTCTTCTGTCTGCGTCCCTGCGTCCACCCCTGCTTTCCTCCCCGCTTATGGGTTGGCAACAAGGGCGGTAGCCTCTTCTTTCGCGGCGCGAAGTTCCCGCACCAGTTCAACTTGGCGTCGCGCCGCGTCGAGTTCGGCGCGAAGCAGCGCTCTCTCCTCCGCCATGGCGGATTTGAGCACGCATCGTGTCGATGGCCGCAGACGTCTCTTCGCAGCTTGGTCCGCTTTCCCCTCTTGGGGAAGGGGGCGGATCAGCAGCGGGTTCTTCTTGGTTCTCCATCCCCTCAATGGAGTCCTTGTCGGTGTGTCTACTTCCTCCGCCGTTCCAGCTACAGATGTAGCTGCAGCGGCGAAAGTTGGTGGCGTGTGGGCCACCACAGTTGGTACAGTTCTAGTCCGGTAGCGGGCCATTTAAATACCCTCGGCCCGCGGAGCGACCCCTCCGTGGTCCGCGCCCCGCGCCGCTGTCGCGCAGTGGACCCGATTGCGACGGCGTCTGAGATGACGTCGGTGTGAGGGCTCTGTCCGCCGTGGTCGTCACTACGTTACGTTTGCTAGATTTACTCTTAATTAACCCAATCGCTGGTTCCCAAACTTTGCTAAGATTATAGCCACAGCCACGGTTTATGAGCTCGTCACTAGTGCGAATTTCAATGGCCTCCCTAACGACGCAGTCCCAGTATCTCGACGTCTGTACCAGCATCCCAGTGCGTTCATACTCCATCGCGTGATTCTGCGACAAACAATGTTCAGCGACCGCCGACTTGCTCGGATACACCAATCGTGTGTGCCTCTGGTGTTCCACGCATCTATCCTCGACGGTACGCATCGTCTGTCCAATATATGACTTGCCACACTGACACGGAATCTGGTGCACGCCGGCCTTCCTCAAACCGAGATCATCTTTGGCGCTCCCCACCAGTGCACGAATTTTATTCGGCGGAGAAAAGACAGTTCCAACCTGTTGTTACTTCAAAATGTGGGCGACGTTCCCCGAGAGTGCGCCGGTATATGGAATGAACGCAGTGCCTACTTCCTCCCTCGTGTTTTCATCCGTTTCCACAGGTTGTGCTGTTGTGGTTGGGTACTCAGAGTGGCAGATTCAGCGGGCTCTTCGCCCAACCACCTGATGATGGCGACATGTATGATCGCCGAAATATTGTGCCCGTTAGACGGTATAGACTGGCAGTACATATTTTGATTTAAAAGAAAGTGTCTGTAAAGTTTAACTGGGGATTTTGAGTCTCTGCTGTTCCTAGGTATTGCAGTTATTAATTTTAGAATGCGTACTGAAGATAACAGCGATCTTATATAATACACCGGTCAAAACAATTAGGTGATCAGATATCTAGGTTCTGAAGTATTGTCATCGGCAGAGTGAACTAAAATGTTTCGACGTCTGCCAGTTCTGTGGGGTGAAGACAACATAATGCACCCGACATAGTGGTAATAACAGAGTTGGTGTAGAGAGGGTTGGTATTGTGTCTACACTATCAATCGAGTCACACAAGAGTTGGGTTCAGGTAGTGTAGTTAGCAGGTAGTGCAATACAACAACAACAACAACAACAACGACGACGACGACGACGACGACGACGTGACTTACCCGAAGCTACAGGATGGAGAGCCATCGTAAGGTTGGAAGCGGGACAGGTCGCTCCATCTATTGGAGTGTCCCAAAGTGTAATTTCCAGGATCTGTACGCGATTTCAGACAACAGGAACTGTTATAAGAAGGCAAAGCTAAGGCCAATATATGGCCGTTATTTTTCATTAACAGTTCGTCTACACACGAGGCTGAATGCAACTCAGCTGTAACGAACCCTGTAGGCAGTATCAAGAAACGCAGTATCAACACAAACACAAACCGTCCGAAATCGCCTTCGGAAACGTGGCCTCTATGCACGAAGACCGATAGTGAGTGTCCCGCGGAAACCACGACACCGTTTAGCCCGCAGAAACTGGGCGCAGTTTGAGTTTGTGTTCAGCCTGACAATCGTCGTTATCTCATCTGTGGATTCAAACGTAACTATTTTTTTATTTAAAATTTATATTCTTTTTCTTTTTAAAGAAACCTTTTGTACTCATCTAATTATCACGTTTCTAGTTGCATTTATCAGCCGTGCTGATAATTACGTGAAGTCTTTTATACTAAAATAAAATTACAGAGAGCAATAATCATTCACGATCTCAACAAATATGACGTAATTTTAATTCCTGTTTTAGGTTTATTATTCTTGTACCAGAATTACGTTGTTGGGCATACTCGCATTTTTGTGAATATGGTAACTAAAAACAGTTTTTATTAAAGTAATTTTCCTAACTGAAAACCCGGTGTTGCTTATCCTCGCCTCTCGACCTGTATATTTTTTTCCTCTTCTACTATTCCTCCTGCTCATCTCTGTGATTGTTAAAACCAAGTATGTTCCGTAACGGGAGCTCTGTATAACGTTGCACTAACGATATCCTCGGTAATGACAGCAAACACACAACAAGGTGTAAAAAATCTGCTATGAGGAATAGTGGCCGAAATCAGAACTGACAACCACCGACGAACATTAAGAAATAATGTGGTAAGACAAAACTACTGCTGCAATAGCGACTGCAATACTCAACACTCACTTGAGTAAAAAAAATTCCAAAAATCATTGTCTGGATCTTAACATCACTGAAAGTGCACGGTGTGGCCGATGAAGCATTGTTTACATTGCTTCCTACAAACCCCCAGTTTGTGTCGAAAACTCCAAAATAAGCTTACGATTCGGCATTCTTGCTTCCTAGAGATCAGCATTCAGGAGGTTCCGTCACGGTATGCAGCAGTGTGTCATTACCCACGCGGCTTGGATGAGTTTGAATGATACATCACTATCCTGGATAACAAACTGCTTACTACGACTGACATATTGCTAACAAACGCATGTCATATTCCACACACAAAGCCAAAAAGGTTCAGACGTGCTTTGTGGAGCATGAGAAAATTATCAAACATCTCTCCTGGGCAGCATATTCGCCATGACTCAACATAACTGAATCGTAATGTGGAGTTTTAAAGCAGAAAGAGGTGACCAAATTCACAGCTCCAACTTGAAGTAATTGGCGGATATTTTTGTACAAGAGTGGGTAACATTATGTTGAAAACTATAAAGACATTTTACGAAACTGTTCTTCTAAGAAATGGTGCTGTTATCAAAACTAATGGCGGGACAACTCTTTAGTAATAAATAAATTTATGAAACTTCCTGGCAGATTGTAATTGTGTGCCGGGACCGGGACTCGAACCTGGGACCTTTGCCTTTCGCGGACAAAGCTCCCAGGTTCGAGTCCCGGTTCCGGCACACACTTTTAATCTGCCAGGAAGTTTCATATCAGCGCACACTCCGCTGCAGAGTGAAAGTTTCATTCTAAATAAATAGATGTTTTGTAAGGTGTTATTATTATTTTGACCATCCCCTGTATATATCTCCACAGCGCTGGCATTGGATTTTGTACGCACATTTCTTTGCCAAAGGTTAGAGTTTCTCCCCCCCCCTACTGCTAAATGAAAATAACTTGATATTCTGCTTACCCTTGTAACACGGATGTAAAGCTCCTTGTGCAATTTTTTTTCTGTCTTTTCCCTTCCAACTGTGTTGCATTTCGAATTCAGTGATTCGAGGAAGTTGAGGTGTGATACATGGAACAGAATTAAAGCAGCTGAAGGAGAAGTTCGTCAAGTTTGCCTATATTGATGGTGCCGTTTCCGGAGAACTGAAGTCCACAACTGGAGTGATTATAAAAGGCTGCCGCTGCTGACAGTGTAGACTGTAGAGGGTACCGACGGTCACCGAGGCCAGTAATTCACCTTTGGACGTGACCGTGGTTGCCGTCAGGTTTGCAGCTGTTGCACGTCCCGTGTGTGTGTGTGTGTGTGTGTGTGTGTGTGTGTGTGTGTGTGTGTGTGAGGGGGGGGGGAGGAGAGAGAGAAGGGTGGGGGAAGCTGTGCATTTGGCCTTTGGAGGTTGTGCCGTCAAGACGACGCGTTCGGTCTTTGTCGACCAGTTTGGAAGCCACTGACCCTGGCGGACGCAGTTCGTTGCCCGGCTCGGCTGTCTGGCCGCCGCTTTTCCCTTTTATTTTTCAGTTAAAACGACGTCGGCGACTGGTCCTCGATGTGAGGGTCGAGATTTCTGCCGCTCGGTCCAGCGGAGAGTTCCGAGGAGACGTAATACTGTTGGCAATACATTGCTACTTGCTTGCCTCTTCGAGAAGGGTTTAGATAAGTAGAGTGATCAATGACGGTATTTTCGTACCTTAATATGGGCTTTGATTGAGACTGTGTTTTTTGATAGCACCTCGTTTATTTCATAAATGACGTTGTCACAGGAATGTTCTCCGTTCGTTTAGATCAATACATTTCTGAACGTTCTTCACACGCGACCCCCTTCTGAGTAAAAATGGCGTGGCGACGTCCTTCCTCTCTTGCTTCCTTCCCCCTTCCACCTCCCATAGGAACATTAACACAACCATGTGTCATCTCAAAGTCAACTAAATTTAATTTCTTAATACAACTTTCTTAAAAAAAAAAAAATAGACCACGAGCAGGGCTTGAATCCAGGACCCCTGGTATATCAACTTGCTCACAGGTGCTCGACTTGTTGTGCTCTCACAGGTATGCCTTTCCTGTACTCCGTACGTCAGGTGTTACTTATTATTATAGTTTATGCTCGTTCTCCTGAACGGCAGTACATAGCAAGAATTATATCGTAGGTTCGGTTGACAATCAAAATGTTCAAATGTTTGTTAAGCTTATGGGACTTAACTACGGGGTCATCAGTCCCTAAACTTACAAACTACTTATGAACTACTTACGAACTAGGACGGCACAAATATCCATGCCCGAGGGGGGATTCGAACCCCCGACCGTAGTGGCCGTGCTGACCGTGACTGGAGCGCCTCAGTCACCTCGGCCACCGCGGCCGGCGGTTGACAATCGATATACGTTTGGTACCGATTTGACTGTCGGACATCTGGAGGTTTGGGTGTTCGCTTTCGATTAGTTCCTCAAAACTGTTTTCGGGCTTGGCATTTATTCATCGTTAACACGGCGTATTTATTACGAAACAATCTACGTTCTGTTCAGTTGAGAATTAACATTAACTAAATTACACTTTTCGTAGGCCTATAGTTTTGTATTAGAAACCGCTAGTATTTAGCCATGCACTGGGCTGGTTGTTTAATGGTGCAGCTTGTTTCTGCTGTGACGGAGACGCACTTCGCGACCTCCTTATTGTCGTAACCTACAGGTTAAGAAGCACTGGTTTATATAATGAGTGACACGCACAGGCGCGCGATAGAAAAGTCAGCTAGGTGAGGTTGCAGCTTCTGCTAAAGCTCTGAGGCTGTAGAGCTTCTACCAGCATTGCGCCTGGTCTGTTGGTCCATGCCCCTTACTATGTAAACTGTAGAACCTTGTCAGTCCCGTAAAAAGTGTAGGAGGCTGCTTCGAGAGGGTTCTTATGTGAAAGCTCGTGCGCAGATAATGGTCGACTGGCCACAGTGGGAGTACTTTTTGTGAGCAATGTGAGTGGGCGGATTGTAGCTGGTTCTGGAAAAACTCACGTTGGTACAGGTCACAGGATCGGGCGACGTTTTCACAGCCAAATTCACCGTTCATGTGAATCCACGCGCCTCACGATAAGGCGTTCTCTAAGAAACTAACTGAAATTCTTCTCTTAGCGGTGGGTTCTGCTTCATTAAGAATTACTTTGTCATAAAATTGAGGAACAATCTTCTTCATATACAGGTCCATCTGTAAAGTTCCGTGTATCATCTCAGGAAATAGAGGGAACTCGAGTTACAAAATACCTTTACTGGCCTACAAAGTAATCACCATTAGCTGAAGCATACTTCTGACATCGATTCTACAGCTGCTGGAAACTGTCAGCAAACGCTTCTTGTGGAATCGTTGGAAGGTCACGCGTTGTTTCATCTCCGCAACCTCACACGTACACTTTTCACTCTCTGCTTCAATGCCACACACTCGTACTAACATTCACAAACGTCTCCGTCGCTGTTTTGTCTAATATGGGACAAACTTTATTTACAACTTGTACAAAAACCAGACAGCGGTTGTCAGAGTTGAGGGGCATGAAAGGGATGCAGTGGTTGGGAAGGGAGTAAGGCAGGGTTGTAGCCTTTCTCCAATGTTATTCAATTTGTACACTGAGCAAGCTATAAAGGAAAGCAAGGAGAAATTTGGAGAAGAAGTTGAAGTTCAGGGAGAAGAATTAAAAACATTGCCTTTTGCCGACGACATAGTAATTCTGTCAGATACAGCAAAGGACCTGGAAGAGCAATTGAACGGAATGGACATTGTGCTGAAAGGTGCATATAAGATGAACATTAACAAGAGTAAAACTAGGGTAATGGAGTGCAGTGTAAGAAATCAGATGATGCTGAAGGAATTAGATTGGGAAACGAAGCAATAAAGGAGGCAGATGAGTTTTGTTACTCGGGCAGTAAAATAACAAATGATGGTCGCAGTACAGAGGATAAAAAATGCAGAATGGCAATGGGTAGAAAAGCGTTCTTGAAAAAGAGAAATTTGTTAACCTCGAATATTGATTTAAGCCTAAGGAAGTCCTTTCTAAAGGCATTTGTATGGAGTGTTGCCTTGTATGGGAGTGAAACATGGACGATAAACAGTGCGGACTAGAAAAGGATAGAGGCTTTTGAAATATGGTGCTACCGAAGAATGCTGAAGATTAGGTGGGTGGATCGCATAACTAATGAGGAGGTACTGAACAGAATTGGGGAGGAAAGGAATTTCCGGCATACCTTGACTAAAAGAAGGGATAGATTAGTAGGACACATTCTTAGACATAAAGGAATTGTGAATTTAGCGTTGGAGGGAAGTGTGTGTAAAAACCGCAGAGGAAGACCAAGAGATGCATACAGTAAGCAGATTCAAACAGATGTAGGTTGCCCTTCTTATGTGGAGTTGAAGAGGCTTGCTCAGGATAGGGTATTGTGGAGAGCTGCATCAAACCAGTCTCCAGACTGAAGACCACCAAAACAACAACATGGGACCATTCACTGAACTTTCCGCACGCACCTTGTCTAAAGGGGTGTGTGTCCCTGTGTTTGCATTTCATACAAATCTACACTTTTGTTCCGATTTTGATAAGATTGTTCACACTTCATCTTCAAGCTTACAGGAAGGTAACTGTCTATAGAAACTTTCGCATGGTGCATGGTAGGGTGTATTTTTATGACGTACTTCGCTCATCATGAAATTGTACACACTTCACCTTCAAAACAAGATGACGGTCATGGTCATCATAAAATTCCATGTGGTCTATGCCGGAGGGTACTTGATTTATTTTCGCTACTTATAGCCGTAAATACTCAGGATGGTTGAAATCTGACCCTTCACACAAACCTAATGATTCGCCTGTAGCCTCACCACTGTTTGTGACTATACTCTGTAGGGGAACGTACGTTCATCTTGGATTTCGTCTCTGCACGCAAACAGGATAGAGGCAGGGTTAAGTCACCGGTGCCAGATAACCCTTCAGCTGGTAATTCACGCGTGATAGCCTGGTGCAGCGTCACTGTGATAGCAATTCACTAGAAACACTTCGCTCCATCGCTGTCTCCTCAAGATACGTTAATTTCCGCGTCACTAGAAGCCATGGCTATTTGTATCGTTCCGAGTACTGTTATCAAGGCGCCGACCTTCTATAAATAACTATTTGCGGTTCAAGTAGGTAGTGATCCAATACCATTTAGACAGTAATTTAAATGTAGCGTGGGGCTGCATTTGTATTCTAGATCAGTTGTTCTACCTATAGGTCGTGATCCCCAGGAGTGGTCAAAAAGTTTTGCTGGGGCTTTCCGTCACAGTAGGAAGCAATTGCGTCCTAAAACAACCAGCCCAGTGTATTCCTCAGTACTATGGGCTAGGTAAAATAGACCCAATAAAAGTACATGTATTTTAATTAAAAGGACGGAATTCCTTGTGAATTTCAATTATACGAGGCATGCCCACAAAGTAAGTTACGTTTGGTTATATAAACCAAATTAGTGCAGATGCAGGAAAAATATTTATTGTATAAAAATCTACAACTGTTCAACTACTTTACTACATAACTTCCGAATACGGCCAAAGACTGAAATTGCCATTATATAGTGGAATATTAGAAAACTTCTTGCAACGTTAAAACTGGTTCAAATGTTCGAATGTTTGTATAGCTTATGGGACTTAAATACGGGGTCATCAGTCCCTAAGCTTACAAACTACTTATGAACTAGCTAATACTAAGGACGGCACAAATATCCATGCCCGAGGGGATTCGAACCCCCGACCGTAGTGGCCGTGCAGACCGTGACTGGAGCGCCTCAGTCCCCTCGGGCACCGCGGCCGGCGTTAAAACTCGTATGCGCGGCAATGGTCGCACGATAATGGACGCGCGGTCTGAGGCGCCATGTTACGATTGCGTGGATGCTCCATGTTTTAAGTCGTAGTGTAACAATTTACACTACATCATATATTTTTATTTTGGGATTTACTTTTGTTAGGAAAGCAAGGTCTGCCTCGGTTTTTTTGTTTGTCCAGGTGGACGTCTAGGTAAACACAAACTGTGAGCAAAGATGAATAAGACGGCGCTAGCTCATGGAGAAATTAACTGCGTGGAAGAAGATCCATGGAGATGTCCATGAACTCTGCGCAATGTAACAAAAAGAAAGTGATTGACGTTCTTGTTGATGAAATGTATTGAGTGAAATTATTATCGATCTGGACTTGACCATGTCATGATATATCTCGCTGATAGTCTTGTGTTGTACTGAAATGAAGTTCAATAAATATTGTTCTTTGTTTGAATTTATACAGTGGAAATAATTATTATTCAGTTGAGTCATCTAATTAATTACAATACAAAACCACCTCTTAAGTTCTCACTGAATAACTTTGGATACGAGCAGTCTGATGCCAGGAAAGGAAATACTGAGTTTATGAAGGAACAGACTAGGTGGGCCTCCCCTTTGGAGTTTCTACAAAAGAGAATGATCTCTGTGGCGTTTGCTGTTAGTCAACATACACGGTTACACTACAAGGTTTGAGTCATTCTTCGCGTACGGGTGTGTGTGTGTGTTTGTGTGTGTGTGTGTGTGTGTGTTTTCCTCTTAACATAAGTTAATGGTGTTCATTTTATCAGGTATATTGTAATGGTCCCATGGTCGGTCATACTAACGAACTACTTTAACTTACACAAAGGAACACACACACACACACACACACACACACAGCCATCTCGGGCGGAAGCATTCCCACAGTCCGTAGGATGTTGCCTTAGACCACATGACTACTCCGCGCTGCAATACATGTATTACAAGTACTGTTCGACTAAGGTTGCATTTAGATGAATGTTTATTATTCACTGTGTTGACCACAGTCGTTAAAAGATTTGAGAAATAATGACCAAGTGAAATTTTTAACGCAGTAGCAGCGTTTTTTTACCACGTGCAAGTGTAATCTGGATGAGAATTATTTGTCGGTTATCCATAGTTGGTGATGATACCGGCAGGGACAGCTCGGCGTTACAGTGCCTGCTATTTTCTCGACCGGAGAGAGCACCTCTCCACCGTGGCTAAGCCCCAAAGTACGTATTAACTTGGACCTTCATTAAATTCCAAAGTACTCCACACCTAGTTTCTTTTACCCGAGAGAATTTTTCGCACTCCGGTTCAAATTTGATGACCATTTGTCCATCTACACTGATGGCTCAGACAGACCAGGCTGTTGGGTGTGCCTTTTGTACTTGGCAACGCCTCGTTTAAATATCGTCTCCCTGAGTGGAGTTACATTTTTACAGCTGAGCTGTATGCATTATATCAAGCCACCCAATACGTCCGGCGAAACTCGCTCAATAAGACTGTCATTTGCTCGGACTCTGAGTGCTCTTTTGAGCCTTCGCACGCTATATTGTGTCCATCCCCTGGTACAAAGCATCCGCTACTGCCTTACCTCTCTTTCAGCGAGTGGAACTACTGTGACGTTTCTGTGGGTCCCTGGTCACGTGGGAGTGTTGGGGAATGAGTCTGCGGATACGGCTGCCAAGGAGGCAGTTTTCCTTCCTCGGCTATCTACCTTTTCTGCTAGCTCTGATGACCTTCGCGCTGGCGTCTCCAGGCGTATCATCTCCCGTTGGTTTTTACATTGCTCAGCCCTGTCAGTGAACAAATTGCGGGCCATTAAACCTGTGCCTGATCTTTTGTCAGCGTCATCTCGACCCTCTCGTCGATAGGAGACTGCCCTGGCCCGGCTTCGTATTTGCCACTGCCGTTATAGCCACCAGTATTTACTTCTTGGTGGTCCTGCTCCCTTATGTGAGGACTGTGATGAACCTTTTACTGTATACCACCTTTTAGTGCAATGTCCGTTTTTTAATCGTCTACGTTATGATCTATGTTTACCAATTGAAATGTCTGATATTTTAGCTGATGATCCGCTTTCTGCTGACAGAATTTTACTATCCTTCCTATACATATTATAAATGCGAAATTTTTTGTTTGTTACCGCATCACGCTAAAACTACAGCACTGATTTAGATGAAATCTCATATAGAGATTTCTTATGTCTTCGATTAGGACATAGGCTACTTTTCAAAATGTTTATTACAAGTTATTTATTTGAAATATATCCATAGAAATACGTAACGGTTGTAAGAAGCTTCTAATACAACAGCAGAAGAGCATTGTAGGGTATGTCATGTTTAGCCGCGAGGGTTAACGCGTCATGCAATAGACTTCCGTTATTTAGGGCAATGGTTCGGGTCCTGCTATAGTGAGTTTTTTCTTTATTATCTTTTTTACTTTCGAATATACAAAAAGATTCTTGGATACTGCCAAAACGGCTTAACTGATATATAATTACATACACAAGAAATCTGAATGTTGGCGTTTATGCCGCATTCATTTTCATTTGTTGTAACAAATGAAGTATGTATATAAATTGAAGACTTTAAATAAAATATGCTCTAAGTACCATGGCAAGAAAAAACGTTGACGTTTTGTGTAGAATGGGATCTAGATACCAAGCCCTATTTTGTGTACAAAGCGCAAACTGCCATGTATAAATAGCGTACGTAAACTGCAACAAAAGTAGTAACAAATGCACTCAACAGATGGCAGTCGGTACGCTGCAGTTAACATATGAAACGTTATAGATGTTCGAACATTGTGATGTTATCGTAATTCTTTAAAATTGTATTCTCTTTGGATTTCAATGAATAATAGTTTCTTTGGCGATTTCGATTATTTATAGCATTCGAACATTTGCATTTAGTTCTTTTGTTGGTTCGCTTTGCATTTGTAGGATCTCAACAGTTCGTTTCTCCGTTAGATGTCTTTTTTATCTCTTTACTTTTCTCCGTTACGTTTGTTGTTTATTTCGTTACTTTTCTCCGTTAGGTTTGCTGTTTATTTTGTTCCTTTCAAAAAAAAATGTTCAAATGTTTGTTGAGCTTATGGGACTTAACTACGGGGCCATCAGTCCCTAAACTTACAAACTGCTTATGAACTAGCTAATCCTAAGGACGGCACAAATATCCATGCCCGAGGGGGGGATTCGAAACCCCGACCGTAGTGGCCGTGCAGACCGTGACTGGAACGCCTCAGTCCCCTCGGCCACCGCGGCCGGCCGGCTTTGTTCCTTTACTTGGCATTTGTTTTCGATTACTGTATTGTTGTTATTGTAGTTACTTACTGTCAGGGGTGCCATCCTACAAGTTGGAGCTGAAGGTGGGTGTGCCTGTTTTATTGATGCGTAACTTGTATGCACCACGATTATGCAATGGCACCAGGTTACGCATCACGGACCTGAGAAGGCACGTCGTGCAGGCCACCATCATCACCGGTGGAGCCAAGAGAGAGACTGTGTTAATACCACGAATTCCCATCATCCCAACAAACTTGCCATTCCAGGTAAACCGGTTACAGTTCCCATTGAAAGTGGCCTTCTCGATTACTATAAACAAGAGTCAAGGACAAACATTAAAAGTGGCAGGTATTCATGTGGCCACCCCATGTTTCTCGCACGGACAGCTTTACGTAGGCTGCTCCCGTGTATCGAGAGCTAGAAATCTCTACGTATACTCGGAGAACAAGAAGTCCCGAAACGTCGTTTACAGGGACGTATTGCAATAGATTTTTGGCTCTCCATCCGTTCCAAGACAATTATATATTCCGTGCTAACAATGTCGCAAACAGTCATGTAGTTATTTATGCCATTTCTTGGCACTTTAATGTCTGACTATTGAACTGCGGGTAACACCGCGGGGAGCAGCTAGTTTCTACATCGTGCAAATATGGCGAAAGCCATTTAAGCTCTAAATCCGGTTCGATTTTACTATGGGCAGTGTTGGGCGCTAATGACCTCAGCAGTTGTGCGCCCGAAAACCACAATTACAAAAACAAAATGCTGGCACGGACAATAGAAACGAGTGGGAGGGCATTCTGAAAGGCGCTCGCCCTCCTAGGTGGGGTTCCTGAACGCCAACAGATCACTCGGCAGGATCTCCGCGGCTTGTTTTTTGTGCGTGGGCGGCGTCGCGTTTCCGGATGACACAGTGGCCTTCCTTCCCTCTGCTGTTTATGGCGGGGGTGCGAGAACAACGGCGGCTTTGTCAAGGGCCGCACACTGCCGCCATTATTTAGTTTTAACGCTGACACGTCCTCAAGTGGTTCCGAGAACACACACATTCTAAGCTGCAGAGTTTCGTGTGTTCGTGGAGACGACTCAATTCTGGGAAATGTGACGCATCTTTTGCGATATTTTCAGTAGGAGAACAATGGGTACTAGTTTTACTGGACGAACTTAAATGAAATTTTAATCATGGTAGGATCTGGAAGAACAACTGAATTGGATGGACAGTATCTTGAAAGGAAGATTTAAGATGAACATTAACAAGAGTAAAACGAAGGTAATGGAATGCAATGTCAGAAAATCAGGCGATGCTGAAGGAATTAGATTAGGTAATGGGAGTGAAACAGGTACGATAAACAGTGCGGACAGGAAGAGGATTGAAGCTTTTGAAATGTGGTGCTTCAGAAGAATGCTGAAGATTAGGTGGGTGGATCGCGTAACTAATGAGGAGGTACTGAACAGAATTGGGGAGAAAAGAAATTTCTGGCATACCTTGACTAAAAGAAGGGATAGATTGGTAGGACACATTCTTAGACATCAAGGAATTGTGAATTTAGCTTTGGAGGGAAGTGTGTGGGGTAAAAACCGCAGAGGAAGACCAAGAGATGGATACAGTAAGCAGATTCAGACAGATGTAGGTTGCCGTTCTTATGTGGAGATGAAGAGGCTTGCTCAGGATAGGGGTTTGTGGAGAGCTGCATCAAACCAGTCTCCGGACTGAAGACAACAACAACAACAACAACAACAACAACAACAACGAGACAATAAAGTAGTAGGTCAACTTTGTTATTTGGGTAGCAAGATAACTTCTGGTTGCCGAAGTAAAGAAGATATAAAATGCAGAATGGCTACGGGAAGAAAAGCGTTTCTAAAGAAGTGAAACTTGTTGACATCCAATAATAATTTAAATTTGGGAAGTCCTTTCTTAAAGCTTATGTCTGGAGTGTAGCTCTGTATGGGGGTTCAGACAAAAATATGGTAGAAGCTTTCGAAATGTGGTGCTACAGACGAATGATGAAAATTAGATGGGTAGATCACGTAACTAATGAGGAGGTGCTCAACCGAATCGGGGAGAAAAGGAGTTTCTGGCATATCCTGACTAAGAGAAGGGTTATGTTGGTTGGACACATTGAGACATCAAGGAATTGTCAACTTAGCATTAGAAGGGAGCGTGTGGGGTAAAAATCGTAGAGGAAGACCGAGGGACGAATATAGTAAGCACATTCAAAAGGATGTATGTTGCCGAACGTATTTTCAGATGAAGAGACTTGCACAGGACAGGGTAGCGTGGAGAGCTGCATCAAACCAGTCTGCGGACTGAAGACCACAACAACAACAACATGGTAATGTACGTCTCCATGGAAGACCCCGCGTCTGTTATGACAAGTTAGTCGCCGACCTTGAAGAGAGAAAACGGAATAATTACCGCATAAGAATTGAGCCTAAAGAGTATGTACGCGTCCGTCCAATAGTCCCTGACTATTTTGACTTGCTGCTTGCGTCCAGGGTCGCTGTATACGCCAGTGTTTCTCAAACTTCATATTCACGGCATGTATGACGTTAACTTCGGGTTCTCCTGCAAGGCAGTTGCGCTGACCCCTGCACCACTGGGGACACAGCGATGACCACACCAGCACTGACTGCGCAAGCATGCCTCCCGTCAGATACAAATCCTCAGCTGTACCCTGCCCACTATTACCGAAACTCGTAGTTTTGTAAACTGATTCACGTAAGAGTAAGGGCCTAGGAGTGCCTCCGCATTGAAGAAAGGATAAAAAAATGTTCAAAAGTTTGTAAATCTATCGGGCCAAACTGCGTGGTCATCAAAAAAATGTTCAAATGTTTGTAGAGTCTATGGGACTTACTTCGGGGTCATCAGTCCCTAAACTTACAAACTACTTATGAACTACTTACAACTAAGGACGGCACAAATATCCATGCCCGAGGGGGGATTCGAACCCCCGACCGTAGTGGCCGTGCAGACCGTGACTGGAGCGCCTCAGTCCCCTCGGCCACCGCGGCCGGCTGCGTGGTCATCAGTCCGTATCTTACAAACCAGTTAAACCTACTCGAACCACCACGGCGAGCAACCGCGCGCTCCGCAGCGAGACGCTTTAGACCGCACGGCTACTCCACCGCGGCAAGAAAGCATCATTTGCGTCATTGGCATATAATATATACTTTCTGAAACTTCTTTTCAATGTGTCGCACACGAAAGTAGTTCCCAACTTTCGCGACAGTGCTTCATGTGATTTTTTTTCTTTTCGCTAGATGTAAAGAACCAAAACATTAAATACATGCAGTACGTGTTTAATTATGTTAATTGCTTTTTTCGGTGCCCCAAGAAACGATCTGGCAATTTTCTAAGTTTTCTATATTTTTTCTTCCGATAATTAAAAGGCATTAAACTTAAACAGCGTTTTCTAGTTTTCATAGGACTGGTGGTGGTGGTGGTGGTGGTGGTGGACATGAGGGACCAAACAACGAGGTCATCAGTCCCTCATAGGACTGTCTGTGTGTCATTCCAAACTGCAGTCCAAAAAAGTCTTCCAGAAAATATTCGTCGAAAAATGTCAGTGAGGTATCGTGACATCATCAAATTTCATGTTCAGTTAGGCAGACCTGCCATTGAAACGTTCGATATAATTAATGCTTATGTAAGTCTTTCGTATGTTTATCGGGGGTTTGCTCTATTTCATGATGCAGAAACGTCATTAAGGACGTGTCAAGAGTTACCATAGCCGCAAACAAGTCGCACTAACGAAAACGTGCCAACAAAGAAATAATTGCAGCAAATAGATGTTTTCGCGCGACTTGTCTAGGAACACCAAACACTTGTGCACAGAACTTCGACCGAGAAATTGCGACACGATTTGTGCCGCTCGCCCTTTCAGACGATGAAAAACATGGCAGAGTCGGACACTGCAAAGACTTCTTACAGGCAGCTTCCAGTGATGTCACAAAATCGATTATAGCTGGCAATGAGACATGCTTTTACCTATATGAGCCCCTCACTAAGCGGCAGAGTGCACCGTAGTTGAGCCCAAAGAACCGCGACCAAAATGCGTGTGCTTCCAGAAGAGTCGAGAGAATTGTAACAGTTCTTTCATTACAAAGGACTCAATTCCAGAGAAATTTGTACCAGGAGACCAGATGGCTAAGGCAGACTATTATCTCTGCGTCTGCATCTTTTGCGGGCGAGAATTCGTCGAATGCCGAGGCGGAGGTTTTTGCTCGCTCTTCCACAACTTCCCAGCCCAGAAAGCAATCACCCTGCGCGAAGCTTTGGCCAGGGAACAGATACCTGTTCTTGATGACGTCACGTATTCGCCCAATTTGTCCCCCAGCCGGTTTTTAGTTGTTTCCCAAAATTGAAGTTGGCAACAGAAAGAGAAAGTTATGCTGCAGTTAAGGACGTCAGGCCAATTGTACCGTTGTGCTAAATGAAATTACAAAAAACGATTACAGTGACTGCTTCTAAATACTTTTACAATGTTTGTTTGTATAGCTTGTGGGACTTCACTTCGGGGTCATCAGTCCCTATACTTACAAACTACTTACGAACTAGCTAACACTAAGGACGGTACAAATATCCATGCCCGAGGGGGGATTCGAATTCCCGACCGTAGTGACCGTGTAGGCCGTGACTGGCGCGCCGACGTCCCCTCGGCCACCGCGGCCGGATACTTTTACAACATAAATCAAGTGTCTTCAAGATATGCCAATATTCCGATACTAAAAACAGTAGTTCTAACACTATATCATGACCAGTTTCGGCAGTGCTTTGTTGCCATTATCATATAATCAGAAACTAACACGTAACGTTAAGACCCGTTTACACCAAAGCGAACACGAGCGAACATAGGCGACTGCGCATTCGCCAGGAAGTGCACGCATCGGCTTGTACCTGCGAATAGGCGTTTCCACCGTAGCGAACGGAAGAGAAAACAGCACACTGCCGCAAGGCGAGCATATACAGCAAAGAGGTATATAAACATTTATATAGGTCTTTGATACACAGTTTGTCGCATACACTAGCGCTGAAGCGGAGAGAACGCGAACTTCCTTTGGTGGTTCGCCCTGTCACATTTACCAACATCCCCTAGAGGGCGCTAATAGCGGGAGACCCGAGTTCGATTGACGGTCTGGCACACATTTTCATTTGTCACCAAGAATAGACTACCTCCAGAAATTTCAGCTGAAGTCAGAATAATTCACAAATTGCGACACCCAGCGGAACACAAGCGAACACCTGCAAATGCGAGCCGAGTGTGACCGAACAGCGCGCGCATAGCGTTTACACCTTGACGAATGCTCGTTCGCTGGTGTTCGCTTCGGTGTAAACGGGGTTAGTGTAACACATCATTTAAAACATACAAAGCGCGGGACCTTGATCCGCTGAAAATGTCTTAAGGAACAGACTGTATAGACGGGCTGCAGCCACATATATATGAAATTAATCAATTATTCATTCGTTATTTGCGAATTCTGCAGACTTTAACTGCATTTGTGAAGGTGGCGTTTCACTTGGTGACAAAAATTTGTGCCAGACCGAAAGTCGAACCGGGATCTCCCGTTTTTCGCGAGAGGCCGCCTTAACCACTCTGCCACCCGAACACACTCCCTGGCCAGACCCTGACTTCATCTGTCACACTTACCAACATCCCCTAGAGGTCGCTAATAGCGGGAGACCCGAGTTCGATTGACGGTCTGGCACACATTTTCATTTGTCACCAAGAATAGACTACCTCCAGAAATTTCAGCTGAAGTTAGAATAATTCACAAATTGCGAATAAATAATTAAGTATTTAATCTTTCTTAATAATTTACGTGGGTATATTCTTGTGCCAAGTCAACATATGCGTCGTGCGTTGGCAGCCTTGATTCTTCATTATATACGTTGCATCTTTTTAGACGCAATTTAGTTCTTGGCTTTGGGACTTGCATCCTGAAGTCAGTTGATTTTAAAAGTATGTGACCGCTCTCGTTACCGGCCTAGTCGGTTACTAAAACTTTTACAATGATTTCAGCCGAGAAGGGGGTAGATAATTTGTTCTTCTGGGAAGGGGGTTCGGTTCTCCAGTACGAGATCATCAAGATCAGTGTCCAAAATATCTGCAGCCATTTCAGTGTTGAAAATGGAATAAAGGTCGCATTGTGAGCCATTAAAAAAAGCTCAGGGTATGGCTGGCAGGGAGGGTGGGTGGGTGGCGGGAGGGGCAATACGAAGGAAGGCTAGCTGGGAATACCCATTATACCACAGTCTAATTTATAATTTCATTTCTGGGAACACCCGCCTCCCAGACTACCATGAAGTTTCTTCATTCATTTTCAGTGATTGTTTTCTCTTAAATGATGTGTGTGTTACAATTTGATGGATAATAAAAATCGCTAGGAATTAGCGCCCTCCAGTAGCAAAACACTTATTACCCGCCTGTCAGGCGGGTGTTCCCAGGCAGTGTTGCCAAATGGCAGAGAGAGAGAAAATACCTACAGTCTCACAAAAATCTACCTACGTTTTCCCTACTTTATCCATACCACCTCATTAATGCCCCTACATTAGGGTCGTAGCCAAAATTTGGGTCTGGGAGGGGCAGAATCCAAGAGTCCGGCCAGCAGAGGTTAACCAGTTGATTAATGTGACATGTTAGAATTCTGAAAAAACTTTAAAATAAATATTTGGTATCGTGCTTCACTTGCTAGATATGTTTTTCCAGTGACCGTTACTGATTGATGGAGTCAAGTGTAATTATGCCGCGAATTCCAAGTGCTCTGTTAAAAGAGGATTACTGATTTATCGATCGGACAGGGGTACATCAAAAACCTGTCAACCATAGAGAGGAACAACATTAATTAGTTTTCCCAAATATGCCGCTAATTCCGAGTGCACTGTTACACGAGGGTACCTGATTTATTGACCGCACGAGGATACATCGAGGCACTGTCAACCATAGAGTAGGAACAGCAGTAATTATTTAGTTCAGTCAGCACAAAAAAGGAAGTCCGTCATTCTGCATGATTCGATTTTCAAACAGTAATGTTACTAGCACTTTGTTCATTTATAACGTTGGCTGTCGCAAATATTTTAGCGTTTTCTTGTCAGCATCTTCTCATTTACAACTACTAAATAGTATATGGTCCTGACGCAAATAAATAAGTCTAGTCAAGGTAATATAACGTCTTTCGTTCATGGAAACAATGAAGTTTCCTTTTGCTGACATTTTCTAACACTTATTTCCAAACCGACTCTCCATTCCACTGATATACATTGAAATCATAATATTTCGCATCAATTTTAATGTGCCCGAAACTAAGTTTTCAAATTAATAATGTTTACTATGAACAGAAAACAACTATGCCGTCTAAAATATCGTTGGCTACTTCAAACTCTGCCACAATTGGTCGGCTTCATTCCCGCGTGCTAACAACTGTTTTGTTGCCAACATTACCCGCTACCCATATGTCGGCGATTGTAAAATTTTACCAAAGTACCTACGCGTTGGGGACTTTTGGATGAAAATTCCCTACACGATTTTAATGCGTAAAAGTACCAACGTGTAGCGAAAATTCCCTACGTCTGGCAACACTGTTCCCATGTAACGGTAACGTCCCGTCGACAGTGATGTCATTAGAGACAGAGCTCTCACTTGGATTTTTTGGCGATGGAAATTGCCGGCGCCCATTCAAAGAAAGCGCCGTGGCATTTGCTGAAGTGATTTGGGGAAATAACGGAAAGCTTAAATCTAGATGGCCGGAAGTGAATAGTACCTCCGTCCTTCCAAATGCGAGTCGAGTGCTTTACCTCTGCGCCACCACGCTCGATTCGGATTGGGGGGAGGGACGTTGGACACAACCACCACCAGTTTCCTGCGCCCTACAGCTGGTATTGAATTGGGTGGAGACTACTGTTAATAACTGCCGAAATTTTGTGAATGTAATCGACGACTTTACTCTTATAACGACAATCCCATCAGAACTGGACACACAATGTATATTTGTGCGTTTGGGGAAAAGTGGTAACCTTATCCGTTTTGGTTACGTGCAGCGGTAGTGTAATAAAGCCACGCACAATACACGCGTGCAAAATGCAAGTGACTATTTCGCAAAGCATAGTTTTCCCTATGCCCACGAAGCGGTGTTTGGTTGCAAGTGGGCAACAGGTCTGCAGGTAGTAGGGATGGATGGAAAATCGCGTATCTGTTAAGTTACAGTGATTTAGAAGTAGCATTTTTCACAGTCGCAACTTTACGGAATCTGACTGCGATTTCAATCGCAGTTTAGAAGCGCAGTAGCAACTGAAAGTAGCAAGTCGCAACTAAGAGTAGCAAGAAGCAGTTTTCACTCCGCCATCTGTTGTTCGAAGTTTGTACTAAAATCTTCGCATTGAGCAGGCAGGCTATAGAGTCTACCTGTGAGTTCAGTGACAAATCGCGTTTAAGAGTCGCAAGTAGCAACCAAGAGGAACAGTATTATTAAAACTTTTGTTTACTTGCAGTGGTGGCAATAGTGTGCTTATGTTGGCAACGACTGATGAATGATCCTAGAAATATAAATTTCACAGAATGATGGAAATAATATTTTATCATAAAATAAATAATGAATGTTGTTCTTAATCTGTGGTTATGAGGTTTTTGTGTGTAACCCTATACAGCCAGTAAATTAAAAATTCTTATAAAATGAAGATTCAGTTGCCAACATTAGCACACTAAGTCGGCACGTCGATTAGTAAAATATTATTTGGCAGAATATGTAGTGATACCGAAAGGTTTTAAAGGGAAAATAGAATTTTCAGTTGTTACTCACGGTGTATTTCACATTTACTTATCCCTTTAAAATTGGTAAGTGACTTATATCACACAATATTTTAAAAAATCAGTTCATACATTCTACAGGCAAGAACATAGCACTTTCGTTGCACTGACACAGTTGCTGTATTCCTAATCTTCCGAATGTTTCTGTTAAGGTAGACTATAGGCCTACTTGCCAATTTTGTTGCACGTTACTTGCGAATAACCTCACTTTTAACTATACATTACACACCAAACACTCCAATAGCTTGTAGAAGTCTAATTGACATTTGTCGATGTGTAAATAATCCGAACATTACACGCAAATGGAGCAACAATATTCTTTTTTATGTATATATTTACATGTACGACGAGGAATCTGTTACGGATGATATATATTGGATTTGCCACACACATCGCCTAAGTCAAGGAAGTAGCAGAAATCACAGAAGTAGCATTTCGAGTCACCGAAATAGCAGTTTCAGTGCGGAAGGATACATGTCGAGGAGTTGTACACTGCAATTGTAAATAGTCACAAAATCGCAACTAAGAATCACAGATATCTAAAAGTAGCAGTGACAGAAATGACTGATATCGGAAAATCGTAGTTTACCCCATCCCTAGTAGGTCGTGTTTGGTAGTGGCGAGGAGCCAGGCACCAGTTGTGCCCTGCGGATACCCCAGTACAGGCGTGGGAAGCGCCGGTGTAACCGCACCTGCCAGACGGCCCACCTGCCGCGTGCAGGAAGAGACCTCCCGATACCTACCTGCCTTCCCACCCTACTGTGCAGCCACGCGTTCGCCACCAACATTTTACACTCACACCGGTTGTCCCGTGATTGTCGACCTGTTTCGTTTTGTCAGAGCCTGGCTCTGCGTTACTACCTGGATATTAAGCAAACCAGTCAACAATCCAAAGATTAAACACCATAGTACTTTACTAAGCATGGTACTGTTGTGGACGGTGTGCCGTTACTTTTTGGTCCACTTTAGGTTACGGCAGTAACACTAAAAGTGGGCCTTTGCGATCCTCTTTTGACAGCCCGAAATTTAACTGAAAATAACGGCTTAACCATTAATCTGACACGAAAATTCTATAACTGAATTTGTGGAGGAGAAAATTCTCTAAAACTTTGTTCCCTTATGTTTTTTCATATCTCGTATCGTTTGAGAGATATTTGCAAAGATAACGGAGTTTTGACACCCTCCACTGAATTAACGAAAACCAGCCGTTCGCAAATGTCACGTGACATTCCTGGCCCAGAACTCCATCTTGCGTTGCGTATTTGATGATTTTCTTATTGTAACTTACACTTAGTCATTTCAAAGCAATGGCGCACTGATGAATTAACAAAAACACGTCGTTCTTCGTACAATAAATGATAATCTAGTGTCTACAAATTCCATATTAGCAGCAGTTAACAACGGCCATCAATAGTATGAAATTAAAGAACGATACTTGTAACTGATAACCGTAGCGTAATAGGCAATGCGTTGTACTATGACACTGAATGTCAGTGATTCGAAACCCACTACCTAATTTTTTTTTCCCTAAAAGGGCATCAGACATTTTTATTAATACATTTTTATTAGATTATTATTTTTGTCCAAAATAGTATCAAAAACGTATAAAACTACAAATCTAAAGTGGGCCATAAAACACGTGTGTGCGATTTTTTCTAACGGACAGTTACAGAGACCTACACATTGCAACTCGACAATTTTCACATCATTTGAAAGACAAATGACAGTTGAAAATTCTAGGACTGAGCATGGGTGGAACCCGTGACCTTTGGATGTGTAGTCTGACACTTCACCCCAGAGCCACACCCCCTGTTGATAACTTTCAGGAAGAGTAGGAGAAACAATCCAGTAATGTTCGAATACAGCATTAGTAGTGTGAGGCTTGACAGAGTTGCGTCAATAAAATACCTAGGCGGATCGCTGCACAGCGATATGAGATTTTGGGAAAGTGTGATTCGTCTGTAAAGGAGACCGCATATAAAACGCTTGTCTGACCCCGTCTTGCTCAAGTGTTTGGAATCCCCACCAGATCGATTTAAAGGACGACAGTTCCGAGGCGAGCGATGTTACTTGTAACTGGTAGGTTCCATCAATGCGTGAATTGTACCAGAATGTTTCGGGAACTCAACTGGGAGTTGCTGGAGGGGAGGCGACGTTCTTTTCGAGAAATACTGTTAAAGAAATTTAAAGAGTTTGAGGAGGACTGCAGAACGATTCAACTGCCGCCAACCTACATTTCGCGTAAAGACCACAGTAAGATTAGAGATATTAGAACTTGTACGGATGCATACATGTATTAGTTTTTCCCTCGTTCTATATGGGATTGGAACAGGAAAGGAAGTAATGAGTAGTTGTACTGAGTACACGCCACGCACCTTTGAATGGATTGCGGAGTATGTAGATGCAGATCACGAACACTTCACAAATATAGATGATGTGGTAAATATATAAGTGATCCGCCGAATGGAACCCTAGGATATAGGCTACAGCCTAGACTAAAGAAACAAACAGAGAGAGAGAGAGAGAGAGAGAGAGAGAGAGAGAGAGAGAGAGAGAGAGAGAGAGAGAGAGAGAGAGAGAGAGGAAGTTGACAGTATAGGGATCTGTTTGCGATACTCCAGGAGAAAATGCATCCAATTATGAGTAGAGGCGCTCATCTCCGTAGGTGTTGCAAAGACCAACATTCGAACAAGCGGCTCTGAAATCCGTGTCCTCGTCCATAATGAGATAAAATAAGCATGCGAAACGCTCAGAGCCACAGTGTAAAGAAACTCTTGTGGTCCCTGATAGGTTGGCCACGACAGTTGCAACGGCTCGATTTATTTGTACCAGAACTTGGCCTAACCTTCACTAACGCTAAATGAGAACTGCGAAGTTGGATGAGAAGGCAGCATTTAGAATTTTGGACTACGATCCTAAAGGAAACCGGCTGGCTCATACTTTTTATTCCTGTTACCATACAGCCGTGCCTACCTTCTGAGTTGTTATAATTCCTCCTACTAGTTACTCTTTTTAGAGAAATGTGATTTCGGAAATTTTCTTGTGATTGTTTTGTTCACACAGGGTTTGATTTACGATTCACTTTCGTCTCATACTATCTACAATCTGATGCAAAAGACCGCGTTCTGTTCCCTAATACCGTCGTCGTCACCACCATCACCACCACCACCACCACCACCAAAAATGCTGCGGCATAATTATGGCGAAGCCATGTTCCAATAACATTGATTTAATTCTGCACTTGAAAAGGAGACAGATTAAAACTAATGGTATTTACAATGAATGAACTACCCCAATTTCAAGAAACACGATGTGTATTTAGATAGAAGTCTTAAAGCGTAGGCTGTTTGCTGTGGCTAACGAAACCTCACCACACCTAATTTTCCAATGTGAATGCTTGCAAATTACAGGACACGGAAAATTCGGATCATCAACTGCTGTAGGAGCTGTCTAATAGAGAGCTATCAACGGGCTTCGAACTATTACTCCAGGTTAGTGGTTGGCCTTACTAGGACAAGGACTGAAACCGCACAATAAACAGTTTCGTCGCGGCCAATGGTGGATTCGGACCGTTGTCTTCCTTTTCAAATCAGATCGGTCAACATAAACACTCCAGTGTTACTTCAGACTAAGCCGTCTCTAGTGACTTCGGTGTCAGCGGATGGTTAAAGGCTGATCTTTTTCCTTTCAGTTGTGCCCCCAACAATTGTGCTTCACTGGGCACGATTAGATTAGTTTTTCGTTCCGTAGATCCATGTTGAGGAGATCCTCGTGCATGTGAAACATGGCAAAAAACGAAATTTACAAGTTGAATAATAACTAATACTAATATAGTATGAGTACATGTACCATTTGGTACAATGTAGAAATTCACTAATGGAGTAGGAGGAGTTGGCCACTAGAAAGTCTTTTAGGTTCCTCTTAAACTGATCTTTATTTGTAGCTAAATTTTTTATACTTGATGGTAAAGTATTAAAAATGTGTGTTCCTGAGTAGTGAACCCATTTTGAACTAAAGTAAGTGCCTTTAAGTCCTTGTGTAGATCATTTTTATTCCTAGTATTGTATGTATGAACTGAGCTGTTTGTTGGGAAAAGGGATATATTATTTATGACAAATTTAATTAAGGAATCAATATACTGAGGGGCGGTAGTTAATATACCCAGTTCTTTGAAGAGGCTTCAAAAGGACGTCCGTGAATTTACTCCACAAATAATACGTATTACACGAGTTTGGACTCTGAAAACTTTTGCCCGACTTGAAGAGTTACCCCAAAATATTATACCGTATGACATTAGGGAATGAAAGTAAGCAAAGTATGCAAGCTTTATTTTTTGTCTCCTATGTCTGATAACACTCGTATTGAAAATACAGATTTGTTGAGTCGTTTCTGCAGTTTTGAGGGTGTGCTCATCCCAACTAAATTTATTATCAAGCTGTAATCCCAGGAATTTAATACTGTCAACCTCTTCTGCTCTTCTTCATACTTAATGCATATGCTGACGGGGAAATCTCTTACATGTTCTGAACTGCGTGTAGTGAGTCTTTTCAAAGTTTAATGTTAATGAGTTGGCTTTAAACCATTTATTAATGTTCATGAAAATATCATTAGCAGAGCTTTTTATAACTATGCTGTACGTACTTTTTATTGCAATACTTGTATCATCTGCAAACAAAACGAAATCTACTTCTGGTAGTGTAACTAATGAGCAGTCATTAATGTACACAAGAAAAAGCAATGGTCCTATGATGGATCCTTGTGGGATCCTTGTGGCACAATCTTATTTGACGTGGAATGCCTTTTCCTGGCCCTCTGAAATTCAGAAACTCCAACTTTTATTTCCGTCTTTTAGTGCTCGTGAAATATTCTGAGACTTTTGAAGGGCCTCCGTTCCGCACTGTAGAAAGCGTAGCCAAAACAGCGCGAACGCTTTGGCGAGTCCGCGTGTTGCGTCCTCGCCTTTCAAAAGCACATTCCGCCCTGTCTGGGTTTCACTTACAGTAGCGCAAGTCTCACAGTCGCCAGTCTAAACTTTCTACCTTAAATATTCCCCTCAGTGAGAAACTGTTTGCTTCATTTTCATCGTACGTCGCACTTACATTATCTGGATTTGCCTTTTTTTTTTTTTTTTCGAATGCCTTCACTGAGATCGGTATCCTGGAAGAAGTTTCGTGACATACACAGTTAATGTAAATATCAAAGTGTATCATTTACAGGGCTTCCAGAAAAGAACTCCCTGATTTCAAAATTAAACATCTCGAAAACAAAGATCGATAGAGGAATGCAGTAAACGGTATGGTTATTGTGAAAGCAGTATGAAGTAATAGTTACAAAAGAGCTGCTAACAGATGGCGCTGTAATCGCCATACGTAATGCCTACTATAAATAGTGATCCGAAGCCCAGAGCGATCAGTTCCACTATTGAAACATGAAAGGAGGTTAGCTACCGAAAGAAGCGATTAAAACGATGTACTCAATGAACAACGCATTTTTCTGGTGGTAGAGTACCACAGGTTAGAAGAGAGTGCTACGGCAACAAGGTGATGTTTTCAAGCACGATTTAATGTTCCAAAAGGACCCGATGCGAAAACCATTCATACGCTCTTCGCAAAATGTCAACGAACAGGCAGCGTAACTGATGATCTAGTGGGGCATGTTGGCCGCAAGGAAACCGCAGTTACGCCTGAAAATATCGCCACAGTTTCTGGAATTATTCTGCGAAATCCAATGTCATCCGTGGTTTGAAGCGTTCCAGCACGCAGAAAATACTGAGAAAGAGCCAATAGATGTTTCCATTCAAAATTCAAACGCCCCAGGCCATACCCGTACGAGCTTTGCAACAAAGGGTTGTCTTTGCTAATCGGATGGTCACAATGATTGATAGTGAAGGATTTGATGTTGGCTGCATCTGGTTTACAGATGAAGCGCACTTCCACCTGAATGGATAAGTGAATAAGCAGAACTGGCGATTGTGGGGTTCCGAAAAGCCATATTGGTGTGAAGCGAAACCCCTGTATTCTCCTAAAGTTACTGTGTGGCCTGTAGTATGCAGCAGAGGCATTATTGTCCCTTTTTTTTCATTCGAGAAACGGTCACTGGTGCACGTTACGTTGCAATTTTGGAACAATTTGTCGCCACACAGCAAGCGTTAGAGGATCGACCAGGTACTGAATGGTTTATGCAAGATGGAGCCCGACCACATCGGACCGAACAAGTGTTTCGCTTTCTTGGGGAATAATTCGGGAATCCATATTCGCCGAATTTGACTCCCTGTGACTCTTTTTTGTGGGGCACAGTGAAAGACATGGTCTACCCGAAGCTTCCCGCCACGCTGGACGAGCTTGAATCGGCGATGTCTGTGGCATGTGAATCCATTTCGGTTGAGACACTACGAAATGTGATGGCGAATTTCATTCTTCGTTTGCGCCACCTCTGTAGTGCCAATGGTGAACATTTTGAAAACATTGTGATGTGATTGTTTGCAAAGGGTGTTTTCATACGATTATTTCACTTATGCTGATATGAGCTGTGAAGCGTTCAGCGCTATCTGTTAGCAGCTTTTGCAACTATTATTTCAAACTGCTGTGTAAACGTCTTACAGCTTTCACAATAAACATACCGTTTACTGCATTCCTCTACCGATCTTTGTTTCCGAGATATTTAATTTTGAAATCGGAGCCCTTTTCTGGACACCCTGTAGATCATATGAACCTGGCAATCTCTCATCTGCGGACGTTGACAAATTCGATTGAAAGGTTGCATACTAATTTTTCAGAGAGAGATGAAAGATTTAAAGGTTAATATGGTATGGAGATCAGCATCTGAAAGTAAGATCTGTGGGAAAGAGATTTAAACAGATTGAGTGGCAAATATGAGAAACTAAGTTAGAACAGGTGGACATTACAGCTATTTAGGATGTATTCTCTCACAGGATGACAACAAAGTGAAAGAACCGAAATCAAGATGCAGAAAATCTAATGTTGTGAACGTTCAGCTACGATCCACTCTCGTCTGCAAGAATTAAGTCAGTACCAAAACTAAGTTAGCAGTGAGCCGCTCAATCTTTCGACCAACTTGTGTGGGAGAGAAGCGTGGGTTGATACAGGTTACCTTGTTATAATAAGGTTGAGGGACCATAGAGAAATTTTGTAAGGACGGAACTATGCTACCGGCTGAACGCTGAAAGGCAGTCCTAAATAATGATGATGACGATGATGATGACGATGATGATGACGATGATGATGATGATGATGTGATAGGCAACAGATGCATTACTTGATGCAGAAATGATATGACATTATATGCAAATCTTTGTATGCAATGCTGGACTTCTGATAACTGCCTTTGTTTTTGCATATTTGAAATAAGGATATTCTACTTCTGCACTGAAGAATGTAGTGCGTCGACTTCTGAACAAATGTGGTTTGAAACTCCCGTCATCTGCAAAGAGAGAGAATTTGAGAAAATATAAAAACGAAATATCTTTCAAATACAGACAACATCGACCGTGAACGATCAGCTAGAATTAGGAGGATCCTTGTGTTTTGATTAGTTGGTTAGGAAAGAAAAATGAGTAAGCCTAAGAGGAACATGAAACACTGTCTAGAAGGTTGTTTGTCCTCTGCTAACCTCATTAGAAACTGGGAGGATAAAATTGCGTTGTTTACAAGGACGTGCTTGACTTTGATATAACAATAGCCAATAGCGTTTATTCCTAACGATGCAGTATTACACAAATAAAAACCACAAATAGAAACGACGAATTCCTCTTCCTCTCTAGCATCAGCAACTTGTGGAACTTCGTAGACCCTTTGCATCACGGATGTTGTTTGTAGTTACGAAAAGTGTCATGTCAGCCGGTTTGTCTCGAAAAGCACCACGAAATATGGCACCAGACAGAAGTCATTGTGTCTGTATAAGGTTTTTTTTGGAGAGGGGAGGTGGGAGTATCAAGACCAGGTAATATGGAATATTTTTATTATGTTAGAAGAAGAACGGCGATCATAAAGTGGTCATAAATGTTAGATCCGACCATATTAAATATAGTCTTGTTACTAAAATACCTGCTTTCAGATAACTCACTTGAAAGAAAAACTTTTATGTAAACTGTATGGTTTTCTTTTATGGTGGTAACTATGGATGGAGAGGGGAAATTGGACCCTCTTGCCTTCAAGCATCGCCGCCCTTGGGCAGAGTTGGCGTAGCATCCCGAGCGTAGTATGACGTCACGCCTTTGCGGATGCGGTGTGCGCCGGAAGTTGGCAGCTAGCGTGGCATTCTGTCGCTTTCCTTGTGCCGCGAAGGCACAGTCTGGTGGCGGCGAACATTACACCACATGACGCGACAGCCTACAGACACCAGCACGCGAAGTCATATCACATTTAACCTTGCGTCTACGACGAAGTCATTTGAGACGGGGTATGGTCTCAGACTGGAAAAGGAAATAGTCCATATGGTTCTTTTTTCCCCCCACTCTCTTCCTTCTTTAAAGGATTATACGTTCAAGGAAATCGAGGGAAACATACACCTTGACGGTAGAATGTGGATTTAAGCCGCTGTCATTTCGAGTAAAAGTCAGTGTTTTGCCAGTGAGGAGCATCGCTCGGCGCATGAAATTTGCGATTGCAGCAGACACGTTAAACACATTAGGACAGTGCTTTCCAAACTTTCCCTCGTGGCGACACTCTTCTATAGCTTACAGTTTTGCGCGACACCCTTTCACTAATATAAATACATATGGTAGAATTTTGATGGTGCTAGCGGTGGAGGGAAAGGCGGAAATAAAGTATCACTTAAATGTAGTTTGTAAACGAAACTGAAATCCTCGTACACATTGATATGTTTAATGTTGATCCTGACTGCAGCATTGCGTACACTAATAGCAAAAAAAAGGAAACAGTAATACTTGTTTCTTCTATATGCGACCCAACTTCCGAAACACGAAAACTGAATTTCGGAAACCGGTTTTCGCTGTCGTGTGTACATGTCAGGGCCAGATACGGTTTTACTGGACCGATTGAAAACGGCATCTGGAAATTAACTGCTCGGATTTCTGATTTAGACAGCTCAGTGGCCGTTCCCTTTCAGTTCAATATTATCACATTATTTGCAAAAATAGAGTGTATTTAAGTCCCGACATATTCGGAAAAAAATGGATAAATATTTGTGACAAGTAAGAATATGAATATCATTTCTGGTCCCAGAATCTGTTACATATAGGAAACTGAGGGAAAAAATATTAACGCATATCACGGTTTGAACCAATGATCATTGCATTTAAAATACTACTCTCCGTTAATCACCCAGCCATACTCCATACTAAACATAGGTATTGAATAGCTTTAGTCAGTGGACAATTGTCTGGTTTTACAATCTGTGACAGCTTTTACAGTCACTGTGTCATTCATTGACATTTAATTGTAAGAAACGCTCCCGAGGGTGACGTGGCTTTGATAAATCCATTAAAAAACGCTCAGGTGCAGCTTTTTGAGAAGGAAAGCAGACTACAGTGGAGGTTCGTTCAAGCAGCTGCCAGTTCCAGCAAAATGCGCATGGGAAGAGCTGTTATCGAGTATCAGCAGCAGCTCTGCGTATGCGCAGTTTGCTGGAATCTGGAAATTGGCAGCTGCTTGAACGAACCCTAAGCACAGATGCTGTCTAGCGGCTCAGCACGCAATTAATGTGCACCGATCATTCCTTTAATAAGTGATATGTGGTGCACTGAATGAAGAGAAGGATAATTATCTACAGTCTAGTCTTCAGGGTAGAATGAAGAGGATATTTTGTGTTGTTTTATGACAAGTTTCTTTGTTTAGAGTCCAAATTTGTTAATCTCGCGACACCCAGTTTGCAAAGCTCTGCATTAGGATTTCTGCCGTATCGAATGAACAGCGTCGCTGTTAACAGAGGTTCAACAACAGTCAGACTGCGGTATGCTGTTCGGTAAATGTGCGGGATTCAATCTACGCATATTGTTAGTGTTGTTATACTCTCACCTCACGATGCTATGCTGTAGAAATATTTTGGCGAGAGGCCAACCAAAACATGATTTGTGGCAGAAACTGTAACCGAATATTCGGCTCCTTTTCTAGTTTCGGCCGAAACCGTAACCGAAACTTGGGTAATTAAGTTAAAATTTCTTTATATTTACGTCACACCACAAATCACTAGTTCTTCCACGTTTTTCAAGATCCCCTCCCTGTACTAAGACTTCTTGAGTGTGTGTGTAAGCCTAATAAAGATCCGTAGAAGATCACATGGAAGGCGAAGTTTAGACAGACGGAACTTTTTTTTTAAGTACTTCCAATTATCGGATTCTTGTGACTTTTCTACCTAACAAAAGAAAAATTAAAGAAAACTAGACAATAAGTAAATGGAACTCGATACAGTAGAGTCTCGGAATTACGAGTTTCCCATAAATAAGAGCGTCATAAAACAAAAGGAAAAACTGCGGTTACATTCTAACTTTACAGAAAAGACACTCCACCATTATAATGCAAAGTAAATAGTGAAAAGACTTTAAAAACCTTTAGGCTGCCAATGTAAATGACCATTTAAAAAATCGTTTTTTTTTCGCAGGTTTATCTTTTAAGCGTCAATTTTCTTCTTTTTCACACGTGAGTTTCGATAGTTGGTGATCCTGGCCAGTTAACCTCGAATTAACGAGACTGCTGTGTGGCTACCAGAGCCTCTACATATCACAATACAAAATACGCAGAAAGTAATCATTTGTTTGCTTCCATAAGTAGTTTTCGCGATTTTGTTCTTGAGAGCGCTAAATTTATATTACCGTCTGTTTTTTACAAACCGACAAACAACTTTACCCATCTCCTTTTTTTGGTATTCCTGAATACATAGCAGCCTCAATCAATGCTGCAGAAAGTATTTCGAAAAATAGTCACAGTTCCGACTGACAGTATGATTGTTGTCAGTATAAATTTACGCAAACTGAACAGGAAAAGGTATGTATCACATAAGCAATGTTTGCTAAACCCATATTAGTTACTAAAAAAAGGTCCTTGCTTTCAAGGAACTTCATTAATAAAAACTTTACAGCATAGCAATACCATAACCCGTTCCATTACGTATAATACTGCTTAAGTGAAATTGTTACTAGCGTAGTATTAATTTTTAAAATATTTTAATTTTTTTAATTAGCTTTGTGAATGTCTTTAACAATTTTTTTCGAGCGCTACTTAAAACCGAGATTTTGTCAATTAAAAAACATCGGTGATAATCCATGTACCCGTCTACCTTTCCTAGTTCATTTGTCCCTATTACGAGTAGATTTTTCTGAAACTTGGCATCACTGCAAATCACTTAGGATATTTCCGATTAAGTCTGTCGACCTGACAGACTGAGATGGTAGTACATTTGTTTCTCGTTGAACGAACGTATTTTCTCGCCACAATTTGCCTTTGAAGTCAGCGATATATGCAAGTATCCCCGCGTAGCCGAAATCCATTTTCTTTTCCAGATACAACATTCTATGGAATCCAAGAAATTTAGGTCGTCTCAAACGAATGGGCCACTAATAAATGTGTTTACTGTACACTTAGAACTGGGACTAGATTGTATTCGATGGCTACCATGACGCTGTACGCCGTTAGAGAGAGAGAGAGAGAGAGAGAGAGAGAGAGAGAGAGAGAGACAGAGACAGAGACAGAGACAGAGACAGAGAGAGAGAGAGAGAGAGAGAGGGGAGGGGGTTTGGAAGGGTTAGGGCCCCGGGAGCACAGAGTAACGTTCCGGGAGTCACCTCGCGTGACGCCGCTTCCGCCTGCTGTCAGAGATGAGCGGACACGTTCCGTTACGTTCGCTTGCCGCACTCCTCGCGGTGAGCTTATCTTCTAATATATAAAGCGGAGTGCCCGTATGTTTGTACGTGTTGCATACAAATCTACAGTTTTGTTCCAACCTTCATAAAATTTTGTATACGTAAGCTTCAATCCATGAAGACGGTCGCCGTAAGTGTAAGAATCGCATACGATATATAGTTCACGAGATATGTCGTCATAAACAATGAGATGCGCGAAAAACTGCTGCATTTTGCGACAATGCTGCTTATTTTCTCCTAAACCATTGGACCGATTTCAACCAAATTTGGTATACACATTCCTTACCGTGAGGTAACAATTGCTGCATGGTTAAGAATCACATACGGCACATGGTTCAAAAGATATTACATCATAACCAATAGAAATCGCAAAAAAATCCATATAATGCGGCTAGACTTTCGAAATACACTGTATAAGAATGACAGTACTTAGCGACTTGCAACAAACTTAAAACATAGTTTCAAACCTTTATTAAACTTTTTCTCGCTGGCAACCATAGTAAAATGATGAAAGGAGAAAAGTTTCTCGCTTACTACTTTTCCGATGTTTATCAAGTACGGATCTCGATATGACGTTAAAATTTATAATTCGAACACTACAAATTGTAGCGACAGGAAATTTTACAGACAGTATACACATGTATAGTTGAATGTAGCTTCTAAGTTGTATCACATTCCGACATGTAGTTCATGAGATATGAGCACGTAAACAGTAACGTTCCGCTGTTCATGGACAAAAACTGCGGCTTTCGGTATGACGTTACAATTTATAATTTCGACACTACGAATTGTAGCTGTAGGAAATTTTACAGATAGTATACACGCACATATTTGAGTGTACCTTCTAAATTATATCACAGTACGACACAGTTCATGAGATATGAGCACATAAACAATGGCGTTCAAGGAAAACCACCCGATCACGAACCAAGTTTTAATCTATTACTTCTTTACTGCCAATTGTATTCCCAAGAGATTTTACAGACATACAGCCCTTATACAAATGAATATATACCTGAAAAACGGCAGGAATAAATACATAAATACCCGGGAAACGCCGGGTTTCAGCTAGTCTTCCATACTAAAAGGAAGTTCTGTCCTGATACATCTCTTCCAAGGTAGCGACAAGTCTAAGGAAATACCGTCTTCTCCAGGTGTCTCGTTTTTATCTGTGCCTTTCACTGCTCTGCCAAGTTGTTCTCCAACTGTCCTACGTCCCATCTCTTCTTCATCTACTTTCTGTCTCTTTTGGGTAGTATTAAAATTCCTTTGCCCCATATATATTTCTTCCCCCCGTTAGTCTCATCGTACACTCAACTTTCTAATCTCAAATTTTTTTTTAATTTTCCCATTGTGAGGCCCCTACAAATAGTGAAATTATTACCGTACATTGGCCCAATTTTCTATAGATTAGAGCACACCTTTTCAAATTTATTTATTTAATAATTTACGAGGTATGTCCACAAAGGAAGTTCCATTTGGTTATATAAAACAAACGTGTACAGATACAGAAAAAATATTTATTGTAGAAAAATATACAACTATTAAACTACTTTTCTACATATCTTTCGAAATACTTTAGGCATTTCTCGTAGCGTGGCACAGGTTTTTCTGTGCCTTCTTCGTAGGTTGCCGCCTGTGTATTCAATCATGTGGTAACACGTTCTTTCAGCTCATCATCGTTGAAGTGTTGACCACCATGGACAGATTTTAGGTGTAAGAAGAAAGTCGTTAGGTGCGAGGCTGTTTGGAGGATGATCAAACACGTCCCAGTGAAATTCCCGTAAGAGTTGTTTGGTTACATTCGCCTTGTTAGGTCCGGCGGTAACGTGAAGGGAAAAAGAAAACTCCATCTATTCTTACACCTAAAATCTGTCCTTGATGGTCAACACTTCAACGATAATGAGCTGAAAGAACGTGTTACCACATGGTTGAATACACAGGCGGCAACCTACGAAGAAGGCACAGAAAAACCTGTGCCACGCTACGAGAAATGCCTAAAGTATTTCGAAAGATATGTAGAAAAGTAGTTGAACAGTTCTAGATTTTTTATACAATAACTATTTTTTCTGTGTCTGTAAACGTTTGGTTTATATAACCAAACGGAACTTACTGTGTGGACATACCTCGTATTTTGTAGCCTGGAATGGTTAGTAAGTGGGTTTCTCTTGAAACCATTGTTTATGTTGTGGCTTCTACATGCTGTAACCAGGATTAGCACACGTCTTGGATTTCAATTGACCGTCCCGTATCATAAATTGTCACATGACTCGTCAATAGCGGTTCCGCGGCCCGATTAGTCCCGCATCTTTTTGATATTCCGGAAAAACAATTTTTACAAGCTAGGAAAATTACTTCTATTTTGGTGTTTTTCTGAAACGGTAAAGTTTAGCTTGCCTGTCTCCTTACTACAGCAGCTTTTCGTCTAATGTTTCTCCATCATAGAGGTTTGTGGAACGAGGTTTCTCTCATACGTGCCTGAGGTGACAGGCGTGAGTTACAGATGCGCTCTAACTTTCTCTAAGGCAGAGTACATAGTGCAGGATACAAAATTTACGGTCGCCAGCTCGCCTTTCTCTGTATTAGAGCAAGTAACAGATCTCATCGAACGCTAGTTTTGACATAATGGCTACCGTACCTTCTCGGTACAACCTTTTTTTCAAGCAGCTGTTAGCGGGTTCACAGGCATGTGCAGAGCTGTTTATAAGCTGAACCTTTGAATTCTGTCTATTTGTTTCTTGTGTAAGCAATGACAGCGAGCAACCTGATTAACAGACTCTACTCGGAAATTTTTTTTCTGGCGCTTCCAAGCTGCCACATCCGCGAATGCGTAGAGCTGTCTTGAGTTGGGGTGGGTTAGACTCACGTAATTCGTGTTTTTATTTGTGGCGGGTTCTGAAAAGCCTTGCAAGTTGTTGAAGCTTAACCAGAAATGGCGCGAAAAACGTATTGTCAGAGGAAGCACGAAATACTAAAAGCAACGCACAGGGCTCGGCTGAAGACATACTTTGGAGGATTTGCTTATAATATATGACTGGATCTCCTCTGTCTGAGTTTGACCTAAAGGCGCCCCAGATTAAGCGATAATTCTACACAATAATATGTGCTACATCGCTAGACTATGCTACCGGTATGTATCAAGGTTGCCATATGTACGAGGTTCCTCGTACAAATACTGTGTGAGGTACGAGGACAAGGTCAACCTCGTACAATTATGTAGGAGATTCCAAAACAGGATTGTTTCTCTGTTCCGCAGAACTTCATTGAGAAGCAAGCCTCTATGGTCAGGGAGCAAGTCAGTACATCAAGTTTAACACAAGAATGGTAATAAAGAAAGTAGTCCTGTGCACATGACAATCTTAAGCGTAAGTAAAAAGATTTAACAATGAAACAAAGGCTTTTTAATTTTTCCAGGAGTTTCTCGTCAGAATAAACAGTGATCGATGAGACAACTCTTAGACTTGAAAGCGCGTGGATTATATCGTAAGGGACAAAAAGTTTTTTATGGCAGTATTAGCGTAGCATGTTGACGTTTCCCTTAGTCCCTAGTGTTGTGACGTTACGCTCGTTAAATCAACTGCCAGTTTATAGCAAGCAGCGTATCGTAGAGCTGTTATCGAGTTTCAGCAACATCTCTGCGCATGCTCAATTTGCTGGAATCTGGCAACTGACAGCTGCTTGAACGAACCCCTAATTACCAGGTGGCCTTGGCAAGACGAGTAATGTGTGCAAAACAAGGAGGTTATAGAATGAGCCTCCTTGGTACAGACTCTGTATTTAGAAAAAATGGCCACTGTAACATTTTGTTTCATTCAAAACATGTAAATTAACAAATGTCTGCTAAATTCACACGCATTTGTCTTATTTGCAGTGCTCTGCTACTCCCCTCCGCCGCCGCCCCCCCCCCCCCCCCCCCCGACCTAATGTACGAGGTTTGATAACCAAAATACGAGGCTTTTAGTTGCTTATGTACGAGGAAAAAGTGTTTTGGACGGCAACTCTGTTTCCTATTAACATGTTGGCTGCCTTGTGACCGCCGGTGGCTCTGGCGAGCATCTGACGTCATCACGTTAATCAACGTGTTAAACGATGTCATATGATATGTGTAAAAGTATTGTTCGAACAGTGACAGGGAAGAGAAAGGGGAATTACTTCATATTAAGATAAAGTGGTCGTGGCGACCAAAGTTGTTAGATTGGCTGGTGGCTGCAGAACTCAAATTTCGCACCCTGACATAGTGCCCATCACAGCCCTGTTGTCCGAATTAAAATTACTTGATAGTTTACGCGACACAGCTGCGTTCCTCAATCGGAGCGGTCAGCGTCACGCCCGAACTACTTCTCGTTGCCAAACTGCCAAAGCAAAAGGTCAGTTCACCTCCTTATATTTGTTTGACTCTCTTCCTTGATTTGTTTTGTTCCCGATTCGTAGGTCTGCCCTTTTTATTTGGTATTTCATCACTTAAAGTTAACCATATAAGAAACAGGGCTGAAGAACGGTGCTAAGGAACTTCGTTCTCGTACAGAGCACTTAGCACACGCTACTGGGGTCCCTTCGTACAATCTGTGACTTAATGTCACATACACAAGTATAGTATAACAGATGCCAGCGTACATTAAAATGAGCTTCATATGATTTACGTGGCTACAGTGGTGAAGTATTAGCTTCCCGTACGGAAGATGTTGGGTTCAAATCTCGTAGTGTGCTAGTAATTTACTTTGTAAATCAAATTAAATGAATTAATTTTTTTAAGTTCTAATACCGCGTTACATCTTTTTCATAATGATGACTTTTATATTCGCTTTTATTTTTCATCCTATGATTTTTTATTGAAATCCTGTAATTCCCAAGCAGGACAGCTAATTGTTTTGTGATACAGCAACTCGTGTAACCACAAGCCAGTGTGAGGATATTTTCAGGTAAGCAATAATAGCTAGAAATTAGAGATTTTTCTGATATAGATAAGCTTTAATCGCAGTGAACGAAGAAATCTTTCTTACGCACAAGGAAAGTACTTGGGCTCGAACAAACATATCTGTATGAAGTTTGGTTACAGGATCTCTACGTACACCTCAATGTGCTGGTGAGTGTCGTTTTTATGCAAAACTTTGGAGTATTACTAGTGCAATAAGGGACCTTTGCATTCTCTCTCATACGATTTTGGTGTATATGTGTTTGTTCGAGCCCAAGTACTTTCCTTGTCAGTGTCAAAATGTATAACATTGGGGGAAAGCTACAACCCTGTTTTTTATCACTTTGCAACTACGACGTCGCTTTAATGCTTTAGATTCTTCTAACGTTGCGTAGTTTTTATACAAATTGAATATAACTTTTCGTTCCTTATATGTTTCCTTCTCTATCTTTAAAATGAAGCTACATTTCGTAGATTTTTGATTTCAGGTTGCTGTATTGGCTTTTCTGTTTTTTATTGGCATTGGAATATTCCCCCCATATCCACATAAACAAGATAATGACGTAGCTGGTATAGTTAAAAATGCAAGTAGACAAATGCAAGCAAAGGAACAAACATTAACAGAAATCAAAGAAAATTTGAAATCACATACGGAGATTATACTTGGTTTATCTTCTACATGTCAGGTAATAACTCTGTCTTCATCGCCGTTAGAAAAGTTCTTCGTACACGGCAAAGTCTGTGGTTTCTAATAATGTTGACACAAATGTTGGTAACTGGTACCGTAGTTCCTGCTCACGACATTCCTTAGCCACGTAGATGTGATGTCCCATCTGTTGATGTACTCTCTTCTACATACGTTCATCCCACAAAAAAAAAAGTTATTTGGGTGTTCGACTGCCGGAGTCACAAACTGGAGGTGTCGTTTGCAGGTGCGGTGTGTGCTGCGGAGATAGACAGTGGTGAACTTCAGTTGCCCTACAACGATGTTTTTCAACCTGTGGGCTACGGGATCGCAAAGTCTTGCTCGGGGGTCGCAGTCACCTTAGGTAGTACTTGCAGTATAAAAGAACTGAGAGTAATACAAAAACGTATGCCTAAGAGAGATCTATAAGTACATGGGATACTCTGCGAATCGCCGTAGTGGAGTAGCCGAGCGGTCTAAAGCGTCTCGCTGCGGAACGCGCGGTTGCTCGCCGTGGAGGTTAGAGTCCTCCCTGGGGCGTGTGTGTGTGTGTGTGTGTGTGTGTGTGTGTGTGTGTGTGTGTGTGTGTGAGTGTGTCTTTAGGTTAGTTTACCTAGGTTTAAGTAGTTTGTAAGCTACGGACTGATGACGACGCAGTTTGGTCCGATAGATTCACAAACATTTGAACATTTGAATACTCTGCGAATCACATTTAAGTGCCTGGCAGAGGGTTCATCGAACCATTATACTATTTATCTCCCATTCCATTCTCGAATAGCGCGCGGGAAGAATGAACACCTGAATCTCTGTTCGAGCTCTGATTTCTCGTATTTTATTCTGATCATTTCTATCTATCTACGTGGGAGTCAAGAATATATTTCCGCATTCGGAGGAGAATGTTGGCGATAAGCGCCGTTGTTGTAATGATTCCCATCCCAGATCCTGCATCATTTCCGTAACGCTGTCTCCCCTGTATCGTGACAATACGAAACGAGCTGCCCTTCTTTGGACTCTTTCGATGTCCTCCGTCAAATCCACCTGATAAGGATCCCACACTGAGCTGCAATACTCCAAAAATGGACGGACAAGCGTAGTGTATGCAGTTTCTTTAGTAGTTCTGTTGCATGTTTTAAGGGTTCTGCAAATAAAACGCAGTCTCTGGTTCGCCTTTCCCACGACATTATCTACGTGTTCTTTCCAATTTAAGTCAGAAGTAATTGTAATTCCTCGGTATGTTCTGGAGTTGACGGCCTTCACACTTAATTGATTTATCATGTAAACAAATTTTACCGGATTTCTTTTCCTACTCATGTGGACGACTTCACACTTCTCGTTATTTAGAGTCAACTGTCAATTCTTACACCATACTGATATCTTATTCAAATCGTTCTGCAGTTGGTTTTGATCTTCAGATGATTTTACTATACGGTAAAAAGACGGCGCATCTGCAAACAACCTAAGAGAGCTACTTAGATTTTCCCCTAAATCGTTTATGTAAATAAGGAACAGCAGAGGACCAATAACAGTGCCCTTTGGAACGCACGAAATCACCTCCGTTTTAGTCGATGCTTTTCCATCGATTACTACAAACTGTGTCCTCTCTGAGAGGAAATCCCCTACCCAGTCGCAAATTCGTCCCGTGTTTCGCACGAGTAGGTCTGGGAAGCCTGTCGGTGACAGTTTAGGGATATCGAGTGCGAGTGTTTACAGCGGTAATTACGCAAACGTCAGGTCTCCCCCCACCTGCAGCTGCACAGCAAGTGGGCCGGCGTCGGCTCGCAGCGCGGCTCTTACGCCACGGCAGCTGTCACGCTGTTACGCAACGCGCGCCTCCAGTGCCACTGGCCAGCTCCAGCTCTCGGCTCGCAGCTTCCCTGCCCGCCTCTCGCCTCGCCTTGGACTGTCTCTGCAGTTCCGTCACTTCCACAAAGGCCTGTGACGTGGCGGCAGCGGCGCCACAGCTGCGCCGCACCTGCGCTATCCTGCCAGCGCACAGCGCAATGCTACCATAAGCGTCAGCCCATAGACCGAAGATAACATAGACTGCGCGTGTCCCTATCTCTGATGTTGTGGTTTGAAACCAAGAGCTAACATTGCCCCGAGTCATGTGACAGATTTCGTCATTATGAGCAACAGTTTTTCTCATTTACAGGTGAAATCAAGCATGTTTTTTTAACAATAAAACGACTTCTCGTACTCCTATTACACATCTAGTAGTGAAGATAACGTAATTTCGTCTTAATATTAATGCAGTGATTGTCGTGTTTACATGTGCCCAAGTGAAAAGTACCTTATTGTCAGTTATTTTTAGAAGCAACAGAATTACTTATATTCAAGTCTTCGTATTATGCTTTGAATCTTTTCATTTCACATGTATTGTTGAGGAATAGTAAGGAAGCTGATGCTCAGTGCAAGACTGCCCGCGGCCCACTTATGGGTCGCGGCCCATAGGTTGGGAACCGCTACATTTACATCTACATAGATACTCTGCAAATCACATTTAAGTGCCTGGCAGAGGGTTCATTAACCACGTTCATAAACTTTTCTCTGTCGTTCCATTCTCTAATAGCACGTGGGAAGAAAGAACACCTAAATCGTTCCGTTTTAGATCGGATTTCTCTTATTTTATACGGATGGTCATGTCTCCCTAAGTAGGTGGATGCTAGCAAAATATTTTCACATTCAGAACTAAAAAGTCAGTGATTGAAACTTCGCAAACAGATCACGCCGCAATGAATAACGTCTTTCTTTTAATGATTTCCACCCCAATTCCTGCAACATTTCCGTGACGCTTCCCGCGCCCCCCCCCCCCGCCCCCCGTAACGTGATAAAACAAAACGAGCTGCCCTTCTCTGAACCTTCTCAATGTCTTCCGTCAATCCCACCTGGTGAGGGTCCCACAAGGGGCAACAGTACTCCAGGAGAGGACGCACAAGTTTGATCTAGGCAGTCTCTTTGGTGGATCTGGTGCATCTTCGAAGCGTTCTGCCGATGAAACGTAACCTTTAGTTCGTCTACCCCCACAATATTTTCTGTGTGTTCTCTCCAGTCAAAGTTGTTCGTAATTGTAGCTCCTAGGTATTTGGTAGAATTTACGACCTTAAGGTTTGAATGATTTATCGCGTAATTGAAGTTCATCGGATTTCTTTTAGTGGTCATGTGTATTACTTCACACTTTTCATTATTTAGTGTCAATTGCCAATTTCGCGCCATGTAGAAATTTGGTCTAAATCGCTTTGCAGTTGCTTTTGATCCTCTGTTGACTTCACTAACCGATAAACGACAGCATCTGCGAACAGTCTAAGGTAGCTATTCACATTGTCTCCTAAATCGTTTATCAACACAAGGAATTGTAGGGGACCTATAACGCTTCCCTGTGGAACGCCAGATATCACTTCTGTTTTACTCGATGACTTACCATCAATTACAACGAACTGTGTCCTTTCTGATAGGAAATCGTGAATCCAGTCGCAGAATTGGGGAGAGAGATCATAAGCACGCAATTTCATTAGAAGCCGCCTGTGGGGTACAGTGTCAAAAGCCTTCCTGAAATTCATAAATATGGAATCGATTTGAGATCCCTTGTCGATGGCACTTATCACTTCATGTGAATAAAGGGCAAGCTTTGTTACGCAAGAACGATACTTTCTGCTGGTGTAAAGCTGAATCAGATATTATTTTGTTCAGGAGGAATCGGCTCTTTCACTTTGGGTTTGCGGATGGAGGCCTATTAGCGGTGCTCTCAGTGGAGGTACGTAGCGGGCTTATCACGTGCCGTAGCTGGTGACGAGGGCGCTGGCTGAGGAGGTGACCGCGGAGTTCGCGGAAGTGGTGAGCGGCGCTCTGCGGAAGCTGACTCAGCAGCGCCCACTGGGGCCCAGCGCCGGTGGTGGACCTTCTTAACTCCGGACCTCGCAATGTGCTCCGTACTCAGGTCTGAGTGGTCAAAACTCGCCCATTATCTGGGAATGTTGGGTACTCCACACTGGAACTTCAAATACTTCTCCGCGAGCTCGTATTTTAAAGATTAAAGAAATTATAACTTTTTGGTATTCATTGGGAATGTTTTAAATCTATTGGACCTAATTGCGGTAGTTTTCAGTCCCTAAACTTGTTGTTGTTGTCTTCATTCCGCAGACTGGTTTGATGCAGTTCTCCACCCTACCCTGTCCTGTGCCAGTCTCTTCAACTGAGAATACGTTCGGCAACCTACATCCTTTTGAATCTGCTTACTGTATTCGTCCCTCGGTCTCCCTCTACGATTTTTGCCCCACACGCTTCCTTCTAATGCTAAGTTGACAATTCCTTGATGTCTCAGAATGCGTCCAACCAATCTATCCCTTATCTTAGTCAGAATATGGCAGGAACTCTTTTCTTTCCGATTCAGTTAAGCAACTCCTCATTAGTTACGTGATCTGCCCATCTAAGTTTCATCATTCGTCTATAGAACCACATTTCAAAAGCTATCATCTTTTTATTTGAACTCCTTATCGTCCACGTTTCACTCCCGTACAATGTTACACGCCAGACAAATGCTTTCAGAAAGGACTTCCCAACATTTAAATTAATATTGGATGTTAACAAGTTTCGCTTCTTTAGAAACGCCTCTCTTCCCAAAGCCATTCTGCGTTTTGTATCTTCTTTACTTCGGCCATCAGAAGTTATCTTGCTACACAAATAACAAAATTCATCGACTACTTTTATTGTCTCATTACCTAATCTAATTCCTTCAGCATCGCCTGATTTTCTGACATTGCATTCCATTACCTTAGTTTTACTTTTGTTAATGTTCATTTTATATCTTCCTTTCAAGAGTGTCCATTCCATTTAATTGCTCTTCTAGATCTTTTGCAGTCTCTGACAGAATTACTATGTCATCGGCAAACCGCAATGTTTTTATTTCTTCTCCCTGCACTTTAATGCTCTCTCCAAATTTGTCCTTCCATTCTTTCATTGCCTGCTCAATGTGCAGATTGAACAACATTGGGGAAAGGCAGCAACCCTGTGTTACTCCCTTCACAACCACTTGTCCCTTTCTTGCCATTATTAGTGATCACAAATTAATGAAATGTGGAATGAAAAGGGTGAAGTTGAAATTTACAGTCAGCTTGTAATATCGCCGCCATGTTCGGAACCCACGTTAAACTGTAGGTGCCCCTATAACTGGCTGGGTAAGTCAGTTCGGAGGTCGGAGGAAGGCAACGGCATACCACCTCCAAACAGGACCATGCCTAGTTAAGCACTGTGGTGTTCAAACCAATCTTCGGACTGTTGACTGCTTTACCTTATAAAGACGCAAGCAACGACCGTACACGTGAAACGGATGCATCGCCAGTGAGCAACCGCTCCCGCCTGGTGCCGCGCCTCGTTTCGGTGGACGGAGTGTGGTGGTGTTGGCGCACGCGCGTGCTCCTGCTGAAGGACGCTGCAGCAAGGCCGTCGCTATGTAGCCCGGCGCGCGCGGTCGCTGACTCGGCCTGCACGCTGGCCTTCTGGTGCATACCAGAGGAGCGGCCGACTGGGTAGGGAACAGCTTGCAAGCCTGCCTTTTGCGTCACACGCGGCGCCGCGTACGGTCAATTACTACATCGCAGATGCGGGAGCAACGTTCGATCTCATGCGGGAACCAGAAACGGCGAGTATCAGAGGCCCCGGGCGATAGGTGCGCTATGGCCGTAGTCAGCATCTACATACATACTCCGCAATCCACCGTAAGGTGCGTGGCGGAGGTTACACTGTACCACCAATAGGCATTTCCTTTCCTATTCCACTCTCAAATAGAACGAGGAAAGAAAGAATGCCTTTACAGGTGAAGTACATCTTCCCAAAATTCTCCCAATAAACCGAAGTCGGCTGTCCGCCTTACAACTGTCCTTAATGTTCGTTCCATTTCATATTCCTCAGCAATGTTACGCCTAGATATTTGAACGACGCGACAGCATCAAGCAGCTCACTACTAATGTTATTATGGGATTGTTTTCCTCCTCATGCACATCACCTTACATTTTTCTACATTGAGAGCTAGCTACCATTCTTCGCACCAACTAGAAATTTTGTCTAAGTCATCATGTATGCTATTACAGTCAGTTAAAGACGACACCCTCTCATACACCACAGCATCATCAGCAAACAGCCGCATATTACAAGTTACGCGGTCCATCAGATCATTTATATAGATACAAAATAATAGCGGTCCTATCACACTCCCCTGGGGCACGCCTGACGATACACTCGTCTCTGATGAACACTCGCCGTTGAGAGCAACGTACTGCGCTCTATTACTTAGAAAGTCATCCAGCCAGTCACAAATCTGTGAACCTATTCCATAAGCTCGTATCTTCGTTAACACTCTGCAGTGTGGCACCGCGTCGGACGCCATTTTGAAGTCGAGAAAAACACAATCCGCCTGTTGCCCTTCACCCATAGTTCGCAAGATGTCATGTTAGAAAAAGGCAACGTGTGCTACGTGTGGAAATTTGAGACGGGCGGGAGGCGAGCACGGGTGGCCTGGAGCTTTAAAAGGATCACGTAAACCGAGGAAACTCATTCAAAGTTAAGTTTGACACTCTGACTCTCCCTGTGCAGAAAGCTGGAATACATCTTAGAGTTTGCCATCAAATCTAAAGCCTTATCTGAACGCACAATGTACAAACTATGGAGAATATAATAATAATATTCTCGGGTCTGCAGCCGGGCAGCATCGTCAACTAGACAGAATATTTCGGCAGACCACTGGCTGCCATCTTCAGGTGAGTGTGCTGATTGCACTGACTCGCCGGAAACAGAACAGCGGCCCCTTCACACACAGCTGATGACCCACTGCGCGTGCGAGAAACCGAAGTAGAGGTTCTCTAGGCGTAGTAGCGCACCGGTGAAGAAACTGGGCAAAACCATTGGTCGAATCAAGTCTACTCAAAAGAAACTGCTGGTCGAAATGAAGACAGTTGCTGCTAATTGTCAGATAAAATTGGGTTCCAAGTTTTACTTAAAGCGAAGCCATTGTCCGTATTAACTAATAATATCGTCAGCCATACGAAGTTCCGTTGATTATTTGAGAGTAGATTCCCAGTGGCGTGAAACAGGAGCACTTCTCCGACGGCGAGTACCGCGTCCCGCCCTCCACAGCACAGAGCTCCTGTCACAGTGTCTGCCGCTACCGCGCATGTGGTATTTTAAGGGGCGTCAAGTCAGAGAACGTGCACGCACCGTGGGAAGTAAGCTCGGTGTGAAACCGTGTGCGTCTCCGGTGCGCCCGGCTGCCGGAGGCTTTGTAGCTGCCAGCTGGTGGATTTGCCGTCTGCACACCCAGTGACAGCAGGACGGCAGCGCCTCAGAGAAAGCGGCGGAAGTGCGCGGACGTGCTGCTTTCCTGGCGTTCTGCCCGCTCTGCGGTGCTGCTCCTCCCCCCCCCCCCCCCCCACCACTTGGCGCCTTGTCGTGGGAAGAATCACAGGTGTCGGCCTCTTGCTTTCCTTTCCTTTTCAGACATTCCTGTTCTCACTTCTCAATCCTGGCAACTCACAACCACTTTCCTTGTCACTTCCACCACGTGCCGAACTAGGAGACCGGCAGTAAGAATATTAAGTGGCCTACGCCAGAGCTAAAGCAGAGATTTAGGAAACATCGTTCATGTGAGACTCAGCTTGCCCTTTTCTCACATATCTTGCGAGCCATGGATGAAGGGCAACAGGCGGATTGTGTTTTTCTCGACTTCAAAAAAGGCGTCCGACGCGGTTCCACACTGCAGAGTGTTAACGAAGATACGAGCTTATGGAATAGGTTCACAGATTTGTGACTGGCTGGATGACTTTCTAAGTAATAGAGCGCAGTACGTTGCTCTCAACGGCGAGTGTTCATCAGAGACGAGTGTATCGTCATGTATATAAATGATCTGATGGACAGAGGAAGTTGTAATATGCGGCTGTTTGCTGATGAAGCTGTGGTGTATGGGAGGGTGTCGTCTTTAACTGACTGTAATAGCATACATGATGACTTAGACAAAATTTCTAGTTGGTGCGAAGAATGGCAGCTAGCTCTCAATGTGGAAAAATGTCAGGTGATTTGCATGAGTAGGAAAAACAATCCTATAATGTTCGAAGCATTAGTAGTGAGCTTCTTGATGCTGTCGCGTCGTTCAAATATCTAGGCGTAACATTGCAGAGGGATATGAAATGGAACGAACATTAAGGACAGTTGTGAGTAAGGCGGACAGCCGACTTCGGTTTATTGGGAGAATTTTGGGAAGATGTAATTCACCTGTAAAGGAGACCGTGTATAAAACGCTTGTACGACCACGTCTTGAGTATTGCTCAAGTGTTCGGGACCCGCAGCAGATCAGTTTAAAGGATGACATAGTATGTCGTATTTCATTTCTTAGATTCTCCTCCTTCCATTATAGATAAATTTCCGTTTTTATTGTTGGTTACAAAGTGGTAGGATACGGCTGCAAAGTTGAGGTTCATACAGATGGTATTGAATATTTCCTCGTAGTTAGGTTCATATTTCTTAAACAGTCTTTAATTTTCGCGATATTTATATGCATATATTCCATTTTATTATCAAACATCATTTAATGTTACATCACATGCAAGTTCTAAAACATTCATTTGACGTCTTTCCAGATAGATGGGCAATATTCCAAAACTAACGGTGTGTTTGTGAAAAAAATCACTTGTAACGTTTTTGGGAAGTCATATGAAGGTAATTTATACCTTTCGAAATAAAAATAAAATCAAAAATAATTCTGCGCTATCTAGGTTAATACTGTTTTTTGAAGTATAGCAATAAATTTTAGCGGAATAAATGGCGTCTGCCAATTGAGACTTCGCACCGTATGCATATGACAGTCCTTAGATCGAACAAACCATTTACAACTTGCAATGTCCTTCATTTTATTATACGTTAAATATTCCCGGCTACTCTTATTTGGAATGGGTCCCACACAGTTGGTGGTGTTATGGTTCGCACCAGTGTTTCGAAAGCAATCTTCTTTGTAGATCGCTACCATGTCTCTGGTATTAGACCAATAAATCGAACTCCGCCACCTCCTTAAAGTACTGGGAGTGGACTAATTAATATGAACACAATACTGCGTATACGAGGGGTGTTCAAATGAAAAGGTACGATACGTCTTAACAGACAAACCGATTGAAATTTGAATATACCGCTTTGCGATAATGCGAAGCATGCGTCGTCACCTCCCCCAAAACAATTCTAGGCTGTGCCCTCAACAGGCAAGGCGATGCTCACCGTCTTTTCCGACGTCCGTGGTCCGATACTCAACGAATTCCTCGAGCACGGAATAACCATGAACAGTGACTTGTATTGTGAGACACTCCGTAGCCTTTGCAAAACTATCAAGGTCAAAGGGCCCGGGCTGTTAATGGTGGTGTGATTCTGCTCCCTGATCACGCGTCTCCAGGGTCACACAAGCTGTTAACGAAGGCTTCCGCGGCCGTTGTTACTGCCAACAAAATCCTGCTGGGTTTTTGGCCGCATTGTCAACATGTAAAATTCCTGTGTTTCAGCCATTGTTGCAAGTGGCCTTTGGTAAGGTATTTGGCTGTCTTCTGAATTCAAGGGATTGCTGATACTTACTTACATAATAGTGGGAGGAACTGTTATCCAAATAAGATTAAATATTTGTGGCAGGGGAAGGAAGTATAAGGCGTTAATATTATAGCCTGTGATTGGAGGGAATAGAGGTAATTCATTGGTGTTATCATTGTTTATTTATATTAGTGTAAATTGGCGAATGAGAGGTGCGCGGCGGTTCTACTTGTTGCCCGGCGTTAGTTGGGGGCGCGCTCGTACTCTGTGAACACTGGGTCGCAGTTTCTATGGCCTCTCTGATCTCCTCCTCGATTGTCAGTCACCTTGTAGGCCTTCATATTGAGCTTATGTCGTCCCGTTTCATACATATACGCACTGGTATTTATAAGAGTTTACTCGTAAATATTAATTGTTGGATACTATCCTTACATTTCGTAAAGTGTGCAGTTTTATATTACTGAACTTTTAAAGCAAGCTGTCAGTGTCAATCTTCCCATCATATTTTTCTGGGTCAGGCTTGATGTTTCTTCTGTCTCCAAGATAAAATGCTGCCTTTTCCCTACCAAGTCATCCTCAATCCAATCGTAAATTTGTAATAACACTCCATATATCCGTACTATTGTTTGTAACCGTTGTAGTGGAAAGGAGTGAAATAGCTTTTAAAAGTCAAGAAACTGGTTAGCAGTGCGTTCTCGGTATACTTTCCCCAGTTGGTCAGCGTTATGTATAAGTGTTACAGGATTTGGTCTTCAGAATTAGATATTACAACGAGAGGATTCTTGTCAAGATTTCAGCACAGCTGTCGCGATAGTCCTGAAGATCAAGAGCGCTTACTAAGCATTAAAATCGCACTGACGTGTTTTACGACCCACTTTAGATTTGTAATTTTATAAGTTTTTTTTTTTTTTTGCAAAATGTTGGACCAAAATAATAATCTAAATAATAAAAATCAATTAATAAGAGTATCTGAAACCCTTTTAAGAAAAAAAAAATCTATTTAGTGGCGGGTTCCGAAACACTTCCCTTCAGCGTCACAGTCCAACGCATTGCCCACTACACTACAGATAACAATTAGAAATTGCTTTCTTTAATCTCGTACTATGGATGGCTGTTGTTAACTGATGCTAATATGGCATTTGTAGACACTAGATTATCATTTATCGTACGAAGAACGACGTGTTTTTGTTAATTCTTCAGTGCGCCATTGCTTTGAAATGACAACGTGTAAGTTACAATAAGAAAATCATCAAATACGCAACGCAAGATGGCGTATGCCAGAGAGAGTTCTGGCCGAGGAATGTCGCGTGACATCTGCGAACGGCTGATTTTCGTTTATTCAATGGAGGGTGTCAAAACTCCGTTATTTTTGTAAATATCTCTCAAACGATACGAGGTATGAAAAAAAAAAAAAAAAAAAAAAAAAAAAACATGAGAGCAAAGTTGTAGAGAATTTTCTCCTCTAAAAATTCGGTTATTCCATTTTCGTGTCAGATGAATAGTTAAGCCGTTATTTTCATTTAAATTTCGAGCCGTCAAAAGACGATCGCAAAGGCCCACTTTTAGTGTTACTACCGTAACCCCAAGTGGGCCAAAACACTTGAACGTGGAGGGAGGCAGAAACGCTGGTTCGTGTTTCGGCATTGGTTTCTATCACTATCGTCGTTCATTCTCGTTCTAGTTGCTTGTCGGACGCCACGAGCGGCGATGTGTAGTTGCAGCTTCCCCGCGGGAACCAAGCGACGATTGGCTGTCAGTATTGTCCTTTTGCTTTTTGCCTTCTGGTAATGGCCGCCCAACGCTCCACAGTGCTGGGACGGAGCAGCTGCCGACCGAGCACAAAGGGGCGCTGTTCGTCAGCGCTCGCCCCAGTTTGAAGCTCTGGGCCGTCTTGCTGGAGAGCAGGGGAAGGTCAGCTGTTCAAGTGCTCTGTACGGACGCGCGGGCCTCTAATATCGCACCACTTGACATTTGGCCCCGTTTACAAAGCTTTTTCCACTGTTCTCAGGTTCTTAAAAATTTCAGAGGGAGCTTTAGGCAACAATTGACAGAAACGGGGGGAAATAAAACAGTAGAGGAGGAATGGGTAAAATTGAGAGATGACATAGTGAAGGTAGCAGAGGACAAAATAGGTAGGAAGGAAAGACCTACAAAAAATCCTTGGATATCACAGGAGATACTAAATTTAATCGATGAAAGGAGAAAATATAAAAATGCAGTAAATGAAACAGGCAAAATGGAGTACAGACGACTAAGAAATGAGATTGTCAGCAAGTGCAAAATGGCTAAGCAGGAGTGGCTAGAAGGCAAATGCAAGGATGTAGAAGAATGTATAAATAGGGGAAAAATAGATGCAGCCTACAGGAAAATAAAAGAAACATTTGGAGATAAGAAAAACAGCTCTATGAATATCAAGGACACTGATGGAAAACCAGTTCTCAGCAAAGAAGGGAAAGCTGAAAGGTGGAAAGAATATATAGAGGGGCTCTACAAAGGAAATGAACTTAGAGACAATATTGTAGGAAGGGAAGAGGATGTAGATGAAGATGAAATAGGAGATACTGTACTGAGAGAAGAATTTGACAGAGCCCTGAAAGACCTAAGTCGAAACAAGGCCCCTGGAATAGATGATATTCCCTCAGAGCTACTGAAGTCTCTGGGAGAACCAGCCATGACAAAATTGTTTCACCTGGTGTGTAAGATGTATGAGACAGGTGAAGTACCCTCAGACTTTAAGAAAAATGTTATAATCCCCATCCCTAAGAAATCAGGTGCAGACAGGTGTGAAAACTACAGAACCATCAGTTTAATAAGTCATGGCTGCAAAATATTAACGCGAATTATATACAGAAGGATGGAAAAGCTGGTAGAAGCCGACCTCGGGGAAGATCAGTTTGGGTTCAGGAGAAATGTAGGAACACGGGATGCAATACTCACTTTACGGCTTATCCTAGAAGATAGATTAAGAAAAGGCAAATCTACATTTCTAGCTTTTGTAGATTTGGAGAAGGCTTTTGACAATGTTGATTGGAATAAACTCTTTAAAGTTCTGAAAAAAGCAGGAGTAAATTATAGGGAGCGTAAGGTTATTTACAACTTGTACAAAAACCAGACAGCGGTTGTCAGAGTTGAAGGGCATGAAAGGGATGCAGTGGTTGGGAAGGGAGTGAGACAGGGTTGTAGCCTTTCTCCAATGTTATTCAATTTGTACATTGAACAAGCTATAAAGGAAACAAGGAGAAATTTGGTGAAGGAATAAAAGTTCAGGGGGAAGAATTAAAAACATTGCGTTTTGCCGATGACATAGTAATTCTGTCAGATAGAGCAAAGGACCTGGAAGAGCAATTGAATGGAATTTGACAGTGTGCTGAAAGGTGCATATAAGATGAACATTAACAAGAGCAAAACTAGGGTAATGGAGCGCAGTGTAAGAAAATCAGGTGATGCTGAAGGAATTAGATTGGGAAACGAAGCAATAAAGGAGGTAGATGAGTTTTGTTACTTGGGCAGTAAAATAACAAACGATGGTCGCAGTACAGAGGATATAAAATGCAGAATGGCAATGGGTAGAAAAGCGTTTTTGAAAAAGAGAAATTTGTTAACATCGAATATTGATTTAAGCCTAAGGAAGTCCTTTCTGAAGGCATTTGTATGGAGTGTTGCCTTGTATGGGAGTGAGACATGGATGATAGACAGTGCGGACAGGAAGAGGATTGAGGCTTTTGAAATATGGTGCTACAGAAGAATGCTGAAGATTAGGTGGGTGGATCGCGTAACTAATGAGGAGGTACTGTACAGAATTGGGGAGAAAAGGAATTTCTGGCATACCTTTACTAAAAGAAGGGATAGATTGGTAGGACACATTCTTAGACATCAAGGAATTGTTAATTTAGCGTTGGAGTGAAGTGTGTGGGGGAAAAATCGCAGGGGAAGACCAAGAGATGGATACAGTAAGCAGATTCAGACAGATGTAGGTTGTCGTTCTTATGTGGAGATGAAGAGGCTTGCTCAGGATAGGATATTGTGGAGAGCTGCATCAAACCAGTCTCCAGACTGAAGACCACAACAACAACACTCAGGCCCTTGCTATTATACTGCCTGTCGATTAAGCGCAGTCCTGTGCTACGGAGCCTGTTACGTAGCCAGATTGTGTGTTAGATAAATCTCGTATACAATTACGTAGGCTTCTGCGACCAGAGTCAGATGACATAAATGTTTTCTGGGTGTTGTACCGCGTCATGATGCAAGAAGGCTATTACTTACATAACCGACGTTTCGGCCAACGTTACAGTGGTACTCATCTGGGTATATCGATGTGTGTTGGTTGTTACTACACTTTATATTTACTATCAATTAGACATTTAGTCATAGTTTTTTAAAATAAGCGATGTTATTGGTGAATTTTTGGCGGAAGAATGAAAACTTTATTATGATAGGATGCTGAGATGGAGGGAGTGGGGGTTAGCCGTCGCCTATTGCTTCTTGCATAGCGAGACATGATTGGTGTTCATCGGCGAATGGGGTGAGGGCTTCCGTTTCTCTCCTGCTGGCCGTGGGCCGCGCGGCGGCAGTTGCTTACTAGTGACGCTCGCGTGTTGTGTTGTCAGTGCGGCCTATTCCGCCGTGATGGCTGGTAGTCAAGAGGGGGCAAGCCTGAGTCCATCTTCTCTGTTCATGTTATTAGGGTGTTTTACAATTTCGATGGCTTTGTAAATTGTAAAACACCCTAATAACATGAACAGAGAAGATGGACTCAGGCTTGCCCCCTCTTGACTACCAGCCATCACGGCGGAATAGGCCGCACTGACAACACAACACGCGAGCGTCACTAGTAAGCAACTGCCGCCGCGCGGCCCACGGCCAGCAGGAGAGAAACGGAAGCCCTCACCCCATTCGCCGATGAACACCAATCATGTCTCGCTATGCAAGAAGCAATAGGCGACGGCTAACCCCCACTCCCTCCATCTCAGCATCCTATCATAATAAAGCTTCCATTCTTCCGCCAAAAATTCACCAATAACATCGCTCATAAAAAAGACTATGACGTAATGTCTAATTGATAGTAAATATAAAGTGTAGTAACAACCAGTACACATCAATATATCCAGATGAAGGCCACTGTAACATTGACCGAAGCGTCAGTTATTTAAGTAATAGCTTTCTTACATCATGACGCGGTACAACACCCCAAAAAAAATTATGTCAAATCTCGTATAGTCTACACACTGACTATAGTGGGGGTCACCCGGCATCGTTAAAATTTCCAGGTGTGGTACGATATGTGTGAAGTAAAAGTGAATACTTAAACTTCTGAAAAAAGCTTATGCTGTTCACGGGATGCTGATTTCGAATATATCAGCACTGTAGGATTTGTCGGTTTCTTCATCCCGGTATTCTTGGCACCGATACACATACTGTTTACCCATTAGTATTTCTAAACTGTGCTAGTACAAAATCAGTTTAAAATCTCTTACTTTTTGCTTGAATTACCTCTAGCGTGCTTGAGCAAGCGCGTTTTTATGTTGTGACGAATGTAGAAAATACATCGAAGCTCATTTTCATTCTAGGTTGGTATGTGAGCGACATATGCAACGGGGTGACACTGCAGTCAGAGGGAATCATCTCTTCTTCGCACATATGTTGAATCACAAGAAATTATCTTGCCACATTTTCTCTTAATAAAGAAACTTGGTGGTGGTGGTGAATCTGAATCCATGAAATAAATCGCAATTTGCGATCAGTTATGGCTTCACTGTACTAGGTTTAGATGAAATACCCAAATGCGGCGAATGAAAATTTGTGCCCGGCCGGGATTCGCACCTGGGATCTCCTGCTTACTAGGCAGACGCGTTGACCACTCCGCCACCGAGGACACAGTCACTACGTTTACATGCAACACATCTTCCGGAAGACGAAAACCGATTTCCGTAAACCGTTTTTCGCTGTCGTGTTTACATGGCATAGCCTGAATCGGATTTCCTAGCCCACTCAATATGGCGGCTGAAGAACAGCTGATTGTTACCGATTTAGTCAGCAAAATCGGTATTTTTCTGTATTGAAATACACAGATTTATGTTCACTCTAATGTTTATTCTTTTATTTCACATTAGAAAAAATCACTCTTTCCATATGTGCCGAAAATTTTTAACAAGAAAACACAATCTGACAAGCCAAGAACGCTTCAAAAACGGTTGCGTTTACATGGGCACGAAAATCGATTGTGGAAGTGGAAAACCGCTTTAGAGAAGCGGATTTTCAGAATCGATTTTGGAGTATTTACATGACCAACCAAAAGCGGAATTGGGAAATTAGTTTACGAACTCCGCTTTTGGGAGCCCGTGTAAACGGGGTGAGTGAGAAACTCGACTGCAGAGGACTCTTCCCTGCATGTCTCCCGCCACACCCAAATCTCCATTCGCCACGCTGTCTCCTTCCTATAACCACAGCCTATTTTGTTGAACGCTGTAATGTCGTCAAAAATATATATATTCTGAATTCCCTTGAATAGTAAAGGGGGACTAGGCATAACGTCCAGGGCTGATTAGAGCTAAGGAGATGTCTCTAAGACAGGTATGCACTGTGGTGTCGCGTTTGTTAAAAAATATGTTGTGCCACACGTATTCTCCCCCGTTTTTCCAACGTTACGGATTCACCCGTATAGTTTTCCCTTCTAATTTTGGTAGTACTCTATACAAATGTTGCACTTTGCAGCCAATACGCCCTTTTCAGCTTGCTTACCCAGTCGATAGCTTGTACTCCTTAAACCCGCCCAAGTAATATCGCCATGGTATTAATAAATTTATTGAAGTTGTGTATAATACTCATTCTTGATTAAAGAAAGGAATGTCACCAAGGATTCATTTTCGAAATAATTATCGCAACAATTGATAAGATAGTCGCTCACTTAGCCTAAATAGTCTATCTGCCTGGCGGTATGACATGACAACACTTTTATCAAACGCTCTAAAAGACGCAATGTTTCTTCGGTTTATGCAGTTTTTTGAAAAAAAAAAAAAAAAACAAAAAAACAAAAAAAAACAGGTCAGTTAGTTCGATTTAATCGGTAACTAGTTAAAAACCCTGCGTCGCTTGGGTACATATTTATTCTAGCCTTAACGCTAGCCTAGTAACATCCGTCAAAATGACGGCTACGTTCAAATTGTCAGTGGGCTGTGGGCTTTTGAGGAACAATTGATGAACAAGTGCATACGTGTAGGGTGTTGGTTTAGAATCACACTCGCCGAATTGACGGGTGTTACGAACAAAAGTTCAAAACCCCCTGAAAGAAGGTGTTAGTAGCGAGCGTTAAAACCAGATGTTAGTAATGCAGGGTTAAGTTAGTCGCGCTCTACTTGTCTCTCTCTCTCTCTCTCTCTCTCTCTCTCTCTCTCTCTCTCTCTCAGAGGTACATCTTTTCTTTCCTTCTCTGATCATCTCCGCCTCCCCCCTCCCTCTCTTCATCTTCTCCTGCCCCTCTCTGCCCATCTTCCCGTTTCTTCGCCAGTTACCTCCTGGGCTCTCTTTCGAACTACTCCTCCACCTCCTAAGTACATTACCTCTTCCATCTGTGAAAAAAATATGTAACTCTGTTAATCTCTCTGTGATCAGTGAAGTGGTATCTCTTGCAAGGTACCCTTCACCATGCACCATATGAAATCTTTTGTAGTTAGTCGTGTTCCTCTTGTTGTGAAGGGTAAGTGAGCAAAATTTCATCAAGATCTGAATGATACCATAGATTTTGTCACAGTTCGTGGGCAAAGTACTGTCTACCATGCACAATACAAAATTTTACGTAGTCAGTGACTTCGCTCTTGTTCCGAAGATCAAGTGTGTTCAGTTTAATCGCATTGGCATCAATGGATATTGTTTACGAAAGACTGTACGGATGCATTTATTACCAAAGAAGTAATAAATATAAACTCCATTGATAATGCGGTAGTTTTTCAGGCATCTCAGTGTTCATATCGTCATATGTCGTGATCTAAGAGGGTTCGTGGTTAAATAGTGGCAGTACTGCTGTAGAGATACTATGCAATGGAATCTACTATTGTCACTGATAGCATACGTTGTTGGCATCCTAACGTACCTCCGGGCAAATGCGCCCCCCCCCCCCGCCCAACGTCACACGCGTGCGCACAATCGAGGGAAACAGTCACTTGTGTGCGAGCGGTCTAATATAACGGTGTCACTATGTTTTCGAAACAGGAACAACGGAGTTGGATCAAGATTGTATGTGCCACAGGTCTTACAGCACGACAGTGTCATCAAGGTTTTAAAGAGGCGTGCTGGGAATCAGCTTTCCGTACAGAACAATGGCACGTTGGGTAACAGCCTTCAACGAAGACGACATGGGTCACATCGTACGCGCCAAAACTGAAACGCCAGTTCAATTCAAGGGTCGCAGCAAAAGTTGAAAGTGTGTTAGAGGCCCAGTATGGTGAATGTTATAGTGATTCTCGTGTACGAGTAAGATGGTGTATTCTCATTACGTTCTTCCACAGCAGACCGTCAGCGCGGAGTATTACTATTAGTTTTCAGGAGCGACTAGCTTCGCGAAAGAAGTGCCAACACTTCCTGCGCAACACATCCATCATTTTGTACGACAATGCGCGGGCGCATACAGCGCAAAATGTGGCTCTTCGTTCGGTCGATGGGACTGGGAAGTACTGTACCATCCACCATACTTCCGGATTTAAGTCCTTGTGACTCTGATTTGATTCCGAAGACGAAGGAACCACTTCGTAGCATCCGCTTCAGAACTGTTAGAGAGAATCGACAGGTAGTAGTCAGAACCATTCGTACCCTCAACAGAACAGGCTCTGCTAGCGGTCTACTACGTCTACCACTTCTTTGGCAACGGGTTCTACACAACGTTGATTACTTTGAAGGACAGTAACTTGTGAAACATTTAACGCTTTTGTATCAGATGTGAATAAATAGTTCCCACTATTTTAAGATACAATCGTCGTCTGTGTCAGTGATATAATTTTACCTACAACCTTCGTGCGTGGCGTGCACGGGGCCCAGAGCTAATGCAGTCTTCCATCCTTCTATCCTTCCTTCGTTCTTTACTTCCCGGAGTGCATTTCCATTACCCTCCCCTCCTTTACCATCTTCAGTCCTTCCCCTCCTCAAAAATGTTTGTTAAGCTTATGGGACTTAACTACGGGGTCATCAGTCCCTAAACTTACAAACTGCTTATGAACTAACTCATACTAAGGACGGCACAAATATACATGCCCGAGGGGGGATTCGAACCCCCGACCGTAGTGGCCGTGCAGACCGTGACTGGAGCGCCTCAATCCCCTCGGCCACCACGGCCGGCTCCCCTCCCCACCGGGAGACTTACAACCTTAGCATTTTAGTCCCCCTACCCTAACCAAATAACCCGATCCCCCAACCTACAACCTTCGCGAAATTTGAAGCAATATGTCGACAAAGTTTCACCGCAAGTGGATGAACGGTACGGCAGCGCATAAAATACGAATAAATATACATTCATTCATTTTTATACGTATATTAGATTTCTGTTTGTCGAGATTCAAATTGGCAAGTGTAGTTATAGTGCTATCCTCGTTCTGTCAGTTACTCCAAGCCACTTAAAACTGGGTATGGGAATTACTTTATCAAAAATTAATGATTAGTTTCTAAGGTTGCGAACTTCAAGTGGCAGACTTCCCAATCCACGAGAAACACGCCAGAATATTACTTTGGGATGACGAGCGTGACGGACTGGAATTTCCTGCCCGTGGCTAAAAGCGAATTCACAAGGAAGTAGGAATTGCTGCATGACATCAACGCCGATGCTGACTCATCGCTAGGAGGTACATTCCAGGCGGAAATGCTTCGCGTGGTTATTTAGAGTAGAGCTCATAGTAGCGCCTAGGCCTAGTCCCTGCGGTCTCCTTCAGCGCCGTTATACTGGACGAACACCGTTGCTAGTGTTCCGTGGCTGACTAAAACTAAGTTTTCCGGTGGGATGATTAAATTTTGACTGCGTATTAATGATCGGCATCGTCGTGTGACCCGTGGCCGTAATGGTTTGCGTCGGAATGCATACAGTGAATTGGAAAAATTGGAGGCGGTTGGTCGAAGTCTTGTTACATACAAATTAATAGTAGTTTCAATGCGCCTGTGTCCTTCCGCCCTGATATTAACGTCGGCCATAAAGTTCGCAGGTGGAACAATCCGAAAGCCATGGCAATCGTGTGAATGTACGCCGCCTGAATGGCGTTACCCGTTAATAAAACCGAGAATCGTCTGCCGAAAATTTGGTCCTGGGTTTTTCTTTGTACCACGACTGTAGAGAAAAGGCAGGAGAAAAACAGTGTCGTACCTTAATTTTTTCAGTGATGATTAAAAATGAGTACCCCTTGTATTCGGCGAAACAAAGACAAAAGTTAGCGGAACGAAACACTTGAATGCAGTGGGAGAGTACTCTGTAGTGTAGTCTCACGCTACGCTTTGTTGAAGGCGATGCCCTCCAGATCCCTCTACCTGTCGTGCTGTCGACAAATGTTGTATCCAAAAGTCCTGCACTGTGCGAAACGTCTTCTGCACACCTCTACGAAGCTGACATTCATCTCAACGATTACAGTGGTAAAAAATGTTCAACTGTTTGTAGAGCTTATGGGACTAAACTACGGGGTCATCAGTCTCTAAACTTACAAACTACATATGAACTAGCTTATACTAAGGACGGCACAAATATCCATGCCCGAGGGGGGGGGGGATTCGAACCCTCGACCTTAGTGGCCGTGCAGACAGTGACTGTCGCACCGCAGTCACCTCGGCCACCGCGGCCGGCTTACAGTGGTCCCCCGCGTCCCAAATCACCCGAAATTACTGACAGGTTGAAATCCAGATTCGTCAGTTTCTTATTCGCCAACGCATTCCTATTGAGATGTAAAAGGTGCTAGCGTAGTTTTAAAATGGATCAGATGGCTCGGTGTCCACTTGAGTCATAGTTCGTGTATAAGTGCATGGTAACTAAGATAGAGTAGATAGACATTTATTTCTCTAACTCGTAATATTGCTTTCCCTCTTCGAAGCATTGCCCCCCACTCTGTCCCCGTCATACAAGTAACTATCGTTTCTTTGCTGTAACCTTTGCTGCAGATTCTCTAGTTGTAGCCTAATATGCCGTCACTGGAACCCTGTGAGAAAGTGTCTCCTTTCTGATTCTGTAAAGCAACTGTCAACAAAGCAACAACGAAAGTGGTAGAGTAGTATCAATTACGAAATTAGCGCTGCTTATCACAACAAAATGGGCTAGTGCTCAATTACTAAAATTTTAGGTGCCGGAACGCACCAGCACGGATCCATTCAGCGCCACTATCCGTTCCTCTAGTAGGAAATATATTTAGATTTTTTGAAAACGTGCAACAAGAAATTTTTAATAGTGTACTGCAGATCAAAATTTTGATCATAACTTCTTCTAATAAAAACAATAATGCAACAAGTTATGATATTAAATAAAACATGGTACACAAACCTTCATTGTGGCGTCACTGATCTTCTTCGTTGCTGCTCCCTACATAACGAGATGAATTACACTGACGTCATGTTTTCGACTGCTGCCAGCCACAGCGTTAAAGCAGTTTTCTTGCGGCTCTTCGGCGGACTTGTGTCCACTATTTGCCTATTCAGCAATGACTAAGGATGCAGATATTCCATCAGAGTCGTGTGCTGTTTCGACTTCCGGAAGAGTTACGAAAGAAAAAGACATGATAAACAGAGTTAGATCTTTAGTATGTAATGTGCCTTATATTCATTGAATTATAAAAAACTGGAGTGATTTAACTTCGTATTAATTACTGCAAGAGAGAAACACTTTTGAACATGAACGTCACGAACAGTTAATTCAAATCAAATTTTTGTAAATATAAGAAGTCATCAGTCCCTAGACTTCCTAACTAACTAGTAAAATAACTTTTACTAAGGACAGCACATGCATCCAAGACCAAGTGAGGACTCGAACCTCCGACGGGAAAGACCACACAATCCGTGACATGGCGCCTTACACCTCGAAGCCAATCGCGTGCGGTCATTCCTGTGGGGCAAGACGTTAATTCCATGCGCCTTTTGCACCGTAGCAGCCTGTAGGTGCGTTACATCTGAGTTGGCAGAATTATCACGTTAACTTTTTCCGGCGCAGCGGCAAAAATGTTCAAATGTTTGTTAAGCTTATGAGACTTAACTACGGGGTCATCAGTCCCTAAACTTACAAACTACTAATGAACTACTTACGAACTAGGACGGCACAAATATCCATGCCCGAGGGGGGGATTCGAACCCCCGACCGTAGTGGCCGTGCAGACCGTGACTGGAGCGCCTCAGTCACCTCGGCCACCGCGGCCGGCACGTAGCGGCAAATTAGTTACTTTGCGAAGCAATACACTTGCTCTGTCCTAAATCTCCAGTGCCGATTTTTTTCTAGTGAGGTGACTAAAATTCGAAGCGAGGTGCCGGAACGCCGTTCTACATCTACATACACACTCCACAATCCACCCAAAGGTCGTGGCGGAGGGTACTCGGTACCACTACTCGTTACTTGCTTTTCTGTTCCACTGCCATATAGAAAAAGGAAAAAAACGAATTCTCGTGTGCATCCGTACGAGCCCTAAGTATTTCATTGATGCGACTGTGTCAAGCAGCACACCACTAATGCTGTATTCGAACATTACGGGATTGTTTCTCCTACTCATCTGCTTCACCTTACATTTTTTTTTTACATTTAGCGCTAGTTGCCATTCCTTACACGATGTAGAAATTTGGTCCCAGCCATCCTGATCCTACTACAGTCATTCAAAGATGACACCTGCCAGTTCACCACAGCATCATCAGCAAACAGTCGCAAATTACAACTTACTCTATCCGTCAGATCATTGATATAGATAGAAAATAACAGCGGTCCTATCACACTTCCCTGAGCCATCCTTGACGATACCCTAGTCTCTGGGCAACGTACTGGGTTCTGTTACTTACGTAATCTTAGAGCCCCTTCCATATTTGGGTACCTATTCCGTAAGCTCGTACCTTCGTTAGCATTCTGCAGTGCGGTACCGTGTCAAACGTCTTTCGAAAATCGAGAAATGTGCAGTCAGCCTGTTGCCCTTCGTCCATCACGTACGATGTCATGAGAGAGAGAGAGAGAGAGAGAGAGAGAGAGAGAGAGAGAGAGAGAGAGAGAGAGAGAGAGAGAGAGGACAAACTGGGTTTCGCACGATCGATGCTTCCTAAAGCCGTGCTGATGCATGGACAGAAGCTTTTCCGTCTCAAGGAAAATAACTATATAAGTACTGTGAATATGTTCAAGAATTCTACAGCAAACTGATGTTAACAGATACACGGAGTTACCTGTGGCTTTTTCCAGTCTCCGGCACGTTTCAGTTGAAATTAAGCTTTAAATTTCACTTGTTCGGGTGCGACGTAACCCTCGACGGACGAACCAAACAGATAAAAATAAGCGGAGTAGCATGGGAAAAGAGAAGAGAGTGTGTATTCGTCTATAAAAGAAGTCTGTGTCAAATATTAGCGTTAATCTGGGGAAGATATTTGAGAACTTATGTCAGAACCATAGCTGGAGCATGGTAAGTGAATTTTGAAGTTCTGGAAAACTGGAAACTTGAGAAGTCGAAAGTCTTAGGTGATGCATTACAAGGATGCCACGACATATTTTAGGACATAAAGGATTTTGTAGAATGTTATGATGTTGACAGCTTCGGTCAAAATAATGAAATTCTTCAAATACATTAACTCTGTGAACCCTCAAATTTTCACTTTTCTAGATCAAGGAATAAATCCCATTGCACTTGAGCAACCCACAGAAGAGCATCGATCGTGCGAAACCCGGTTTGCCCTTCTCTCTCTCATGACATCTTGCGTAATGGATGAAGGGCAGCAGTCTGACTGCGTATTTCTCGATTCGAGCTTATGGAATAGGTTCACAGATTTGTGACTGGCTGGAAGACTTCCTAAGTAATAGGACGCAGTACGTTGTTCTCGACGGCGAGTGTTCTTCAGAGACGAGTGTATCGTCAGGCGTGGCCCAGGGGAGCGTGATAGGACCGCTATTATTTTCTATCTATATAAATGATCTGATGGACAGAGTAAGTAGTAATTTGCGGCTGTTTGCTGAAGATGCTGTGGTGTATGGGAGTGTCGTCTTTAACCGAGTGTAATAGCATGCAGGATGACTTAGACAAAATTTCTAGTTGGTGCGAAGAATGGCAGCTAGCTCTCAATGTATAAAAATGTAAGATGATTGTGCATGAGGAGGAAAAAATCCCATAATAACATTAGTAGTGAGCTGCTTGATGCTGTCGCGTCGTTCAAATATCTAGGCGTAACATTGCAGAGGGATATGAAATGGAACGAACATAAGGACAGTTGTAAGGCGGACAGCCGACTTCGGTTTATTGGGAGAATTTTGGGAAGATGTATTTCACCTGTAAAGGCATTCTTTTTTCCCTCGTTCTATTTGGGAGTGAAATAGGAAAGGAAATGCGTAGTAGTGGTACAGTGTACCCTCCGCCACGCACCTTACGGTGAATTGCGGAGTATGTATGTAGATGTAGATAACATGATAGAGGAAGACAGAGACTGGTCGAGACACGCAACAGGTAGAGGACGCTGGGTATATGTGCCAATCTTCACTTGAGAGTAAGTCGTCGGGGACTGCATCAAACCTGAAAAAGAAAGAGAGAGAGAGAGAGAGAGAGGGAGAGAGAGAGACAGAGAGAGAGAATCAGATTTTTTGTGTGATTGTCTGTTCCCAATGTTGGCAGTGCGTGAAGAACTGCTTCCCAGTGACCTCATTGGCTATCAGGTATGATGACACGCTTTCTACGCGTTGTGGATGCCATCAGGCGTTGGCTGAATTCCAGCTAGACTTTACATTGAATGCACTGTGGAAGCAGACCTCTTTCTTAGCTCATGTTTAATGACAATTCGATTTCTAGGAAAGAGACCTGCGTGCTTAAGGAACGGCGCAGATCACTCCTGTTTACAAAACAGGTTAAAGGATCTGATTAGATGAAATAGATCTAAGTATCTGTGACTTTCGTCTGTTGCCGGATCCTAGAGCGTATTGTAAGCTCAAAACTCATGCATAGGAAACGTTTCTCAAAGAAACATGACAGATTGAGACAGAACTACTATTGAAAAATGAAGCTTTTATTCACAATAGATAATTTGCTAACTCAATTTGAGGAAAACTATCTTACGATATTACTACCACCATAGTACTTTTTGTTTCGGCATCGTCGCCGTAAGAGATTATGCTTCTAGCAAATACACGTAAATTGCAAGACAGATAATCAGTCGCTAATATTGATACCGGGTAGCTACGACTACACGCGTACAATGGCGATGGAGATTTATATGATGTGGTCGCCTCTAGCTTCTAGTCGAATGACTTTGTCCCCGTGTTAGGCGCATGCGCTATCCTTGCTGTGCGCATAACAAACAAGCGCAAGGACTGCACCCTACTGGCCTCCTTTCGTGAAACTTTCGGTTTACGTCACATCTATTCCCGCTGTCTGCTCCTGTATGGACGTAGACTTCGGCCGCCGGAAGCAGTCATCAGTACTGCGCTAAACTGTGCCAAGGCAGTGGACACACAGTTTCGGTTTTCTTCTACTTATAAACCACTAGTGACTACGTTTAAATACCGCTCCTTTCTTTTCTTCCGCATTTCTCTCTCTCTCCTATTCGCGGTGTTTCTAACTTCTTTTTGTCCAAGTGACTACGATCCTTTCATTGGGCTTCGCGTAAAAACATCTACATGGGATACTCTGCAAATCACATTAAAGTGCCTGGCAGAGGGTTCATCGAACCACCATTATACCATTTATCTCCCATTCCATTCTCGAATAGCGCGCGGGAAGAAAGAACACCTGACTCTCTCCGTTCGAGCTCTGATTTCTCGTATTTTATTCTGATGATCATTTCTACCTATGTAAGTGGGAGTCAACAATATATTTTCGCATTTGGAGGAGAATGTTGGCGATTGGAGTTTCTCTAGTAACCCACGCCGCAGCGATAAGCGTCGTCGTTGTAATGATTCCCATCCCAGATCCTGTATCATTTCCGTGACGTTGTCTCCACTGTATCCTGACAATACGAAACGAGCTGCCCTTCTTTGAACTCTTTCGATGTCCTCCGTCAAACCCACCTGATAAGGATTCCGAACTGGGCAGCAATACTCCAAAAATGGACGGACAAGAGTAGTGTATGCAGTTTCTTTTGTAGTTCTGTTGCATCTTTTGAGGGTTCTGCCAATAAAACGCAGTCCCTGGTCCGCCTTTCCCACAAAATTATCTACGTGTTCTTTCCAATTTAAATTTGAAGTAATAGTAGTTCCTAGGTATTTTGTGGAGTTTACGGCCTTCACGTTTGATTGATATATCTTGTAAACAAAGTTCGGTATCTAGCAAAATCTCCTACTGTCAGTCATTCCACATACAATGCGAAACTTGGGACTAATTTCGTAAATGGTAGAATATCTGTGGCCATCGGAAATTTTTCTTCTCTCTGTATTACTAACTTAGACTTTGAGATTTTTCTTGTACTTTCTATCACCGTTACACACAAAATCAGAATGCAGTTGTGAAGCCGCGTGTAAATCAGGAATTTCGCTATGACTGTCGCGTATGTTACAGGCGGTATGATGGATCGGTCTTTCCCCAACCACCTCCTCCTCCCCCCCTCCCCCCAAAATGGGCTGTGGTGGTGGGACAAGAGTGGTGGCGAATGATTTTTCTCAAAACGGCTATTGTTGGTCAGCACCTTACAGCAAACGTTATTATTGTTATTGGGAAACGGGCAATTAGATTTTCAAAGTAAGCTGCTGAGGCTTATTTGATTGAATGGCTAATTTCGTGGATCAGTTTGAGAGCAGTTGGAGGCAACACGTCGAGGATCACTGCAGTGGTCTGTGTTTTGAAGTGATGATTAAATGTTCAAATATTTGTAAACCTATCAGACCGAACTGCTATGGACAGCAGTCCCTACACTTACAAACTACTCAAACTAACCTAAGAATAAGACATACTAATGCCTCAAGGAGGAGGCGAACCTCCGATGGCGAGCAACCGCGCGCTCCGCAGCATGGCGCGTTAGAGCGCGCTGCCACTCCAACGCGGCAAGTGATAATCAATAATTCAGGAAGGGGCTTCACGATTCAGAGAAGGCTGCACGATTCCTTGCATATTTGCTTAGTCAGTCTGAATGTGTCGCCGAAATGCCCCAGAGATACAGTCGAGACGTGATAAGAATGTGCATAAGCGAACGAAACAGAAAGGGGCAAAAGCAGGGCTGTACATTCTACACTTTGCGCTACAAACAGTAAGACTTCTTGCTGAGTTAAAATGTAGATGTAAAGTGGCAAGATGATTAAAAAACCAAAAGACCAACGAGAGATGAACCGTAGAGAGAGGGGGTGGAGGGGGGTGTTCACAGCGTAACTTCGAAATAATACAACTAAGTAGCTCGTTGATAAGCGAAGTAAATTTCATCGTAGAGGAACGCTGTAGCACTGAGGTACTTGATGTTACTCCGTCTTTATTGTGCTTGATATTAATAAAAGAACAAAGTAGAAGGTGAATCAAAAGTTCTGCTAGTGTAAGTTTGTGTTTAGGTCTCAAACGATTGAGTGGAAGTAGTGACACAACGTTGCATTTATCATGTAAAATGATTTTATGATACATCCTTGACTCAAATTATTAAAAAAGGTTTGAAAGAGAAAGACATGCTGTGGTCTAGCGGCCAAGCGCATTGAGGCGCTATGCTCCGATATCCCCAAAACACGAACGTTAAAAAAAAAGTAATTGCTTATTTCATTGACTTGCAGTAAAACTGAAAACTAAACTGCAAGTCAAAATACTCGATCAGTTGACACTGCTTAATACCAAAGATGAATTTTGGAAGGAGGAGGAAGTTGAGGCTTTAACGTCCCGTCAGCAGTTCGCTCATCAGAGGTGGAACGCACACTCGATTTGTTCTGATGGGGATGGGGAAGAAAAGACGGCGGTTCCCTTTTCTCAAAGGAACCATCCCGACATTTGTGTCAAGCTATTTAGGGAAATCACGGAAAATCTGAATCGAGATGGCTGGAGGCGTATTTGAAGCGCCGCCCTGTAACCACTACGCCACCCCGCTAGGTTTCCACTATGAAGATGCAAGTGTTAAACATATTGTAAGCCCTTGGGTCGATTTCTCCTAAACTTGGTGCTTATTGTTACTTACAGTGTGGAAGGAAATACCGTGAGAGTAGGGTGTGGATGACAGAGAAGGGGAGGGGGATGAAAGGGGTGGGGTTCGATAAAATATAACTCACGTTTGCTTCTCTTTTTGGCGATTATACGTCGCATGACCCAGAGATCGTAGAACGTCTGGTCTTTATTTTTATGCAGAAAACAATGAAATTTAGTCGATCTACTAGCTTTTGAATAAATTATGACTTTTCTTCCTTCAGTTCAATTCCACAGCAATGCAAGGCAGGATATCTTATTTAATTAAGTGTTTTATCGGTGAGTGTATGTATATTCGTATGAATAGTTTTACTTACCCTCCGAATAATGTCATAAGAGACTGTGCCACAGAGAATCGTGGCCACGTTTAGTTAGATGCTTGCATTTCTGTACTGACCACAAGTTCATAACGCTAGTGGAACGGCGAAGCAGTAAACGTACAGAAGCGGCGTTAGTCGAGATACTGGTCCTTGTTTCTCTCTCACTACGATGAGGAAATAGTGGCGCCTGCGTCCTTTCAAATCGGATGTATACGCGAGTTAGCTGCGTTTCGTGCCGCCGCCCCGCCCCCCCCCCCCCCTTTTCATCTACATCCATACTCCGCAAGCCACACGGTGTGTGGCGGACGGTGCATTCCGTACCATTGTCACTTCCTGCTATTCCAGTCGCAAATGGTTCGCCCTCTGTGTGGGCACTAGGCTTTCTAATCTTATGCTTGTGGTCGCTTCGTGACATTCACGTAGGAGGAAGCAATATATTGGTTCAACCTTCATGAAACGAACGCTCTCGAACCTGTGACAAGAGGCTCGTACCGCGATACTGGTCTCTTAATAAGAGTCCGCCACTGTAGTTTCCTAATCATCTCTGTGACGCTTTCGGGCTTACTAAATGAGCGTGCTGCTCTCCGTTATATCCCCTCTGTCCTCTTATCAACCCGACCTGGAACTGATCCCAGTTTGATGAGCGATAGTCAAGCGCTGACCGAATGAGAGTTGTGTAACATACTTGTTTTTGTTGACTCGGAACACTTCCTGAGGATTCTTCCAATGACTCTGTCTGGCATCTGCCTTACCCACGACTGATTTTATATGGCCTTTCCATTTCAAATCTCCCCTTATGTCTACTCCAGGGTATGTTATGGAAGTAACTGATTCCAGTGTTTGTCCTGATATCGAGTAGTTACGTAATAAAGGATCTTTCTTTCTATGTAAAAGGAGAACTTACGACTTGTTTGTTGAGGCTCAATTGTCATTCCCTGCACCACTACATTTCACTACCTTTTCCACTGTTGCGACTTTCGATCAACTAGAGTATCATTCGCGAAATGCCTAATTGAACTTTCGATGTTATCTACGAGGCCATATATATATAAAGGGTGTTACAAAAAGGTACGGCCAAACTTTCAGGAAACATTCCTCACGCACAAAGAAAGAAAATATGTTACGTGTACATGTATCCGGAAACGCTTAATTTCCATGCTAGAGCTCATTTTATTACTTCTCTTCAAATCACGTTAATCATGGAATGGAAACACACAACAGAACGTACCAGAGTGACTTCAAACACTTTGTTACAGGAAATGTTCAAAATGTCCTCCGTTAGAGAGGATACATGCATCCACCCTCCGTCGCATGGAATCCCTGATGCGCTGATGCAGCCCTGGAGAATGGCGTAATGTATCACAGCCGTCCACAATACGAGCACGAATAGTCTCTACATTTGGTACCAGAGTTGCGTATACAAGAGCTTTCAAATGCCCCCATAAATGAAAGTCAAGAGGGTTGAGCGTGGAGGCCATGGAATTGGTCCGCCTCTACCAATCCATCTGTCACCGAATCTGTTGTTGAGAAGCGTACGAACACGTCGACTGAAATGTGCAGGAGCTCCATCGTGCATTAACCACATGTTGTGTCATATTGTAAAGGCACATGTTCTAGCAGCACGGGTATAGTATCCCGTATAAAATCATGATAACGTGCTCCAGTGAGCGTAGGTGGAAGAATATGAGACCCAATCAAGACATCACCAACAATTCCTGCCCAAACGTTTACAGAAAATCTGTGTTGACGACGTGATTGCACAATTGCGTGTGGATTCTCGTCAGCCCACACATGTTGTTTGTGAAAATTTACAATTTGATCACGTTGGAATGAAGCCTCATCCGTAAATACTAAAATGAGCTCTAACATGGAAATTAAGCGTTTCCGGACACATGTCCACATAACATATTTTCTTTCTTTGTGTGTGAGGAATGTTTCCTGAAAGTTTGGCCGTAACTTTTTCTAACACCCTGTATATGTTGTGAAAATTAGCGGTCCTATAGAACACTCCTGGGGTGCGCCGGAGATCACTTCAGCGTCTCAGGACTTCTCTCCGTTGAGAATGACGTTCTGCTAGCTAGAAACGCCACAATCCAGTACTACAGGTGGTCTGATGTTCCACATGCTCCAACTTGGTTCATCATGCGACGGCGCGGAACGGTATCGAACGCCTTTCGAAAATAAAAAAAAAACCACAGCATTTACTTAGGATGCTGTACCTACTGCCCTCGTGATCTCGTTGATGAATAGCGCGAGTCGTGTTTCACAGGATCGCTGCTTTTGGAACGTATGTTGATTCGTATAAAGGAGATTACGGTCTCCAGAATTTACATAATACTCAAATTTGTTCTCCAAAGATCTTTAACTGACTGACTCTCAGAAATATAGGCCTACAGTTTTTCGCATGTGATCGACGTCGCTTCTTGTAAACGGGAATGACATGCGCCTTTTTCCAATACTTGGGAACACTTCGCTCCTCTAGAGACCTTCAGTACACAGCTGCTAGAAGGGGGGGCAAGTTCCTTCGCTTGTTTCGTGTAAAATAGAATTCGTATCCCATCAGGTCCTCCGGCTTTGCCTCTATTGAGCGATTTCAATTGCTTTTCTATCACTCTGACATTTCAATATGTCATTTCGTCGTTCGTGCGATGGCTTAGGCTGTGTTCACAGTGGCACCAACAGACCGTGATCAGACGCAGTCGACCAAGTTCGACTGAAAACGTCGACCGACGGTGTGGTCACACTGCATCCGATATAGCTTGTCACTTGTCTTTTAAAGGAGAAAGGATAGGTTTAATGTATTCTGTGTCTGAAGTATATTAGATTTCAATTCCCTGGGGTGCAATGAATTCCACCGACGTTTTTATGCTTCGAAATTAGTGCTACAATGCGGCTTTTGTTAATAATAAAGACTTCGAATGCATACGAATGAGCTACACCCGTATGGAACGAAGAAAGTGACGAGGATTGTGTGGTGTTATCATTTACTGCTACTCCCAGACAATCTTTACGAATATGTGAGGTACTGGTAAAAGGAGAAATTCTATTACATACATGATATTTCGTGGTGTCACTGACAAAGAATATTACAGTTTTTCTGAATTTATTTGAAGTTGTGCAGACATACTCCAGTTAAGCTCCATGCTTTCAATAATGAAAAACTGCACCAGTTAGGGAAGTTTATTGCACATCAAAACGAATTTCGAGGATTTATTCGCATCTTTTAGTGCATTTGTTTACATAAGTACGCTACTTTTTAAACGTTTCAGCCGGCCGCGGTGGCCGAGGGGACTAAGGCGCTCCAGTCACGGTCTGCACGGCCACTACGGTCGGGGGTTCGAATCCCCCTTTGGGCATGGATATTTGTGCCGTCCTAGTTCGTAAGTAGTTCATAAGTAGTTTGTAAGTTTAGGGACTGATGACCCCGTAGTTAAGTCCCATAAGCTTAACAAACATTTGTAAACATTTTGTTCGGACAGAATAAATATTGAGGTGTGTTTTATCCTAATGTTAGAAACCATACCTTTTTCTGCTTAAAGGTATTGTGCCTCTTCCATTACTCAGAATATGCAACATGATAATAGTGACTTAGACCTAACTGTGTACAAAAACCGGTGTAAGAGACGATTTTTATGTTGTGATATCCAGTTTAATGGAGCAGACACAATGCCTGCAAGTATAAACAGACGTACTATTCATATTGTAAAAAAGTTGCCAAGACTTCCCTCATTACAATAACCTCAAAAAGACTACATGTGTGCAAGAGCTGCATAAAATCACACATGGAAACGTCACGATGTATTGATGTAAACAAATGCAGTAAAGGCAAGAAAAATTCTCGAAAAGCGTTGTGCAAAGCATAAAAATACATAAAGATGCAGGATTTCAGTATTTAAATCCACGAAGAACGCAGTATGTCACCCAGAAACATCCGATTATGACGAAAGAAATGAAGTTACGGTACATTGAACTTCAATAACTGTCATTCAATATATTTGTGAAAGACTAGTGTAAAATTAAGAATAATTGTGAACACAGAAACCACTGAAAAACCATATTTGCAGGTCACTGTCCATATCTAGCACGTGAGAACGTCGGTGGATTTGACCGAAGGAAACACTCATTTGAATTTCACCGACTGTCGTCCGAAGAGTCGTTCGGGCGATGAGATCGGCTACACTGTGACCGTGTCCATAGAAGAGTACAAATTTGAAACGATCGGCCGTTTTCCGCCGATATCAGTTGTCGGTAAAACTCACAGATATCGGAGCACTGTGACCACAGCCTTAGAGGAGGATTTAGACCCGTTTACCGATTTGACGTAGGACCAAAATTTCTTAGGACTTACTGTCAAATCGGCACACACAACTTTGCTCTGAAAGTCTTCGTGTAATAGCTGGCACTTAAAGCTCACGGGGTGCTGTCCTTGTGTAAAGGCACCGACGCGACGCGCTCATCCTCAAGAAGTGTTCTCTTCAGGGCTGGGAAGGAAGCGGGCGGGCGATGCGAGCTGCTAGGCGCGTGAGCGACGGATGCAGCAGCTCTTTCCCTCCGTAGCAGATGTTCGGAGAAGAGGGGCGGACGTGGCTGTGGCTCGGCTATCTCAGCTGGCTGGCTTAGCCCAGCCCGGCCGACTTCCAGGAGCGACCTTTTCGCTAACCGCGTCTGTTTGTTTCCCTGCGCGGTAACCGCAGGCTGCGGGTTCCCGAGAACCTGCCGACACTGGGTCCTCCTTCCAGAACATCGCGCCGTCAGTTAAGATGTCGCAGGGTCGGGCAAACCGAACTCACTAAGCAGTTGCCGAAAGCTACGTCTGTGCACCGCAAGCCACACCAAAACGTATGGCGGAGGGAACTATTACCACTATTGCTGTGTTTTTTCAACCTGTGGGTCGCTTCCCCCAGGGGGGGGGTCGCAAAGTCTTGTTGAGGGTATCACCAAACAAGCTAGAATTTCATGGAGTGGCTAACATACGAGTTACAGCGCTCTTTGCGGCAACCTGCGTAAACTCGGTCGCAATATTGGCGGTGGTCAAATACTTGACAGGAGTCTGTCCATGCCGAGGTGGAGTAGCCAAGCGGTCTAAAGCGCCTCGCTGCGGAGCGCGCGGTTGCTCACCGTGGAGGTTCGAGTCCTCCCTGGGGCATGGGTGTGTTTGTCCGTAGGTTAGTTTACCTAGTTTTAAGCAGTTTGTAAGCTACCTCGGTTGCACAGTGGCAGAGTGCCGACTACAAACCCAAAGGTCGCGGGTTCGATCCCCGCCAGGTCCTAGGATTTGTGTGTCACTTTCCACTTCTTTCACCTCTGGCAGCATTGTTTATGTGAAAATTACCGAGTAGCACCGTGGTACGGAACCCACGTTAAACTGTAGGTCCCCCTATAACTGGCTGGGTCAGTCAGTTCGACGGTCGGAGGAAGGCAACGGCATACCACCTCCATACAGGACCATGCCTAGTAAAGCACTATGGTGTTCAAACCAATCTTCGGATTGTTGACTGCTTTACCTTTAAGCTACGGACTGATGACCACACAGTTTGGTCCGATAGATTTACAGACATTTGAATTTTTGAGTCTGTCCATGGTATGTTGTTGTTGAAAATGAAGTGCTGTATTTAGTGTATATTGCATTTAGTGTACATTTTCTGTACAATCTTTTCTTCTGCAATATGTCTAAAGTGTGTTCAGCATTTAAATACACAAATCGAAGTGTTGAAATGACAAATATGGCGAGCAAGAACACCAGTTGTTTTGACTCTTTTGATCTGTCTGCATATACACAAACAAAACTCCTGGCTAATGACACATAACTTCCCCAAGAGCGAAGCTTCAGATGACCTATCTTGCAGTTCCTTTGAAGTACACTCCATAAAAAGGGCTCATTTTTCTGCCTAGTGTCTGTGTGTTTCTCCTTCTGTTGCTCCTGCGGTTGATGAAAGTGTCTCTCATCGGTTGAATAATAAAATAAAAGTGTATTTTAAAATATTTTCATTTGTTGTTGACAATACTTGATCAAGCATGGTTAACACATAATCATTGCAAAGCGCAGAAGCAATAGTAACAGCTGGAATTTTTCAATTGTTAAATGTCTGTGTTCTGTGTATCAAATATTTACGTGTATGAGCGTGGCAACAACATAATATATCAACGGTATGCTATTTCGGTGTAGAATCCTTTTGTGGCTGCTGACCCAGGCGCATTTTTGATTGCAGTATTCTGTTGATACTTTCGTCTTTGTACTCAAATTTCGTCAACCAAACTTCACAACCAAACCCTTTAACAGCAATTTTACGAGTATGTGGACTTAATATGTTTAATAAGCACCAGATAAATGTGTGTTGGACTCTATGAAAGCAGTTGTTACAACACATTTACACAGATGCAAATCCGTGATCATGATTGTTCGTCATAACAATTACTGTTCACTTTGTAGGTTTTGCAGCACTTTTAGAGTATGAACTTGCATTATAATTAACACAAATATTTTCAAAGCGGCACTTTCGTTGTTGGATCAAACCTCAGTTATCTTCGAACTGGAACTGTATTACTGACAGATTCGTGATATTTCATTACTGCATTTTAAGAAAATATACTATCTGGCTCATCAATTCGCAGCTTCGATAAAGTCTGGACACACCACCGGAACTTCATGCACTACTGTACTCAAATCTTCATTTAAATCGTAAAACTGTGTAAATAGGTAAAATTATCTAGTGGGTGTGGCGTACCAGCTGTCAGCCGATACCCCAAAAAACATGGCGGACGCCAGTTCAATTTGCCTCAAACATGGCGGACCTATCGCCACTCTATGAAATTCAAGCTCGATGGCATCACGGAAACTGGAGGAAGTACACCATAAAACAACCAGACCATTGTGTGTCTCAACACTAGCAATACGTAATGCAAACACACTTGTCTAAGACAAGTGAAATACATTTTCTAGTAGGAAGTGAATCCAACATTCTGCCCGTGTAAGTTTGTGCTTAATTGTCGGGCGATTGAGTTGAAATCGTGACACAACGTGGTATTCATCGAGGAAAATGATTTTATGCTACACACCAATGTCTCACTGATCGCTACTGCATTATACACACTTAGCGTTTGCAATTCACCACGCGCCCCTATTACTGACCCATCTGCTTCTCGATTCATTTATACGTGCGCATCGGGGTGACTTTCTTTCTCCATCACGGTGCGACGTGTTTCACGAAGTATACGGAGCAGGAAGCGACATACTTGTTGACTGTTCTAGAAACGTACGCACTCGGAACTTTGACTACAGTGTGATAAAGAACGCCTGTCTTGCAGCGTCTGCTACTGGATTCAGCCGATCATCTCAAGTGGCGCTTTCACGCTAGCTAAGTAAATATGTAACGAAGCGTGCTGCTCTACTCTTGATAATCTCAGTCTCCTCCATCTGTTACCAATCAAATACTCAGTAGAAATATTCAAGTATTGGTCACAATTGTGTACTTTAAGGGAATTTCTTGGTTGATAGATAACACTTCTTGTGAGTTGACTCCGTAATGGAAAGTGTGCCAGCCTACCAAAATATTACAATAAAAATAAGAAATTTCCAGCTTGGTGGTGTGATATAAACAATTTATTTTAAGAGAAATCACATATCGATTTCGTTCCCATGATGGAACATCAGTAGTGCGGATTTAGAGTCATCAGGACTCCATGTACTCCGCATAAAACTTTTTATTGTCCGATCCAAAAAACAAAAGCTTTCCAGTAAACGTTGAAAGTTACTAGAAAGACCTTTTTATTAGTTTTATGGATGTGACTATTAAATCTTTTATGCAGGGTACATGTACTTTTAACGTGTAAGCTACTAGAAAGACTTAATTATTTTCATGGATCTGACTACAACATGTTTTATGCGGGTTACATGGAGTCTTCATGACTCGAAATCTGCTCTGATGACATTCCATCATGGGAACGAAATCTAAGTATTTTTTTAAAATTTATTTTATATCGCACCACCAAGCTAGAAATTTCTTTTTATTAGGTTACACTTCCTAAGGATTTTTCCAGTTATTGTTCGTCTAGCGTCTGCCTTACCCACGATTAATTCTGCATGGTCGTTCCACTTGAATTCGCCCCTTATAACTGGTACCAGACAGTGGCGAACCAACTATTCATTTAGAGACGCCCCGTCTTGGCGATTCCAGGACTTTGTACTAGGAAAGAAACTTACTTTTCAAGTGGCGCTTGAGTCTCATATGTGTGTGTAATAGGGACCTTGGTCGCCCATTCAGTACAGATGTTGTCCCCTATTATAAGACAGAGTCAAAAATAAGATGAAACAAGGGGACAGAATGTACTAGTTATTACAAGATGCTTCAGTCAAAGACAGAAATTGCTGCCATCAAAAACCTCCCGGTAGATACGCCATTGGTAACAGACATTTTTTGGGAGTTGAGATAAAAACTGAGTTACTTAAAAAACATTGTGCTCCCCCCCCTCCAAACACACATGAATTTGTGATTCCCGAGTTTCTCCCGGCGTATTTGTTGTTCGAACAGTCCATGGGTGTACTGCCGGTTTACAGTGTTCAACGAGCACAATATTTCGGCGATCAGGCATGTCGCCATCGTCAGGTGCGATGCCGAACTGACGATAGCGACATCGCCGAAATATTGTGCTCGTTGAACACTGTGAACCGGCAGTACACCCGTGGACTGTTCGAGCACAAATTTATTCCCATGCAAAATAATTTCCCCCTTCCCCTGATCCTTTCCTACACTTACCACCACCCCCCCCCTCCTCCCGACTCCCAGACCGAAGTTTCGTGGCGCTGCCGATCCATTGCACGCGTCAGCGAGGTGCACTGAACACCGATCTACCGTATCTTTTTTAACCGTGTCAAAATTCTGCTTGGAGTATGGACGCTGCAGTGGGGAAGTGTTAGCTTTTTGGATAACTTTTGCTGCTCATCGGTGGTTAAAAGGGAAGAGCTATCAAGGCGTGTTGAGTAGTTGTGATAAAATCTTCATTAGAACGAATACAAACAAACAATCGTGAGAATCGAATCGCGTTCCGCACGAATCGTCGTTCAGAAGAACCGTCTGTCTCGTGACGATTCCAAGATCCAACAATTCATGATTCGAAAGCAACTTGGGAATCGTCCCGAATTTTTACGAAAGCCAGAAAGCAGTCAAGGACGACGACACGTGTGAACAAAAGCAGTTCACATGTCATATATTTAAACGAGCAATTCTTGCATATTTATATTTCGTGTATTCCGGAAACGGGTCTGACGATTTGGATTTTTGTTTTGGAATTCATCTAGAAATTTGTATTTTTTGCAAAAACTCGGTTAAAAAAGCACACTATTTTTAAATGTTTTTAATAGCCATCTAGCAAATCTTTTTTACTATTTATGTTTTTAGATTTATCTTTCCTGAAAGAAATCGATTTTACACAAAGAAACATTTTTATATAAAAACGCGAATTTCTCGTATCTAGAATAAAATTTAGCATTTAAAGACGGATTTAGACTTAAAAGTTTATTTAGCGTGTATAGACATGTTTCCTGAAACTACGTGATTTTACATAAGTGTTTCAAAATCATTATATGTGAGCTAATTTTAATACATTTAATGAAATTTATATTTAAATGGTTGAAGTATTGGAATAGGGAAAAAAATTAAAAGGATACAGCAAGATTCGAACTACGTGACCTACGTTCACTACTTTAACAACCTACAACGCTACCAAATGAGCTACGACGACAGCATAATGTGATAAAGCTATAAAGGAAAGCAAGGAGAAATTTGGTGAAGGAATTAAAAGTCCAGGGGGAAAAATTAAAAACATTGCGTTTTGCTGACGACATAGTAATTCTGTCAGATACAGCAAAGGACCTGGAAGACCAATTGAACGGAATGGACAGTTTGCTGAAAGGTGCATATAAGATGAATATTAACAAGAGCAAAACTAGGGTAATGGAGTGAAGTCTAAGAAAATCAGGTGATGTGAAGGAATTAGATTGGGAAACGAAGCAATAAAGGAGGTAGAGGAGCTTTGTTACTTGGGCAGTAAAGTAACAAATGATGGTCGCAGTACAGAGAATGTAAAATGCAGAATGGCAATGGGTAGAAAAGCGTTCTTGAAAAAGAGAAATTTTTTAATATCGAATATTGATTTAAGCCTAAGAAAGTCCTTTCTGAAGGCATTTGTATGGAGTGTTGCCTTGTATGGGAGTGAGACATAGACGATAAACAGTGTGGACAGGAAGAGAATAGAGGCTTTTGAAATATGGTGTTACAGAAGAATGCTGAAGATGGGTGAAGGTGGGTGGATCGCGTAACTAATGAGGAGGTACTGAACAGAATTGGGGAGAAAAGAAATTTCTGTCATACCTTGACTAAAAGAAGGGATAGATTGGTAGGACACATTCTTAGACATCAAGGAATTGTGAATTTAGCGTTGGAGGGAAGTGTGTGGGGTAAAAATCGCAGAGGAAGACCAAGAGATGGATACAGTAAGCAGATTCAGACAGATGTAGGTTGCCGTTCTTATGCGGAGTTGCAGAGGCTTGCTCAGGATAGGGTATTGTGGAGAGCTGCATCAAACCAGTCTCCGGACTGAAGACAACAACAACAACAACAACAACAATAACAACAACGTGATATCCGCTTGCAGAACTACAAAGACTATTTTCTCTGGAATTTTCGAGTGTGTGAATCGAATGGCTTTGGCTTATTATTAAGTCTGAATTTTACACACCATTAATATAAAACTATCGATATCCATACCGTCTCCAGTCTGGGGTTCTGTAAGAATCGCATCGTCGCAGACCAGAAAGAATCGTGAACGAATCGTAGGAATCGATTCACAACGTGGGATTGAATCGCGTGAATCGATTCCTGATAGACTCGCGTTGCCCAGCTCTGGTGTTGTGGCGGCTGTGCAGCGTGGCCCGCGGGCCCGCCTGTGGCCACGCCGCTGCCCGCTCGGGCGCTCGCAGCTGCGTGCTGCCTTGCCTCGTACCTGACCGGTTTCCCACAGCCCTCCTCAGTCCTCAGCCCTAGCGCGCCCTTTGTATTCTGTGCACCAGCCTCAGCTGATGGGGCTGCGCCGCCCAGCTCAGCCTTTAGTCCCTCCCTGGCCGTCTGTTGTTCACGCTCCCGTTGCTCGCGACGCGCTCGTCTACATGCGAACCTTCACTTGGATACGATCTGCCAGGTAAGTCTCACTCACCGTCACTTAAAACTCCTTTCCAGCGTCCAGTCTGGGGCATAGTACTCCACGATCCCTCATTCAATGTTGACATTAATGTCTCGTCTGATGTAAACGTCTGTTACTTAAAAATCGCCGCGGTGTAGCCGAGCGGCCTAAAGCGTCTCGCTGCGAAGCGCACGGTTGCACGCCGTGGAGGTTCGAGTCCTCCCTGGGGCATGGGTGTGTGTGTGTGTGTGTGTGTGTGTGTGTGTGTGTGTGTGTGTGTGTTTGTCCTTAGGTTAGTTTACCTAGGTTTACGTAGTTTGTAAGCTACGGACTGATGACCACGCAGTTTGGTCCGATAGATTTACAAACATACATTTGAACTTAAAAATCATTCTTGATCAAATCCAAATAGCCTACTTCCTCCTTGCTCTTCCTTAACAGCTCCTACCCTCTACTACCGAACCCACGAGTCTCTTAGGTAATCATCTCCTACCCTCTACTACCGAACCCACGAGTCTCTTAGGTAATCATGATTCGCCGTCAACATGACCATACTATCTCAGCCTGTTGGATCTAACTCCTTCATCTGTCCTATTCATTATTATTTTTCCTTTGATTCCCTCATTGTGGACACCCTCCTGCCATTGTTCCCATCTATTAGTACCTCTAGTCACCCGATCCACCCAGCTTTCACTCCCACACAACAAACTTGGTATTGACTTTCCTTCTTGCTAGAGAGTAGTTCTTAGCTGAGCACTCACTGCATTATTTTTGCCACGTCTTGATTACCGTTCTTTCAGTGTGTAGTTACCCTGTGAGAAAATACATCCAAAGTACTTAAAACTGTCCTTGGTCTTCGCCTAAATGTCTTGGCCATAGACATCACTTTCATTTTGGAAATGCTGGTCCTGCTACCTTACCCCTTCCATCTCTACACTAGTTCTGAAAGTTTGCAAGCTGCCGCGGTGGAGTAGCCGAGCGGTCTAAAGCACCTCTCTGCGGAGCGCCCGGTTGCTCGCCGTGGAGGTTCGAGTCCTCCCTGGGGCATGGGCGTGTGTGTTTGTCCGTAGGTTAGTTTACCTAGGTTTAAGTAGTTTGTAAGCTACGTACTGATGACAGCGCAGTTGGTCCGATAGGTTTACAGACATTTGAACATTTTTTTCTTTGTTTGTAAGCTTGCAATGGAATCTGCCAGCGCAACAAAATGTCCACATATTCGTAACTGCTTATTTTGTATTCGTTGTTGTTGTTGTTGTTGTTGTTGTTGTGGTCTTCAGTTCGGTGACTGGTTTGATGCAGCTCTCCACCCTACTCTATCCTGAGCAAACTTCATCTCCTCATAAGAACGACAACCTACGTCTATTTGAATCTGCTTATTGTATTCATATCTTAGTTCCCTCTGCAATTTTTCACGCACGCTCATACATTCAATGTTAAATTCACGATTCCTTGATGTCTAAAAATTTGTCCTGGCAATCGATCTCTTCAGTTACTCAAGGTATGCCAGAAATTCCTTTCCTCCCCAATTCTGTTCAGTAAGTAATCATTAGTTACGCGATCCACCCCCATTCTTCCGTAACAGCACATTTCAAAATCCTTTATCCTCTTCCTGTCCGCACTGTTTATCGTCCATGTTCCACTCCCATACAAGGCAACACTACACACAAATGTCTTCAGGTAAGACTGCCTTACTCTCAAGTTAATATTCTATGTTAACAAATTTCTCTTTTTCAAAAACGCTTTTCGTTCCATTTCAATTCTGTTATTTTATATCCTTTGTACTGCGACCATGGTGTGTTATTTTACTGCCCAAGTAGCAAAACTAATTTACCACCTTCGTTTCGTTACAACATTAAATTCCTCTTTTTTTTTTTTTTTTTAGACTGCACTCTATTACACTTCTTTTCCTCCTGTTAATTTTCATTTTATACGCACCTTTCAACACACAGCCCATTCCGTTCAACTACTCTTTCCGGTTCTTTGCTCTGAGGGAGCCGGCCGCAGTGGCCGACGGGACTGAGGCGCTCCAGTCACGGTCTGCACGGCCACTACGGTCGGGGGTTCGAATCCCCCCTCGGGCATGGATATTTGTGCCGTCCTTAGTCTAAGCTAGTTCATAAGTAGTTTGTAAGCTTAGGGACTGATGACCCCGTATTTTTAAGATCCATAAGTTCTACTAACATTTTAACATTGTGCTCTGACAGAATTACAATGTCATCGGCAAAACGCAAAATTCTTATTTCATCATCATGAACTTTAATCCCTTCTCCAAATTTCGTCTTCCTTTCACTTATAACTTGCTCAATGTACAAATAGAATAACATTGAAGAATGCCTACAACCCTGTCTTACTCCATTCCCAACCTCTGCATCCCTTTCAAGCCATTCAACTCTGATAACTGCGGTCTGGTTTTGGTAAAAGTTGTAAATAACCCTCAATTCCTTATATTTTACTCCTGGTGATTTTAGAATTTGAAAGAGTCTATTGCAATCACAAAGCTGTTTCCATATCTACAAAAGCTCGAAATGTATGTTTACCTTTCCTATCTTTTAAGGTAAACCGTAAAGTGAGTATTGCCTGACGCGTTTCTACATTTTAAATCCAAACTGATCTTCCTCAGCTTTTCCATCCTTCCGTAAATTCGCGTTAAAATTTTGCAACCATGACTTATTAAACTGATGGTTGTGTAATTTTCACACCTGTCTGCACCTGCTTTCTTTGGAATGGGGATTATTGCATCTCTATATATAAAAATGTTGTGTTGGTTTGTGTGTGTTTGAAAATCTTAAAATTCTTCACCGATCGAGCTCCAAATTTGTCAAAACGGTGCACTGTAACACAAGAAGGTTTTTAGATACCTATTTATTTAATATATTACACATAACCTTTGTTCATGACAATATAAGATTTTTTGGCAACAACTTTTCCACATTGTAAAATTTATGTAAACTTGTATATGATATATATTTTAGAAAAATAGGTATGTAAAAACATGCCCGTTGTCCAGTAGTAAGTTGTATCAATATTTCAAAGCATTCGGTCTAGAACTTTCGGAGATATACGATTTTGAACATATGACTAAACATGGTTTGACGTTAGATTTCTAAGACGAAATACAGAAAGGGTAGACAGTGACGAAGAGGGGGAGGGGAGATGACATATAGTTTTTTAATTTTAACCAAGACTCCGAATACCAACTTTTACGGTTGCACCGTGGTATAGTGCCAGACTACAAATCCAAAGGTCGCGGGTTCGATCCCCACCTGGTCCTAGGATTTTTATCTGTCACTTTCCACTTCTTTCACCTCTGGCAGTACTGCTCATGTGAAAAATACAGAGTTGCACCGTGGTTCGGAATCCACGTTAAACTGTAGGTCCCCCTATAACTGGCTGGGTCAGTCAGTCCGAAGGTCGGAGGAAGGGAACGGCATACCACCTCCAAACACGACCATGCCTAGTAAAGCACTGTGGTGTTCAAAACCAATCTTCGGATTGTTGACTGCTTTACCTTTTTATTCAAAACTGGCTTAATAGCAGCATTATTCAGAAATCTTTTCATCCCCTATTTCACCCCCTTAATGGCTGATTTTCAGAAAAAGCTTTAAGACGCCTTTTTTTTAAATTCTAACCAAGAATCCGTATTCCAATTTATGTAGATCTAGCTTCAAAATTGACTGGATATAAAGCGTATTTTCAAAAAACTTGTCATCCCCTATTTCACCACCTTAGGGACGGAATATCGAAAAATCGCTTCTTAAACGATGCCACCGGTGTAAGATGAAAACCCTCTGAAAATTTCAAATTTTCATCTTCAGATACCCTGCTAGCGAACGAATTAATGCACGATGAACATATCGAGTCCCTAAGTGCCAAATGATAGTCCCCCACTGTGCAAATAACCACTGGTGATACACGATAACTCAAACGTCAGGGAAATGGATAAACAGATGTAATCATGTCACCCTTAAAGCCTTGAGGTAATGATTAAAATCTACCGAAGTCGGCGGCGTACTTTGCTAATGTTGCCGGCGGAATGTTCGTTTCATGAGGATAATTAATTTACTCTCAGGACATCCTGTCAACCAGAGAGCAAGCACAGACTTAATTATCTGTTAAATTGTAAACACAAAAGAATGTTCCCCGTAGTCTTTGTTATTGGTTACTCCGCTGAATTTCACTTAAGGTGTCAGCTGTGTAGAGTAGTAATGTTGGCAACGAAGTGTTCAGTTTTGAAGGATAATTGATTTATTGACAATGGTTCGTACAAGAACTGATCAACGACATTAAATGGTTATTTTATGGTCAACAAAAGGATTCATTCAAAATATTCAATCTGATAAACTCCTTCGAATTATCACTGCATTACAGAAAATAATATTCCCAGCGCGCACGTGTGTGTGTGTGTGTGTGTGTGTGTGTGTGTGTGTGTGTGTGTGTGTGTTTGTCCTTAGGTTAGTTTACTTTAGTTTAAGTAGGTTGTAAGCTACGGACTGATGACCACGCTGTTTGGTTCGATAGATTTACAAACAGGCAGTTTTATGTACGGCAGCTGCGTCATTCGGTGCATATTTCATGGTAAACACGGAACGATATTAGCCTCATTGTATATAACAGTGTTTCCAGAGAGCATGCTGCGACTGCCGCAATTGAAATTTTATCGAAATCGTCATTCAAATCCATCAACATGAGAAGTGACTTATCGATTTTCGATTATAATTATACAAGGTCAATGAAACTTACATAATCCAAAAGGGCTTTGCCATAGATGCGTGCAAAACGAAAAGCATTTGGATACACAACCATTAAGAGAGGCAAAAGGAAGGAGATGTTTTTATATCTACAGCTCTGATCTCGCTTTAAGTTCTCCAACTGCCAAATAAGTGACCGTCGAAAATTGAAGTGATGCCAACTTCTGCCTTCCGTACTGGTCAGGTGCTATGGTAAAAATTCTACAACATTATCTCTAAAACTCGTCAACATTTTACCACAAATTCATTTGTAGCTGCTTGTATACATAGTGTTACAAATGCTAGTAGCTCGTCCTAAAAATTATAAATTGCAGTGTCTTACTGAATCATTTCGACAGTTAGCTGTATTGAGTTACTCCTAAAACTTGCGTTTGTTTACTTAAGTATTCCTCCTTTGCTATGTAAAAGTAGTCAATAACAAACTAATGTTCCATTCAAATGTTCAAATGTTTAAGCTTATGGGACTTAACTACGGGGTCATCAGTCCCTAAACTTACAAACTACTTATGAACTACTTACGAACTAGGACGGCACAAATATCCATGCCCGAGGGGGGATTCGAACCCCGACCGTAGTGGCCGTGCAGACCGTGACTGGAGCGCCTCAGTCTCCTCGGCCACCGCGGCCGGCTAATGTTGCATTATGAGTTACTTTCTGAAAAGGTGAAGGACATAATAGTGACATCGGGTACACCATGGAAGCACTACATAGCTGACCGGCTATGAACTTCTTGTTGCTAGTAGTGCGTAATATTTTTAAGGAATTTTTTTCCCTTATTTTTCTCAGTATATTGGCACTATACATTAATCGTGTCAGTTTTTATAGCTTCAAATAAAAAGTCATGCATTAATGAGTTAAGACAATTTCTGTTCCTTTTTATTAGCTTTGTCAAAATTTCAGGAGGGGTTTGAAACCCAAGAACTCCCGCTTTGCATCTGACCACTCTGTATCACCGACGTTAAAAGTCTCACTTGACGTGGTACAACGCCCAAGATTCTGGTGTCTCTTTCGAGAGGACCGGTGTTACAGCTCTACATTTGAGTGCCTGGCAGAGGGTTCATCGAACCGCTTTCAGACGATTTCTCTAGCGTTCCACTCTCTAACAGCCTGCGGGAAACACGAATTCTTATATCTTTTCGTGCTTGCTCTAATTTCATTTCCCCTTGTTAGTCTGGCGAAAGCAAAATATCTTCGTAATTAGAGGAGGAAATATGCGTTTGAAATTTCGCTGTAAGGTCTTATGCAATGAATATATATACAGTGTGTCTCACCTGACGCTGCCACCTCAAATATCTCTGGAACGACAAAAGATATTCAAAAACTGTTTTCACCAGCATGAACGTACGGTAGGGGCCTAAGAAACTAAATACTATGCGAAATTTTAAAACGTTTACAAAAACTGTTTTCAACACAAACTTGTGTTTTTTAAATGGACACTACCTATTTTTTCGTATGCAATCAATAGCACAAAAATCACAAACAATGGCGTTTATTGCATCGCGATGCGCCAATTACATCCCGAGATATTGCGACGCGAAGTTGACGCTTGAAATAAATTAAGCGCACAGCTAGCCCACGTCCTGAGACTCAAGCGTGAAGTGACCATTTAAAAAAAACACAAGTTTGTGTTGAAAATATTATTTGTAAACGTTTTAAAATTTCGCATAGATATTTGATGTGACAGCGTTAGGTGAGACACCCTGTATATAAAATTGCAACCCCAACTCTTCCATTTCCTTCACACACACACACACACACACACACACACACACACACACACACACACAGCGTAGTGCGGGCAAAAGTTTTGTAGGCAGTCTAGTGCTCTTTTTACATCTTCTAATGTTCTGCCGATAAAGTAAAGCGCAGTGTTTAGTTCATCTTCCAAATATTATCGTCTCTGTGATCGTTCCAGTTAATGCAGTTATAACTGTAATCGCTAGGTATTTACTTGAACTGATAGCCTTGAGATTAGTGAAATTTATCGCGTAACCTAAACTCAAGTTTCCTTAAAGTGGAAGTGTCCCTTCTCGCACCGCAAAAATAGCTTGTCTGAATCACACTGCAATCGTTGTTCTCTTTTACTTCGAGCTTCATCTGCATGTAATCAAAGAGGGCTGCTGAGATTAGTCTAACAGATAATTTATATAGATTAGGAGTACGGTAGCGCGGGGCTAAACTGAGGATCACCAGATACTTCAGTTTTACTCTATCATTTTCCGTCAGTTTCTTTGAACCTATCTGACAGCAAACGCCGCGGCGGAGTGGCCGAGCGCATTGAGACGCTATGCTCCGATACACGGGGCAGTTGGAATACTCCCTCGAGCATGGATGTTTGTGTTGTCTTTAGTATAAGTTGGTTTATAAGTAGTTTTTAAGTTAAGGGACTGATGACCCCGCAGTTAAGTCCCATAAGCTACACAAACATTTGAACATTTTTTGACAGCAAACACTAATCCAGTCACACAACTGCTAGTTGTGTGAGAACAGTCCCGCAATACCACATTGAGATATTCGTTGTTGTACCCTGGGTAAACTACCTGGCAAACCAAATTATTGGAAAGGTGCTGCTATAATTTCATTTTATTATTTCGATAATTGCCAAATGAGCCATCCAGCTCGAGTTTGTTTCTCTTTCCCCAGAAAAAGTTACTAGCTAGTTGCTAGGTAAACTTAATGGAGGGGCGGCCTCCTCTCAGCTTTTAAACCTGCTGCCAATTACAAAACCCCAATTGGAGGGCAGAGAGTGGAGAGGAAACTGAGAGACACCGCAGACCTCGAAACCTAATACCTTTGGTGTCGAAAAAGCAAGAGGTGGCCAAGGAAAGCCGATAGAAAAGAGAAGCCTGACACAAGTAAGTGGAAGTAATGTCAGACTCGGCTAAAGGCCCATATGGTTGCAACCCACGTACGCCCAAGGCGGGAGCTTCCTGAGGGGACCACTCTTTGTCTGGAATCTCACCAACTGACCTGTTGGGTATGGGCGAACCTACAAGGAGCATAGCTTCCGCCAGCATAGCTCAGTGGATCACTGAGACACGCAAACCTCCCACCAACGTTAAGACGGTTAACAACTACGAACCCTTGGGAAGAAGGGATATTGGACGACGAAGAATGAGTGGAGCTATCGACGTGAAGTCGGGACAGGTAAATTGCTTAATCCTTGAAGTGAAGATGAAGAATGATGTATTCATCTTGAGGTTTGAAAAGCTCTTCGTCTTCAATCTCCGTGTTTGCTTACAAATAAATTTGCTTTATAGGTAAGGTCCGCCTTGAGACAACACAAATGTTTTTAGAATCTCCCATAGAAGTATCGCTGGCGTTGCAGCATCATCAGTGGGATGTTTAATTCATATTGTCGTAATACATGTAGTTGTGTTTGTGGTTCTTCAAATGTTTGTATAGCTTATGGGACTTAACTACGGGGTCATCAGTCCCTAAACTTACAAACTACTTATGAACTAGCTAACGCCGGCCGCGGTGTCCGAGGGGACTGAGGCGCTCCAGTCACGGTCTGCACGGCCACTACGGTCGGGAGGTTCGAATCCTCTCTCGGGCATGGATATTCGTGTCGTCATTAGTATTAGTTGGTTAATAAGTAGTTTGTAAGTTTAGGGACTGATGACACCGTAGTTAAATCCCATAATTATAAAAAAAAAACTAGATAACACTAAGGACGGCACAAATATCCATGCCTGAAGGGGGATTCGAACCCCCGACCGTGGTGGCCGTGCAGACCGAGTTGGTCTTCAACTCACAAAACGTCACTGAGAATTTTTGACAGTTTGTCATTTTGACGAGTTTGCGCTGTTTTCGTGTTGTGGACAGGCACTGTCACTTTCACTTCACTCGATGTCTACAACGCGAAAACAGCGCAAACTCGTCAAAATGACAAACTGTCAAAAATTCTCAGTGACGTTTTGTGAATTGAAGAACCACAAACAACTACATGTGGTATTAAGACAATATTAATTAAACATCCTACTGACGATGCAGCAACGCCAGCGAAACATGTATGGGAGAATCTAAAAACATTTGTGTTTGCTCAAGGCGGACCTTACCTATAAAGCAAATTTAAGAAGAATGATAATTGATGCGGTGGCGTGAAAGTTATGTTAAATGTTAAAAAGTCGTATCCGTAGGGGAACTAAGTAGTATTAGTGTCGGAGCTGGCCAGTGGAGTCGTCTTACGCGAAGGACGCGGCACGGCAAGGTCGGCGGTTTGTTGCCAAGTTGTCGCTGGGCAGCCTCCGGCTTGTTACGCTTGACGCGGCTGCTTGTTTTTCCTGCTCGGCCGTGCTCGCTCGTCCCTGAAGAACGCGCGCGTTCCAGATCGCTGTCTGCATATTCGCGCCTAATGTTTGTTTACGCTGCTGACAGCTGACGTGCTGAAAGCAGCGACTCCCGAGGGCCCACAGCGGAGGCACTGACACCGCGCTTCCCAGCTCTCACGCTGTCTGCGTGTCGACTAATATTTGAAGAGGCTTGAGAGACCACTCTCTAGCTGTAAGGGTCTAGATCAGTGCTTTCCAAACTTTCCCCCATGGCGAGACCCTTTTATAGTTCAGTTTTGCGCGACGCCCTTTCACTAATGTTGTTGTTGTGGTCTTCAGTCCGGAGACTGGTTTGATGCAGCTCTCCACAATACCCTATCCTGAGCAAGCCTCTTCATCTCCACATAAGAACGGAAACCTACATCTGTCTAAATCTGCTTACTGTATCCATCTCTTGGTCTTCCTCTGCGATTTTTACCCCCACACACTTCCCTCCAATGCTAAATTCACAATTCCTTGATGTCTAAGAATGTGTCCTACCAATCTATCCCTTCTTTTAGTCAAGGTATGCCAGAAATTTCTTTTCTCGCCAATTCTGTTCAGTACCTCCTCATTAGTTACACGATCCACCCACCCAATATTCAGCATTCTTCTTTAGCACCACATTTCAAAAGCCTCTTCCTGTCCGCACTGTTTATCGTCCATGTTTCACTCCCATACAAGGCAACACTCCATACAAATGCCTTCAGAAAGGACTTCCTTAGGCTTAAATCAATATTCGATGTTAACAAATTTCTCTTTTTCAAGAACGCTTTTCTACCCATTGCCATTCTGCATTTTATATCCTCTGTACTGCGACCATCATTTGTTATTTTACTGCCCAAGTAACAAAACTCCTCTACCTCCTTTATTGCTTCGTTTCCCAATCTAATTCCTTCAGCATCACCTGATTTTCTTACACTGCACTCCATTGCCCTAGTTTTGCTCTTGTTAATGTTCATCTTATATGCACCTTTCAGCACACTTTCCATTCCGTTCAGTTGCTCTTCCAGGTGCTTAGCTGTATCTGACAGAATTACTATGTCGTCGGCAAAACGCAATGTTTTTAATTCTTCGCCCTGAACTTTAATTCCTTCTCCAAATTTCTCCTTGCTTTCCTTTATAGCTTGCTCAATGTACAAATTGAATAACAATGGAGAAAGACTACAACCCTGTCTTACTCCCTTTCCAACCAGTTGCATCCCTTTCGTGCCCTTCAACTCTGACAACCGCTGTCTGCTTTTTGTACAAGTTGTAAATAACCTTACGCTCCCTATATTTTACTCCTGCTTGCTTCAGAACTTGAAAGAGTTTATTCCAATCAACATTGTCAAAAGCCTTCTCCAAATCTACAAAAGCTAGAAATGTAGTTTTGCCTTTTCTTAATCTATCATCTAGGATATAAATACATAAATACAATGTAGATGATTCTAGCGGGGAGGGTGGGGGTGGGGACGGAAATAAAGTATCGTCTAAATGTAATTTGTAAACGACACTGAAATCCTCGTACGCATAGACTGACTGCAGCAATTACGTCTACTCATGGCAAGAAAAGGAAACATTAGGAACTACGGGGATGTACAATAGAGTAACACCGCAGACAACAATGCCTAACTCACACAGTAATACTTACTGCTTCTTCTACGTGCGACCCAACTTCCGAAGCACGACAACTGTATTTCACAAACCCTTTTTCGCTGTCGTGTGTACATGTCAGGGACAGATACGATTTTGCTGGATCGATTGAAAACGGCATCTGGAAAGTAGCTGCTCGGATTTCTGATTTAGACAGCACAGTGGCTGTTCCCTTTCAGTTCAATATTATCACATTATTTTCAGAAATAGAGGGATGTATTTATGACAAGTGATGAATTATTATCCAAGTTCTAATGTTAGGTTCTTGTTTCACCACAACCTCGGAAGTCACGACATATTCGGAAAAAATGGATAAATGTTTGTGACAAGTAAGAATATGAATGTTATTTCTGGTCCCAGAATCTGTTACATACAGGAAACCGAGAGAAAAAAATGTTAACGCATACCAGGGTTCGAACCAACGATCACTGCATTTAAAATACTACTCTCCGTTAATCACCCGGCCATACTCCATTCTATACAACACTACTGAATAGCTTTAATCACTGGACAATTGTGACTGCTTTTACAATCTGTGACAGCTTTTACAGCCACTGTGTCATTGATTGACATTTAATTGTAAGAAACGCTACCGAGGGTGACGTGGCTTTATTGATAAATCCATTAAAAAACTCTCAGGTGCAGCTTTTCGTTCAAGCAGCTGGCAGTTCCAGCAAACTGCGCATGGGAAGAGCTGTTATCGAGTATCAGCAGCAGCTCTGCGCATGCGCAGTTTGCTGGAATCTGGCAACTGGCAGCTGCTTGAACGAACCCTGAGTGACTACTGCTGATGATGTTCAGATGTTTGTACAGTCTATCGGACTTAACTACAGGGTCATCAGTCCCTAAACTTACCAACTACTTACGGACTAGGACGGCACAAATATCCAGGCCCGAGGGGGATTCGAACCCCCGACCGTAGTGGCCGTGCTGACCGTGACGGGAGCGCCTCAGTCCCCTCGGCCACCGCGGCCGGCTTACTACTGCTGCTGAAGCAGAGCTGCCGCCTAGTGGCTGAGCACCTCTAACAGTCCCCTTGCTGACATCAACGGTTCATGGCTTCATTAATTTGTCTCCGTACTAATATACATAATTTATTTACTTCTACTTCACGTTATAGTTGAAATTTGCAAATGTAGGGGGAGAGTAGTACACAGTGAAACAAAAAAATCCTTTTGATTGTTTCGTATAAAACACTACTCACAAAACAAATTTTCTTTATTTACTTGAAAGAACAATACTTTGTCAATTTTTGGAACAAAGAATAATAATTCTGCTACTAATTAGTAAGTGTAATAAAAATTTTTTACACAACCTCCGCAAATGTTTCACTGTACAGTGAAACAGCTGCCATTTTTTGTATTTATTACTTCTGAGTGACTTATGAAACATCAATATGTTTGTTAAATACAAGTACAAACATTAACAGATACTAAATTTTGTTCAGTGTATATTAAGTCCGCTAAAAACGAATATAATGGTGGTTGGAGAGTATCTTTGTAGCCATAGGCAACACAGGTGGCAAAATCATTTCAGTGTCCTTATGCGAAACACAGACTATGTCTTCTGCAACTGGGAATAAAATACAAGTAATTTTTCCCCGAAGGTATGAGAATGAATTTTGAGGCCTCTTTCCGTATAGGCAGTCTCGGTAACGGTCTGATCTTTTGATAATTACGCAGTTCGAATGTGCTGAATCATGTAACACTAGTAACCTTGGAATGGGCGGAAGTAATATAGGATTAAAGGAAAAAGCTGCAAGCAGTCGCCTTTTATTGTTTATGTTCCTTATTTATTTCCCGTTTGCTGGCAGTTCATCATCAGATGGTATAGTTTTATTTTTAGTTCATAACGAAGTTGAATTCGTTGAGCTGTGGTGAGACATAAAACTTGATATGTGAGCTTTGCGGTTGGCTTTCGCAATAAAGGGATAAACAGCCAGGCAGTTCGAAGCAGCCGAAGTAACCCATGGGAAATCAGAAACAAAAGGTGAGTGTTCAGAGTTTTTCCTAGAATCGTGTATTCATCACAGTTCTAAGGTCAAAAGTATTTTCATCTTTGGTTTCGTCAGTCGTAACTTGAATACCGTACGGTTTTCAGTTGCCGTATTTGTGGCTTCAAGTGGTTTAACAACCACAGTGTTGTCCACCGTTTCACGTAGTTAGCTCACTACAAAAGCTGTATTGACTGCCTTCCTCGTCTTTGAAGGCAGCCAACCAAATGAGACTGTCCACCGACAGTCTGAAGTTAATGTATTGCGTACAGTTCATTCTGTAAACAAATGAGGCTTGCAGTTCAAGAATGTATTGTAGCACTGGATCGACAACGAAACGATTATTACTGAGGAAAATTAAGAACATTTAAAGAGTATGGGTGTCTTCATTACGTGCGAACCATTTAACGCGACTTCAAAGACATTACCGTACCCTCGTGCCAACTGCCAATGTCGTAGAACATTGATGTACGTAATTCCCACTATGGTATATAATATCACTCAGAAAAACGCATTAGAAATATTCAGTATGTTTCTAGCACCTTGTACGATTAAGCATTTGATTATAGTGAGGTGATAGTTATCAAGCAAGCGCCCAATGGTGTGTACAACAGGGGGTAGGGGATCCAAAATTTCTTTTTGCTGTCATTCAGCCCTCGTTCCTTTTCAGAGAATGAAGTAGTAAATTACTGCGTTGAGGAATCGAATTCACAAATGTCGATGTAGGTGCACAAGAAGGCCCATACAAGAAGGTTATTCAAAAAGAAGGAATAGGTTTCAGAGATGTATATCTCCCAAACTGCAAAATATAGAACCATAATTCCAATATTCCTGGACAGATAACAGCGTAACGTTTGTACATGAAACAGATTCCCTGATGATTGTCTGCTGTGGCATCTCTTAAGAGTTTATTGGCGTTTACTGACAGGACCAACTAATCAAAAAATGGTTTAAAATTGGTATTTCCTCAACATGAAGAGGATTCAGATGATTTCATCTTCATGCAAGATGGTTCTCTGCCTCATTTCTTTACCAACACCCTACGTTACCTGCATGACACAATTCCAGGGTGTTGGGTGAGGAGCAGCAGAAGATAAACTTCGTCAACCATTGCCTTGCACGTTTCCGGACCTCACATCTTCTGAATTTTATCTGTGGGGCTACGTAAAATACAGTGTCCTAATGTCACTGTTGCCCTACACCTTTGAAAGTCTGCTACGACAAATTGTTGAGACAGTAAATTTGATATCGAGAAACCAGTTGTTTTATGTGTAGCAAGAAATCGGCCACTGTTTCAATATTTGCCATGTAAGACATGGTGCTCATATTGAATGTATAAAAATTTGACCTTTTCTCTTTCCAGGAACGTTGGCACTTGTCTCTTTTTCTTTTTCTTTTTCTTCTTCTTCTTCTTCTTCTTCTTCTTCTTCTTCTTTCGTTTCGGCCATCTTTGGACCACGTTAATTCACATCAGCTTCCTTTCTTCCGTACCCCCTCCTCTTCCGTATTCTTTCATTCTCATACTTAGCATCTTCCTTCGCTCGTCTGTCCACGATGATTTCGTTCCTGGTCTAGTTCTGTCCTCAAATCCTGCAAATGCCTGAATTTTTTATTTAAAATCACCCTGTTGTGTATGTCTTGATCCCGTATTCACATTTCTTCCAGATCTCTTTGTACTTCTTGGATCCACCGTATTTTGCTTTTCTTGTTCAACAAGAATTGTGAAATTTGCTGTGTTAACCTCCCCTGGTCCATTCTGCAGATGTGTCCAAAGAACTGGCACCTTTTCTTAATGATACTGGATATTTTTATTTTTATTTTGGAATAGAGTTCCCTGTTGGATTGATTTCCAAACTGACCGTCTTCTGTTCTTAGAGGTCCTAATATCCTCCTGAGAAACTTCCGTTCCACCAGTTCTAGCCTCTTGATCACTCCAGTTCTTATTAGGTTGAGTGTTTCTGCTGCATATAAAGCTTCAGGGCGGATCACTGTCCGGTAATGTTTGTTTTGCATTGATAGAAATATTCTTCTTATTATAGATGTTCATTGTCAGTTTATATGCTAAATTAATTTTGTTTATTCGTGCTTCCATTGCATCCTTTTCTGTTAGTCCAGTGTCTATCCATTCTCCTAGGTATTTGAATTTTTCCACTTTCTGAATTTTCCCCCTGTCTACTGCCATCCATGGAGGAGCTTCCGTGATGTTTGTCACTATTTTGCCTTTTCGAGAGAGATCTGAAGGCCTGTTTTGCTGGTTGTATCTGTAGTCCTTTGGTTTGTTTCACTGCCTATTCTAATGATTCTGACAGTAAAACAATATCATCCGCGAATGCAAGACAATCTACTCGTATTCCTTTTTTGTCTCTCTTTCATAGTTTGAAAGCAATAATTTTTTGAAATCCGTTCCTTAATTTCGAATAGCCCTGTATTAATAAGGCATAAAGAGCACAAATTTGACAGTTTAAAATGTATTGTTTGCCAGAAATTTGCTTACGTTAACAGAAATTTTAATGTGACATATGTATCAGAGGAAAAATGTTACCAGCTTTCAGTTCAGAAAGAAGTAAAAGAAGGTATAAGATTGCTTATGCGATAGGGATTTCCCTTGTTAGCGCCGAGTTTGACAGCGACAGCAGGCGAAACTTGGGCGACTTCTAGGGTAGCCGTGGCTGTTGTCGCGGTCCCGGCAGCGTCCCCGCTTGCTGTTTACCGCTAGGCCTGGCCTGGCGCCTGCGTCAGCGGCCGCGTGTGGCCAGATAGCGCGCTATCAGCGCAGCTCAGCCACCGGCGGTTGGCCACGCCCCACCCCACCACACTCAGCAGCCTCGCTTCGCTTCCTTTGATGTCGCTGCCATTAAGCGCTGTGCTCGCCATCCGCCAAGTCTTGTTGCTCTCCGCACCACACCATTTACTAAGCGCGCACGTTCCGCTCATTTGTCACGCGTGCTCTCTACGTCCAGCGAGTGAGAGTTTCTTGCAACCTAGAGTACGGCGCGCAAATTACTTTCGGAAAAAAAGACACATGCAGCAGGACACAAATACGCCGCCCCCTCCTTCTGCGCCCGCTTCGCAGCCTCCAAACCTACCCAGATATTGGCCCACTTTCGGTTACGGTAGTAACACTAAAAGTGGGCCTTTGCGATCGTCTTTTGGCAGCTCGAAATTTAAATGAAAATTAAATAACCGCTATTTCTCTAAAACTTTGCTCTTATGTTTTCTTCATATCTCTTATCGTTTCAGAGAGATTTGCAAAAATAACGGCGAGTTTGGGATGTCTGTGTCTCTGTATGTCCGTAACGTGTTCCCTGTTTTTAAGACAAACCGTTCAACCGATCAGCACCAGATTTTACAGACATAATTGTAGGCTACCAGAGACCAATTGCGAACGAACCGTTCATCTGACACGAAAATTGAATAGCCTACTTGGAAGAGGGGAAAATTCTCTACAACTGCGCTCTATTATGTTTTTTTATATCTTGCATCGTTGCAGAGAGATTTGCAAAAATAACGGAGTTTTGACATCCTCCATTGAATTAACGAAAGCCAGCCGCTTCCGCTTCGTTGTTAATGATTTCCTTATTGTAACTTACACGTTGTCATTTCAAAACAATGGCGCACTTAATAATTAACAAAAACACTTCGTACGATAAATGATAATCTAGTATCTACAAATGCCGTATTAGCATCAATTAACAACGGCTTTCAACACTATGATATTAAAGAACGCAACTCCAAACTGTTTGGTGTAGCGTAGTGGGCAACGCGTTGGACTGTGACGCTGAAGGTCAGTGGTTCGCAACTCGCCACTAATCTTTTTTCCTAATAGTGTTTCAGACAGTGATATTAATTAATTTTTTATTATTGAGATTATTATTTTGGTCCAAAATGTTTGCAAAAACTTATAAAACTACAAATCTAAAGTGGGTCGTAAAACACGTCAGTACGATTTTTATGTAATGCAGTTAACGAAAATAAATTTTATAACGCAATAACTGCCATTGTAATTCTGTCAGAACCAGCAAAGACCTTGGGAGATCAATTGAAGGGAATGGACACTCCCCGTTGAAGGTTCGAGTGCTCCCTCGAGTGTTAGAGTGCGTGTTGTTCGTTGCAAAAGTAGCTTCAAGTTGTTTGTAGGAGAAAGAAAGTGCAGACAAATGTGAAAATTACAGAACTACCAGTTTAATAAGTCAAGGTCGCAAAATTCTAACACGAATTATATAGACGAATGGAAAAGCTTGTGGAATCCGACCTTGGGGTAAATCAGTTTAGTTTTACGAGAAATGTAGGACCTCGGGAGACAATACATTAAGAATTACCTTAGAAGATAGATTCAGGAAAGGGAACTTAAATTTTTAGCATTTATAGATTTGAAGCAAGCTTTTGACAATACTGACTGGAATACACTCTTTCAAATTCTAAAGGTACTGGGGGTAAAATATAGGGAGCGAAGAGTTATATTCAACTTGTACAAAAACCAGACAGCAGTTATTAAGAACCGAATGGCATTAGCGGCAGATTAGCCGTGCGCATTGGGGCGCCGAGCTGCGGTGCGCGCGGCCGTTCGCCGTTTGGGGGTTGGAGTCCCCTCTTGGGCCTGGGTTCTTAGGTTAGTTTAACTTAGTTCACTTAGTTGTTAAGCTACCGACTAATAACCATGCAGTTGAGTCCGATAGATTTACAAATATTTGAATATTTTGAAGGGAATTAAAGGGACGCAGTGGATGGGAAGGGAGTAAGACAGGGTCGTAGCCTTTCCCCAATGTTGTTAAATCTGTACATTGAGCAACCTGCGAAGAAATGCAAGTAGAAATTCGAAGAAGGAATTACAGATCAGGGACAAGAAATAAGAACTTTGCGGTTTGTCGATGACATTGTAATTCTGTCAGATATTGCAAAGGATCTGGAAGAGCAATTGAACGGAATGGACAGTGCCTTGAAAGGAAGGTATAAGATGAACCTTAACAAGAGTAAAAGTGGGTAATGAAATGCAGTGTCAGAAAATCGAGCGATGCTGAAGGGATTAATTAAGAAGACAATAAAAGTAGAAGAATTTTGTTATTTGGGTAGCAAAATAACTTCTGATGGCTGAAGGAAAGAATATATAAAATGCAAAATGACTATTGAAAGAAAATATTTCTGGAGAAGCGAAATTTGTTGACATCTAATATTAGTTTAAATATTAGGAAGTTCTTTCTGAAAGCGTTTGTCTGGAGTGTACCGTTGTATGGGAGTGAGATGTGGACGGAGTTCAGGCCAAAAGGTGATAGCTTTTGAAATGTGGTGCTATACACGAATGGTGGGTAGATCACGTAAGTAATGAGGTGGTGCTCAATAGAGTTGGGAGTTCTTGCAAAATATATTCGTAAAATTTTAGTACAGCTGAGACACTACATCTGTTCATGTTTTTCTGACACGGTATGATCAGGTATGTCGGGACGCCCACCCTCCATGATACCCATATCAAATGGACCCTGCCTCATAAAATTCCAATAACTGTAACTGAATTTGCAAGCAAACTTCGGCCTTAGGTTTTACACCACTTCCTACAATAAGAGTAATACGAGAAGCCACCGGTACAATTTGATATGAAATACATTTGAAAACACTATTTTCGCATTTTTGAGCGCCCCGAAACAATTTATCGGGACTATGTATGCCGAGATGAAAAACCGGGATAATTCCATTTTTCCGCGATGTTCGCTTACCCTACCTTATAATCTGGACTGTCTCCCCAATCTTCTCAAATTATGGTCGAGCCGAAATGCGATGATCCCTGGTGCTTGCGCCAATCGGCTTTAAGCGCCTGCTGCGACAGCAGGCCATTGGAGTAAGACAAACGGGAACATTGCTCTGCGCATGCGCGCGTCCGGCTGCGCTGTGCACTTTTGCCAGTTCTGTCAGACAACAGCGACCGTTATAGCTATAATGTCCGGCAGCGAATTAACTACTTGGCAACACGGTTGCGTTCCGATTTCGCGGCCGGGGCGGTCTTCCAGCCCGGTAGGCGGTGTCATGGATCATCGTGTTTCGGCCCGACTATAGTGATGTGAACATGATGTGCTTGCAGGGCTGGCTCTAGGGAGGGGCGAACCGTTATTTTTGGGGGCGGCAAATTCCTGAGTTATTATTTAGTTCCGATAGGTTAAATTAAACAAGATAATGGAAAGTGGAAGTGTCCTGCATAAATGTAGAAATGTGAAAATAAGTTGGAAATACGAATTGTTACAGATTGATAGACATTGATACAGACAACAGAGAGCTGTCGGGTGTGTCTGGAGTGGTCACCATCTGGGACTGCCGAGCGATCGAGCGATGTTGGCGAGCGAGCTGCACTCAGGGTTTGTGAGGCCAAATGACGAGGTATTTGATCAACATGGAGCCCTCCTTACCGCATCCGTTGACGCCTTCAGATTGAGGATCACACGGTGGCTGGTCGGTACATCATTGACCTTTCAAGGTATAGGATGACATTTTTAAATCGTAACTGTATATAGTATCTCAAGCTTTCGTAGGAATGCAAACGACATAAGTAGAATAGATCGCTCTTTTGAAAATATGAACTTCGTAGGGTTACACTTAAAATTAAAGTTTCTGGTGCTATTTATGGGAAGATAGTTTTTTTGTTATATAGACTGAATTTGTTTGAAACGAAAAGAAGTTGCTTTCCGATTGTGTTTTACATGTCACCTCTTCTCGCCTGTGCTCCAGGGTGCTACCAAACTATATATTTTTCTGCATAAAAACCATATACAGGTATGAAACAAGTTTTCTTAAAGTTGATCAAACAGGTAGAGAGCACCACCCGGTGGATACTACGTACGTATTACCTGTTCTACCAGGGCAAAACACTTTCTTTCCCTCTCTATCAGTCGCTTTCTCAATCTCCCTCACTACATCAGAGAACTGAATAACACTAGCTTCAGAAGACAGGTAATGGAACATCTACTAAAGCCAGTGGCGAATAGAGCATATATTTTCGTGTAAAGATAAGTAATTTTAGGTAGACACCCCATGATATTTTGTATCAGTTTTGCTGCTCATATTGAGAGAATAATTTGCGCTGAATCCCGTTTTACTTTACTAAGATCAACCGATTTGTTCGTCGACAAAAATCATAAAACCAATTATTAAAAAAAGATGCCACAAACTTCACACCACTATCATCCACTCCCGTCACCAATACAGGCAAGGACGACTGTCTACCAAGGCGATGCCTTCACGGATCATTCATTAAAGTAAATTGTATACTGTACTTTTTTTTTGTTTATAATCATTATTTCGGAAGATGTGAAGGCCCCCTTGGTTCCTTCTTCATATACGCCACTGACTAAAGCAATAAAAACGTCAGTGTTTGTACTCCTAAGCTTTCGTTAATTTGTCCCATCCATACCACCTCCGTGATTGTCTCCGATTCCCACTGCTCTCGCGAGGTACATATTTCCTTTCTTCTTTCAGCCAGAATTCGCCATCTGCATCTGGGAAGTACATGTCGTATCTGCCAATATCAAAGTTATTATTTCCATTGTTACATCGGCAGTAGCTGAAGCTGTTTCGTTAGTACTACTGTATTAATCTAATTGGAGTTTAGGTAATACTATTAACATTCTCTTTTAAACGAATTGAATACGTTTAACTGCGTTATTAATAACCTACAAAAATGCAGAATGGCAATGGGAAGAAAAGCATTTTTGAAAAAGAGAAATTTGCTAACATCGAATATTAATTTAAGTGTAAGTAAGTCTTTTGTGAAGGCATTTGTGTGGAGTGTTCCCTTGTACGGAAGTAAAACATGGACGATAAACAGTGCGGACAGGAAGAGAATAGAGGCTTTTGAAATGTGGTGCTACAGAAGAATGCTGAAGATTAGGTGGGTAGATCGCATAACTAATGAAGAGGTACTGAACAGAATTGGTGAGAAAAGGAATTTTTGGCATACCCTAACTAAAAGAAGGGATCGCTTGGTAGGACACATTCTTAGACATCGAGGAATCGTAAATTTAGCATTGGAGGGAAGTGTGTGGGGTAAAAATCGCAGAGGAAGACCAAGAGACGCATAATAGTAAGCAGATTCAAATGGATGTGGGTTGCCGTTCTTATGAGATGAAAGGCTTGCTCAGGATAGAGTAGGGTGGAGAGCTGCATCAAAGACCATAACAACAACAATAACGTACAAATCATTTATCTATTTAAGTCATTGTTATACTATAGGTAACTCAGATGTAAAAGCCAATCAGGCTAAATAAATAATTTTGTTTTAATCAGTACTAAAAACACACACACACTCACGCCGGCCGCGGTGGGCGAGGTGACTGAGGCGCTTCAGTCACGGTCTGCACGGTCACTACGGTCGGGGGTTCGAATCCCCCCTCGGGCATGGATATTTGTGCCGTCCTTATTGTAGGTAGTTCATAAGTAGTTTGTAAGTTTAGGGACTGATGACCCCGTAGTTAAGTCCCTTAAGCTTAATAAACATTTGAACATTTGAACACACACACACACACACACACACACACACACACACACCACACTTACATTGTGTTAGAGCTTCCAGTGAGTCGCTCTCTCTCTCTCTCTGGGAAAATGCCGCAGGCACCCTAATTTATGGCGTTGCAACAACCGCTGCGTGACGTCTCGACTGCTAATTAAGTAGTGAGCACCAGCTAATAACTGCCGTATTAGCAGGCAACACCTGGTCCATGAAATGGGACCAGCACAGGCGCAGGATGTACACCACTGCTGCACACGTGTTCAGCAGCTGCCGAGCGCTATCAGCAATTCAGAAGCGTCGTCGAGTGAGAACGCGGAAGCTATGGGCAGCGATAAATCGACGAAAGTGAGTCACCATGATTCCTGCTCCAGCCGTGTCGCAATCCCCAGCAGAAAAGTGCGTGGCACCGATCCACGTAATGGACGCCCTCCGAGACGCGGAGGTGAACAGCGCCATACGCGGACACTCGTGACGTCAGCAGCATCTGTGCCGTATGAATATGTAGAGGTCCGGCGTCCGGCGGCGACGTAAATGGAGTCGGGCCATTGGGAACTGCGAATATAGCTGGTGGCGACGCTGCTGTGGGACACACATGGACGCCCCCACCTTTTCCTGTCTGTGTATGGGTTGTAAAGCGGCAGTATTTTGCACCTCACACACTAGCCGAAGAGGGCTGACATCAGTTAACGATTTATGTTCCGTCTGACTGTATTACGTACTAGCTGTAAACTCGGCGTTGCCCGGGTATGCATTTATTTATTCCTGCCTTGAGTTCGTACTTCTCCTATCCCTTCTCTCTCTGTCCATCTCCTTTTTTCTAAAATCATGTTATATTTATCGTTAATATATCAAGAAATAATGCTATCCTGCATAATGTACAAAATTACAAGTGCACTATCCAAAGAAAGAGATACTCGTTAAAATACAAATGACATATAAAATTAGTAGGATCGCAAATTTATTGAATTGTATGTGGTAAAATGTACATTTTTTACGGTATATATTCATCTGTATAAGTGCTGAATGTGTTCGTAACAGATTTTACAGACAATTAGTAATAAAGAAGTAACAGATAAAAACTTGCTGTCTGATGGGGCAGTTTTTAATGAACGTTACTGTTTATCTGCTTATATCTCATGAAATACGTGTCGTACTGTGATAAAATTTACAAGGCACATTCAACTACATGTGTGTATAATGTCTGTTAAATTTCCTGCGGCTGCAATTTGTAGTGTACAAATTATAAATTGTAATGTCATACCGAATGCCATAGTTTTACTCCATAAACAGCGGAAATTTAGTAAGCGAGAAACTTTTTTCCTTTCATCATTTTGCTACCGTTGTCAGCGAGAAAAAGTTTAATAAAGGTTTGAAATTATGTATAAAGTTTGTTGGAAGTCGGTAAGTACACTCTTTCTCATACAGTGTATTTCGAAAGTCTCGCCGCATTATATGGCATTTTTTTGCGATTTCTATTGGTTATGACGTAATATCTTTTGAACCCTGTGCCGTATGTGATTCTTAACCATACAGCAATTGTTACCTCACGGTAAGGAATGTGTGTACCAAATTTGGTTGAAATAGTTCCAATGGTTTAGGAGAAAATTAGCAGCATTGTCGCAAAATGCAGCAGTTTTTCGCGCATTTCATTGTTTATGAAGTCATATCTCGTGAACTATATATCGTATGTGATTCTTACACTTACGGCGACCGTCCTCATGGACTGAAACTTACGTGTACAAAATTTCATAAAGATTGGAACAAAGCTGTAGATTTGTATGCAACCCGTACAAACATACAGACACTCTGCTTTATATATTAGAAGAAAGACGTGATACTATAAGACGACACGAGTACACGGCACATGCCGAGCAAGACGTCATTCTTACTCTGTACACATGTAATCAGTAATATCTGTACATACACCGCAATTAAATCTCTCCAGCTCCTACGGTTCTGTCAGAAGTATTTGTGATATTTCGATTGGTTGTAAGGCAAAAGCCGGAATCGGATGTACTCTGTTATACTCTCAGTTGGGATTTCCTTTGTAGTACAACCGGCAGTTGTGTAAGCCTTGTGAATGGTTGCACCATATCCAGAGAAACATTGGTAAAGTTTTGATGTACAGCTGTACATATCCATTTATATTTTAGTGTTTACATTATTTGTTTCTATTGATAATTTTACGATTGGCAGAAAGTGATGGCAATAACAGAAACTACTTACATAAGATTTTGAAATTGCATTTTTGATGAAACAGTTAAATAAAAAAAATACATGTTCAATTCATCAATGTACTTCCACACACATTTCACACAGTAGAGACGAGGATACACTCAAACTTTCCTCATTATCCAGACGAAAACCGAGCATCTTCCTTGCCATTTATAGTTGAAAAATGGAGTCACAGTGGGAGAGGAGACAGGACGGACTGGAAATGTGCGTGTAATAAATAAATAAAAAAATTTCACATGATAAGCTGAGGAACCAAACTGCTGTGGTTATCGCTCTTTAGACTTAGAAACTACTTACGCTAAGTAGTCCAGTCAATGAGTACTCAAAAGAGGGGTGTAGAGTGCATGAAATATGCGAGAATTTTTGACTTCAGGACTTTGTTAGGGTAGTTAGGAGGTGAAGACACTAAACGTCCCCGCCCCTGGGGGGATGAGCTAAAGCGGGGAGGGGGGTGGAGAGGTACCATTTTTTGGTTTTTCGCCTGTATCTCGAAAACGGTACGCTTTATGGAAAAAATGTTCCAAATAAAATTAAAAGATAATTAAATTATCTACAAAATTGTTCCGATACGTATACGTCGAATCCCAACGATTTTAGAGATATACGTTATTGAAAATCCACAATTACGGAAAAAATACTTTTACCTTACTAATTGTGTCAAACATTTACTTCTAGTGACACACTTGATCGTTTCTCAGAAAATTTGTCAGAAAGGAACTTGTAGAGCATTAAATGTCCTTGAATTTGATATGCACATTTGATATCTTCAGCCAATCAGAAGTTACATCATTTATAAGATGTGCGATCAGTTGCGACTTCCTCCTAGAAACGAGTGTTCAGGGACTGTGACGTTTTTATCTTATGAAACGTGTTAGCATGGTAAATAACAATACTTTCACATTGGTAATAAGGTAATTACAATTGAAATAGGACACTTTTATAATGTTAGCTTTTATGATATTATGAATCATACAGTGAAAGTATTTACAAGCACTGCTAGTGATTCAAACTGAAAAAAGTGCATTCAACGCATTTCTCCCTTTTTCTAATGCGGAGGAGTCGAAGCTCATTTATTGTCGCGTGCACTGGACATGCCATCAAGGTCGCCGGTACCTAACGCCCCACGACAAACATGGAAGGCCTGTCACTGGCTCGTTCCAGGACACACTGGGCGGTGGAAAGGAGTGTTCTGACTGAGTACTGCGCACAATGGCTACTCGGTGTTTTGTATGTGATGACGCAATAGCTAGACCAGGTGTTGGTGATTTCACAGTGACAAAAAATGCTATCACTCATCAAAGCAAGTTGAGAAGTCAAGGACTCGTCTTTAGAATATTTGGACATCCTTCTTATTCGTATTGAATGTCGAAAAAATTACTTCAGGCCACAGTCCATCAAGACTCATTTAAAGAGGAAAAAATGTTCAAATGTCTGTAAATCTATCGGAACAAACTGCGTGGTCATCAGTCCGTAGCTTAAGAACTACTTAAACCTAGGTAAACTAACCTAAGGACAAACACACACACCCATGCCCCAGGGAGGACTCGAACCTCCACGGCGAGCAACCGCGCGCTCCGCAGCGAGGCGCTTTAGGCCGCTCGGCTACTCCACCACGGCTCATTTAAAGTGGCAGGCATTCTCATTGTCCTCTAAAGCACATCAGCCTGCAACTTTGAGATCCAAACAACCGAAATTAGATTTCTAAACAAAATGTTTCTTTTGTGCCGAAAGTGTTGACGGCGAGCAAAAAACGACCAAGGAAAGACGTAGGAACATATTTTCAATTACTATCACAAAAGGACGCAACAGAACTGACATAAGAGTATGGATGCTGCTCGAGCTAGCCATGATCAGTGGGGAGAAGTGATGAGGCGTCTTTCCACGTAAAATGACACTACTGGTCATTAAAATTGCTACACCAAGAAGAAATGCAGATGATAAACGGGTATTCATTGGACTAATATATTCTACTAGAACTGATATATGATTACATTTTCACGCAATTTAGGTGCATAGATACTGAGGAATCAGTACCCCGATCAACTACCTCTGGTCATAATAACGACCTTGATACCCCTGGCGTATTGTGACGAGCCAGTTGTTCGGCCACCATTGACCAGACGTTTTCAATTGGTGAGATATCTGGAGAATGTGCTGGCCAGGGCAACAGACGAACATTATCCGTATCCAGAAAGGCCCGTACAGGACCTGCAACATGCAGTCGTGCATTATCCGGCTGAAATGTATGGTTTCACAGGGATCGAATGAAGGGTAGAGCTACGGGTCGTAACACATTTGAAATGTAACGGCCATTTTTCAAAGTGCCGTCGATGCGAACAAGAGATGACAGAACGTGTAACCAATGACATCCCATACCCTCATGCAGGGTGATACGTCAGTATATCGATGACAAATACACTCTTCCAGTGTGCGTTCACCGCGATGTCGCTAAACACGGATGCGACCATCATGATCCTGGAAAAAGAACCTGGATTCATCCGAAAGCATGACGTTTCGCCGTTCGTGCGCACAGGTTCGTCGTTGTGTACACCATCGCAGGCGCTCCTGTCTGTGATGCAGCGTCATGGGTAACCGCAGCCATGTTCTCCGAGCTGATAGTCCATGCTGCTGCAAACTGGTCGAACTGTTCGTGCAGATGGTTATCTCCATCTGTTGACTCAGGGATCGAGATTTGGCTGCACGATCCGTTACAGCCATGCGGATAAGATGCATGCCATCTCGAATGCTAGTGACATGAGATGTTGGGATCCAGCACAACGTTCCGTATTGCCCTCCTGAACCTACCGATTCCATATTCTGCTGTCATTGGATCGCAAGCAGCAACGTCGCGATACGATAAACCGCAATCGCTAAAATCCGACCTTCATCAAAGTCGGAAACGTGATGGTACGCATTTCTCCTCCTTACACGAGGCATCACTACGGCGATTCACCAGGCAACGCCAGTCAATTGCTGTTTGTGTATGAGAAATCCGTTGGAAACTTTCCTCATGTCAGCATGTTGTAGGCGTCGCTTCCCGCGCCAACCTTGTGTGAGTGCTCTGAAAAGCTGATTTGCATATCACAGCATCTTCTTTCTGTCGGTTAATTTTCGCGTCTGTAGCACGTCATCTTCGTGGTGTAGCAATTTTAATGGCCAGGTGTGGATTTAGTTGCGGAGAAGGCTGTGTATCATGATGAATGTCGGTTGGACTTTGTAAGGCCGTTGTACCGGAAACTCTTCAATATCCACGTCTGAAGACTACGTTTCAAGCACAGTGGAAGAGGTAAGTGTGTTACTGGAGGAGAATTGTCAGTTCACTGTAAACGAAATTATGGGTGATATTATTGGGAGGAAACCTGAGTGGAGAATTATCAGAACTGTTGAAGAGGTATGGGTATCGCATAATCGTGATCGCAAGCTCCAACAGATTTAAGTTTTCAGTAATTTGTTATAGGGACACTGCGTACAAATTGCTAAACGAGGCCTGTTATGATAACAAGGAAAAGGATAAGAAAGAAGAGCGACTCAGGATTGTCGAGAAAACTGTTGAGATAATAAGGCAAGATATTCAAAGTGAAGTGTACAATTATAATACATACCCGCCAAGAGATAACTTCTTGAAGGATGAAGATTCTCTCCCGCAATCCTTCCAAATCTTTCTTGAGGAGCTTATGTTGAAAAAAAGCAAGAAAACTGAGAAATGAAGGAGAAAGTGCGTTGCTACTGGACATGTCATCACATCAGTTGTCAGGCCACGAACCCTCTTATCACAAAATATTGACAGGTATGATATATCATAATAAAAGCTATAATTATAAAAGGTATTCTGTTTCAATTTCAATTTTCTTGTTGTTGTTAAAATGTTATTTACCGTGTTAGCACGTTTTATAAGATAAAAACGTCAGAGCCACTCAAAACACTCACTTCTTGGACATCGGAACTGAGCGCACATCTTATAAATGATGCAACCTCTGATTGGCTGAAGATAAGGTACCAGATGTGCATATCAAATTGAAGGAAATTTAATGCTCTACAAGTTTCTTTCTGACAAATTTTCTGAGAAACGATAGTCCGTCACTAGAAGTAAATGTTTGACAAAATTAGTGAGAAAATGATTTTTTTTTCCAAAATTGTCAATGTTCAGTAACATATCTCGAAAACCATTCGGAATTCGACATGTATGTATCAAAAAAATTTTATAGAAAATTCAATTATCTTTCATTTTTATCTGGAACGTTTTTATCATTAAGCGGACCGGTTTCCTGATACAAGCGAAAAACCAAAACAATGGTACTTTTCAACCTCGCTCCCAACTTTAGGTCACCTCCCAACTATCCCTAACAAAGTCCTAAAGTCAATAATTCTCACTTATTCCATGCACTCTACAATCCATTCTTTTACTGGACTAAAGGGCACATATCCATCCCCGAGGGAGAACTCTAACCACTGGCGGGAGCAATGTTTAGGTCTTCAGATGAAAACCGTTTAAAATAGGGACTAAGAATAATGGTATGTCAGGTAAAGTCAGTATTTCGTACAGACCTAGTATGCGCTCCATGGTAATGCGCTGATATTATTTTCCGAAGTCCCGCGTTTTACACCGGTGAATATCTGTAGAGTACAGCCACACGCTTCTTCCTTTCGTAGGCGGCAAACTTCTACGACACAGGAAATAAAAAGTTCATCTCACGATGTGACAAGTGTCTCAGTACTTTTGGTGAATGTCGAAAAATAGTTTAAACATATCAGTATCTATAGCCAATAAAATTACTCATACAACTCCATGTTTGTAAAAATAAATATGGACAATTACTCAGTACGTTGCACGTGTAAATACTAAAGCTGAAGATTCATGCTGTCTGTGCGATGACAAGCTAGGTTTTATCATTAATTTTAAGCAACAAGACAAAATTGTAATGAACCTCCTTTACGAACACAGCGAGACAATGGAAATTACGAAACTGTCATATTCGATTTAAAAATTCGCCGTGGTGTGGCGAGAACCTTGTGAAACTTTGAGAGTACGCTCTTTCCAGCAGTACGTTAGCACAGTCTAACATATACAGTCATGACACTCCCACAGATTTTTGTTATACGCTGCGACAGCAGCGCTCCAAGCGGCCGGCAAGCAACGTTTCTGAATACGATACTTGATGAGAGCGAATAGTATCGTTTAGATTGACCTCAGCATACTTTTTACATTATGGAACGAATGTAGTGCCTTATAAATAGGTAATAATTCAAAAATAGCTCCCCATTTGTCTGTCTTAGGTTTCATAAGATTCCTGATAAGGTACCAAACGGTACATTATAGGACAGTTAATTTACAATCATTCTCTTACAGGCTTTAAGTGAATAATTTCATTTTCTATTAAAAATAAAAATGCCTCGGAAACACCAGAAGCCATGCCCTTTAGCAGAGAGACGTCAATTTCTACGCAGGAACATTAAGTATTCTTCATTACAAGTCCAGTAAAATCGGTGAGGGTGGAACATAGGAAACGTATATAGAATGCAATAAATACGGCATTTAACATACGAAATCAGCCATCACAGCTGTAGCTGAAGGAAAAACGTCACAGACATGGTAATATAACGATAAAAGCAACCAAACTGTTTTCCAACAAAAAAGAACCCAATTCCATGATGGTTGCTACATCTGAACCACAAATGGCAAGAATAATCAAAGTATTGATTTTTCAAAGCTAAAGTAATTACACTCAAAAGAAGATGGACGTATAAGAAAGACGAGTGACGTATAAAAATGTGAGAATCATTAGACTCCGTATCGAATTGATACACGTCAAAAACTGGCTGTCATAGTAAGAACAGACCATAATAGAAATTTATTATACCATTATGTTTATATGCAACTTACTTTCAGCGGAATAAGCTGCAAATATACACATATTCGTATTTGTTCATGACAGAGTTGTTCTTTATTCCATTGAATCATTCAAATGAGGCTGTTTTTATATTAATTTCCGTATTATGTTTGTCTCTAGATATTTTAATAATGCTTGTAAAGCAAAAATTATAGTAAGTATTTCGTTAATTACGTACAAAAGCGATTATAAACAAACATCACTACTTCTGCAGCTTGCCCACCGCAAGGAGCGCTAGTGTCGCAGCAATTGTCAGATGGTAACTTTTACAGCAGTGAGTGTCGCGACTGTATATGTTAGACTGTGGTCATACTACATAGCCTAACCGCATATACAGTCACGACACTCCCGCACATTTTTGTTATGCATTGCGACAGCAGCGCTCCAAGCGGCCGGAAAGCGACTTTTAAGGATACGATAGTGGATGAGCGCGAAGACTATCGTTTATATTGATTTAGACTTTTTTTTTTTTTTTTTGCCTACTTTAGGTTACGGTAGTAACACTAAGAGTAGGCCTTTGCGATCGTCTTTTTGACAGCTCGAAATTTGAATGAAAATAACGGCTTAACGATTCATCTGACACGAAAATTGAATAAACGAATTTGTAGAGGAGAAATTTCTCTACAACTTTTTTTTTTTCATATCTCGTATCGTTGATAACGGAAGCACTGTATTTAATGCACCCCGTCTCCCCCCGCAAGCGCAAGAAATGAGGACGTACACTTACTTGCGATGGCCTCGGAGGACAGAAATGAAAGGCGGAATCATTGGGTCCAGTGCTGCCGAGCCATCGTTCAGTAATCAAAAATGTTTGTAGATCTATCGGACCAAACTGCGTGGTCATCAGTCCGTAGCTTACAAACTACTTAAACCTAGGTAAACTAACCCAAGGACAGCACACACACCCATGCCCTAGGGAGGACTCGAACCTCGACGGCCAGCAACCGCTCGCTCCGCAGCGAGACTCTTTAGACCGTTCGGCTACGCCACCGCGGCGTGCAGTAATCGTTAGATTTAAAAATTGCCCGACACACGTGTGCTAGTGTGGCGAGAACCATGTGAAACTTAAGAGTACGCTCTTTCCAGCAGTACGTTTGTTCACGCATGTATCTCAAACAACATAATAGCTCTGATTTTTTTTTTCTTTTTTTATTCGCATATTTCTTTCTGATACATGCTCGTTACTGCCAGAACAATTTTCGAATGCGTGGTATTTGTATGCCCAGATAACGTGTTTTTTGACGTATATCGCAATTTTGGAACACGGCGTACGTCGCCGACTGCTGCAACAAAGGGATGTGAGTGGCGTGCGAGTCGTTGAGCGGCTGAATTAAATTGCCTTTGCGGTGTGCCGACGCGGTGTTGCGTAATTTTTTGCGGCGGCAGTCAGTCAGACAGGCGGTGAGGCGGCGTTCCGTTTAAGGGTGCCGCGCTTGCAATGCGCGCCGGCAGCTCGGCAGCTGGGCGCCTGGCGGAATGCCAAGCAGGCGGCCAGTCGAGGCGAGGTGGCGCCGTATATGGCCGGCCTGCCCTTCCCACTGTCACAGCGGCGGGCACTGGCCCGCCAAATGGCACAGCCTTAGCCACGCAAGCGATCATCACGACGTCTCACGCAGTCCTTGTCAGAGCTATAGGAAAGGGCTTAAGCCGGGTCCACACGCTACGATCTGTCTCCGTGCACCTCGCAAATCGTTGCGTGTGAACAGCACAGATTACAAAATGGCAGATATCGAAATAACTGACAGAGGGATAGAAAAACAATTAAAATCGCTCAAAAGAGGAAAGGCCGCAGGGCCTGATGGGATACCAGTTCGTTTTTACACAGAGTACGCGAAGGAGCACTGTAAGACATACCCAGGGGCAGATATACACTCTGACCATAATTTGTTAGTCATGAACTGCAGGCTGAAACTGTGAAAAAACTGCAGAAAGGTAGGAAAATAAGGAGATGGGACTTGTATAGCTTATAGGACTTAACTACGGGGTCATCAGTCCCTAAACTTACAAACTACTTATGAACTTGCTAACACTAAGGACAGCACAAATATGCATCCCCGACGGGGGATTCGAATCCCCGACCGCCCCGACCGTAGTGGCCGTGCAGAGCGTGACTGGCGCGACGCAGTCACCTCGGCCACCGCGGCCGGCAATCTTCTTTACAGGGGCACAATACTCTGCCACGGAATAAACTTGTGATATTGCTGCAAAACGTAGTGTATTTGCATCCGCTCCCCATATGGTACCTGCTAATCTCCGGATGATGACGATAATGCGAGTTTTCAGTTTCTGGCTAGTTAGTTCCAGGTGTGTCTTGAAGGTAAGTGACCTGTCAAGAGTTATGCCTAAATATTTGGGAAATTTGTTGTTTAATTCGCTTTCCGCATAAAGTAATATTTAGTTCTTTGTCTGCTAGTCTTCTATCTTCTAATATATAAAGCTGAGTGTCCGTATGTTTGTACGAGTTGCATACAAATCTACAGTTTTGTTCCAATCTTTATGAAATTTTGTACACGTAAGCTTCAATCCATGAGGACGGTCGCCGTAAGTGTAAGAATTACATACGATATATAGTTCACGAGATATGACGTCATAAACAATGAGATGCGCGAAAAACTGCTGCATTTTGCGACAATGCTGCTCATTTTCTCCTAAACTATTGGACCAATTTCAACCAAATTTGGTACACACATTCCTTACCGTGTGGTAACAATTGCTGCATGGTTAAGAATCACATACGGCACATGGTTCAAAAGATATTACGTCATAACCAATAGAAATCGCAAAAAAGGCCATATAATGCGGCGAGACTTTCGAAATACACGGTATGAGAATGACAGTACTTAGCAACTTGCAACAAACTTTAAGCATAATTTCAAACTTTTATTAAACTTTTCCTCGCTGGCAACCATAGTAAAATGATGAAAGGAAAAAAGTTTCTCGCTTACTACTTTTCCGCTTTTTATGGAGTAAAACTACGGCTCTCGGTATGACGTTACAATTTATAATTTGAACACTACAAATTGTAGCGACATGAAATTTTACAGACAGTATACACATATATCGTTGAATGTAGCTTCTAAATTGTATCACATTTCGACACGTAGTTCATGAGATATGAGCACGTAAACAGTGACGTTCCGCTGTTCATGGACTAAAACTACGGCTTTCGGTATGACATTACAATTTATAATTTCGACACTACAAATTGTACCCGCAGGAAAATTTACAGACGGTATACATCCATATAGCTGAGTGTATCTGCTAAACTGTATGTTAGTAGGACTCGTAGTTCGTGAGATATGAGCACATAAACAGTAATGTTCTTCTAAAACTGCCCCGTCACGCACCAAGTTCTAATCTATTACTTCTTTACTACCACTTGTATTCCCCAGAGATTTTACAGACATAGTCTTTATACAAATGAATATATACCTGAAAAACGGCAGGAATAAATACATAAATACCCGAACAATGCCGGGTTTTCAGCTAGTCTGTTATTTAAATGGAAGGCGCAGGTTGCTGTTTTATTTGGGTTTGGCCACAGTCTCCATTTTTTTATAGTACTGGTTTAGTACTTCTAGGTCAGCAGTTAGTTCTTTCACTATCTTCTAGCCATTTGCTGTCAAACTTACTGAAATTTTACGATATCAGCGAATGGGAATACGACGTCTCTTCGGAAAAATTCCGCAACACTGCTAAAGTTCGACGTATTCCGCAAATAGAAGCCCTGCATGAACTTGGACGAGGGGTGGACGTGTGTGCTGGTCCAAATGGGTGTCGGCACAGACAAATAATATTACTCTGAGTTATATTCTAGCCCCCGTTGTCCTATGCAAATTTTGTCCCAGAAACTTTTCAGTTCCTGTCATACCTTCGGAGTTATTCTTGGTAGCAATAGTTAGTGTCCCATCCTATATACTGAATACACTTCCACACATTTTGTGAGGAAGTACTTACAAATCCGGCATTACTTGTACATTTAAATGTACATGTAATACCTATTTTGTAAGTACTTCCTCAGAAACATGTATAGAAATTAGTGGGGATATTCAACCTATACAAAAACCAGGCAGCGGTTATTAGAGTCAAAGGGCAAGAAAGGGACTCAGAGGTTGGGAAGAGAGTAAGACAGGGTTGTAGCCTTTCCCCAATGTTGTCCAATATGTACATTGAGCAGGCAGTGAAGGAATGGAAGGAGGAATATGTTACTCTGTGGTGTCGGTCGTCCTCTAGGGGTGCCGCGTCAGCCGCTGGCCGTGGCAGCATCGCCGTCGCCATAAAGCGGGTCGCCCTTCAGTGCTGACTGCGGAGGGGAGACGGGCCGGATACAAAGAAAGCCAACTTTCCTCGCCAGCCGTCTGCAGGGGAGAAAGCAAGGTCTGGGAACGGGAAGCGCTGCGGCAGCCTGCTGTCAGGTGCGCTGGTGTTTTGTCGAACCCTGCTGTAGAGGCTGTCCCAGCAGCGCAGTTCTGCGTCCGTTTGTTTACCATCTTTCAAACCTACTGAAGTTTTACATCATCGAATGGGAATACGACATCTCTTCGGAAAAATTCCGGTAACACTGCTAATTTCGCCAATGGAGTGATGCAGCGGAAGGTAGTTGACACCCCTATGATGAACGTGTACTGCCGGAAGTTCAGTTATTGTAAGTTTTTCAAATGTTTGTAAATCTATCGGACCAAACTGCGTGGTCATCAGTCCGTAGCTTACAAACTACTGAAACCTAGGTAAACTAACCTACGGACACACACACACACCCATGCCCCAGGGAGGACTCGAACCTCCACGGCGAGGAATCGCGCGCTCCGCAGCGAGACGCCTTATTATTTATAATCTAAATAATAAAAAATTGAGTGTTTCTGAAACCCTTTTAGGAAAAAAATTAGGATAGTGGCGGGTTCCGAACTACTGACCTTCAGCGTCACAGTCCAACGCCTTGCCCATTACGCTACGGCTATCAATCGAAAGTTGAGCTCTTTAATCTCATACTATTGATGGCCGTTGTTAACTGATGCTAATAAGGGATTTGTAGACACTAGTGACTAGATTATCATTTATCGTACGAAGAACGATGTCTTTTTGTTAATTCTTCAGTGCGCCATTGCTTTGAAATGACAACGTGTAAGTTACAATAACGAAATCATCAAATACGCAACACAAGATGGCGTATGCTAGTGTGTGTTCTGGGCGAGGAATGTCACGTGTCATCTCGGAACGGCTGGTTTTCGTTAATTGAATGCAGGGTGTCAAACCTCCGTTATTTTTACACATATCTCTCAAACGATACGAGATATGAAAAACCTAAGATAACAAAGTTGTAGAGAATTTTCTTCTCTACAAATTCGTTTATTCAATTTTCGCGTCAGATAAACGGTTTATTTGCAATTAAAATTACATTAAAAACGGCATCTTTTGGTATTACTAACGTATTTCTTGTCCGAAATATTTCAAAAAGCGAGGTTCTGGTCTCTGGTAGCGAACAATTAGGTCTATAAAATTTGGTGCTGATCGGTTGAGCGGTTCGTCTAAAAAAAAAAAAAAGGGAACACGTTACGGACAGACAGAAGAACAGACATCCAAAAATCGCTTTTATTTTTGCAAATATCTCTGAAACTATACGAGATATGAAAAAAAACCTAAGAGAGCAAAGTTGTAGAGAATTTTCAATTTTAGTGTCAGATGAATCGTTAGGCCGTTATTTCCATCGAAATTTTGAACTGTCAAAAGACGATCCCAAAGGCCCACTTTTAGTGTTAGTACCGTAACCTAAAGTGGGCCAAAACCACACACTCTACAAATTTGTTTATTCAGTTTTCGTGTCAGGTGAACTGTTAAGCCATTACTTTAATCTAAATCTCAAGATGTCAAAAGGCGATCGTAACCACAATTGGGCGAAAATTTCAGCAAAATGTTGTGGGACGGGTCTTGGGTCCTTTATTCCCAAATCCCCCTCCCCCCAGCGTCCCACCGAACATCCCTGAGTGCGCGCCTTCTGCACATTTTAGTCTCACCTGCGAGGCGCTGCCCGCCCTTACGTATTGCTGCTATCTTGGTGGGGTGTTACACAGAGATGTTGTCACAGTGCGTTATCAGCACCGCGTTATCGCTTGGGTGCAGCGGCTGGCACCGCCGAAACACACATTGCGTCATTTCTCGGAGCTGTGAGTGTCACTGTTCCAGCATCGCCACTGGGATGCCGCCCATCCTCACAGTGCCCACGCAATATGTTGGGAAGAAGTGCAACTAATTGTAACATCGGGGAACTCGAACTGTGAAGTAACAAATGTTGCCATACGTGATTGATCCTGCACTCTAAGGCTTCGGAAATAACGGTCATAACTTCGTCTTACGTTTTTTTAACGGTTCCTGTTGTCTGAAACCGCGTCCAGGTCCTGGAAATCACTCTTCGGGGCACTCCAATAGCTACCGCCACCCCCCTCTGTGTCTGTCCCGCTTCCATCCTTCCTATGACTCCCCATGCCAAAGCTCCTAGTAATAACATTATCGTTGCATTCCATTACCTGCTCACTACACTATCTGAACCGAACTGCTTGTGTAATTGGTTAGCTAGCATAAACGCAAGTCAACACCAACGCCCTCTGCAGAAACTTCTTGTTATTACCACTATTTCGGGTGCCGTCATGTTGTTGCCTCTGCCCTGTAGAGACTTCCAACTCTTTTAGTTCGTTCTGCGGATGTCAATACTTCAGAACCAAGATATCTCAACCGACCCCAAATTGTTTTGACCAGTGTATTTCTGCTGCAATAAGCCTCGGTTCCACAGTGGTACAGTACCAGACTACAAATTCAAAGATCGTGGGTTCGATCCCCGCCAGGTCATGGGATTTTTATGTCACTTTCCACTTCTTTCACCTCTGGCAGTTTTACTCATGTGAAAAATACCGAGCAGCACCGTGGTTCGGAACCCACGTTAAACTGTAGGTCCCTCTTTAACTGGCTGGGTAAGTCAGTTCGAAGGTCGGAGGAAGGCAACGGCATACCACCTCCAAACTGGACCATGTCTAGTAAAGACTGTGGTTTTCAAACAAATCTTCGGATTGTTGACTGCTTTACCTTTTTTTAAGTTCTTTGTAAATGTGTTCTAAATAAAATAGGCAATTATTTAATAGAATCTCTTGATGACGATGTCTGTTTCCTGAAGAGGTCCCAGCTAGACATGGCAACCCTACTCTTGGGTGGGTATTTGTCGACATGTTGGAACACTCTTCTGCTCGATGTAAAGCCACCGGAGCAAAGAGACGAACAGTTGGCCAGTCCCCTAACTGACGAAGAGACCTGAAGGAAGAAAAAGAGATGAGTCGAGTGATTTACATAAGAAGCAGCACAAAAGTAGGGAACGTGACTGGAGGCCGTGAATGCGGGCCCTGACCCAGCACGTTGCGCTGATGGAGCACGGAGTGCCCGCATCGCCACGGGCTTCCGGGCCTCTGCAGCACGCACCGACGTGTCCCCAACTCAAGCACTGTGTGATTGTGGAGGGGGGGGGGGTAGGGAATATTTACGGTCTTCCCATTTCTTCTGCAGCCCTAATAATACAGGCTCAGATAGAATGATTAGTTAATACAATTAAAGAATCCCTGAGACGGATTTACGTCTCTAATATGTCAAAGACATTATTAATAGATCTGAAGCATTGAATTAAAATTTGTGGTGCGGCCGGGAATCGAACCCGGACCTCCATGCTTACTAGGCAGACGTCTTAACCATTAGACTACCACACCACTAACGATTAAGGCGCCTCGCAATAGTCTATGTACGATTTCCCTCCACAACACAAACTTTAATTCAGCTTCTTTGTTCCAAATTTTAATTCAATGCTTCACATCTATTAATAATGTCTTTGACATATTAGAGACGTAAATCCGTCTCAGGGATTCTTTAATTGTATTAATTGATATTTATATCACCGTAACAGGATTGTTCCACCATGTCCATTGCTGAGGTGCTATTCCGCTGCATGGAGAGCCTTAGCAGTAGTGGCAATTATCTTTGGAACAAAGAAGCTGAATTAAAGTTTGTGTTGTGGAGGGAAATCGTACATAGACTATTGCGAGGCGCCTTAATCGTTAGTGGTGTGGTAGTCTAACGGTTAAGACGTCTGCCTAGTAAGCATGGAGGTCCGGGTTGGATTCCCGGCCGCACCACAAATTTTAATTCAATGCTTCAGATCTATTAAGAATGATTAGTATTGTACAAAAAATAAATAAATAAAAAGAGAGAGAGAACTTGAAAAGAAATTGTCAATTTTGGCAAACAAAAATGTTTACGTGTTGTATTCGTCCTTTACTTGGTTCTAAATAAAGTACCTTAGAGGTGCCCCCCCCCCCCTCACGCCCCATTCACACCTGCCGGCCGCGGTGGCCGAGGGGACTGAGGCGCTCCAGTCACGGTCTGCACGGCCACTACGGTCGGGGGTTCGAATCCCCCCTCGGGCATGGATATTTGTGCCGTCCTTAGTGTTAGGTAGTTGATAAGTAGTTTGTAAGTTTAGGGACTGATGACCCCGTAGTTAAGTCCCATAGACTAGGCAAACATTTGAATTTGAAACATTCACACCTCCAGGTGGCAAACGGGAAAGCCCATTGGCTGCAAAGATTTGTCGTCTGGCGCCCCTTGGCTGTAATTCGGTTTATCTAACTTCATTATGTCTATCTCTGTGACCGAGCGAGGTGGCGCAGTGGTAAGACACTGGACTCGCATTCGGAAGGACGGTGGTTCAAATCCACCTCCGGCCATCCTGATTTAGGTTTTCCGTGATTTCCCTAAATCACTACAGGCAAATGCCGGGATGGCTCCTTTCAAAGGGCACGGCCGATTTCCTTCCACATACTTACCCAAAACTTCGAGCTTTAGCACCGTCTCTAATGACCAAGCTGTCGATGGGACGTTAAACCCTAAGCTTCCTTCCTCCATCTCTCTCTGTCTGATGATCGGCAGAAGTTCGTGGAAACTAACGCGAAGTTCGACTGGCAGCTTTATCTTTTTTCAAGTTTATGAATATGAACGGCCTGTAGTTTGTTTTTCTGGAAAAGCTAATTACGTCTAATGTGGCGCAGGAACAATGTGGTATTTTTGGCGGCAAAGTGTGCCTGGCAGCAGAACCCCGAGCAGTTTATATAAAAGCAAACCAAGAAGATCAAATACGTTTTAGCTGCCTATAGTGGGCACTGAATTAAATTGTTGTTGTTGTGGTCTTCAGTCCGGAGACTGGTTTGATGCAGCTCTCTACCCTATTCTATCCTGAGCAAGCCTTTTCATCTCCACATAAGAACGGCAACCTACATCTGTCTGAATCTGCTTACTGTATCCATCGCTTGGTCTTCCTCTGCGATTTTTACCCCACACACTTCCCTCCAACGCTAAATTCACAATTCCTTGATGTCTAAGAATGTGTCCTACCAATCTATCCCTTCTTTTAGTCAAGGTATGCCAGAAATTTCTTCTCTCCCCAATTCTGTTCAGTACCTCCTCATTAGTTACGTGATCCACCCACCTAATCTTCAGCATTCTTCTGTAGCACCATATTTCAAAAGCCTCAATCCTCTTCCTGTCCGCACTGTTTATCGTCCATGTCTCACTCCCATACAAGGCAACACTCCATACAAATGCCTTCAGAAAGGACTTCCTTAGGCTTAAATCAATATTCGATATTAACAAATTTCTCTTTTTCAAGAACGCTTTTCTACTCATTGCCGTTCTGTATTTTATATCCTCTGTGCTGCGACCATCATTTGTTATTTTACTGCCCCAAGTAACAAAACTCATCTACCTCCTTTATTGCTTCGTTTCCCAATCTAATTCCTTCAGCATCACCTGATTTTCTTACACTGCACTCCATTTGCACTGCAAATTAAATTAGGCAGCTGAAAATTTTTTGCCCAACTGGGGATCAAACCCGTGTCTTGTGCCGTTTCTAGACATGGTCTATCCACATGTATAGGGTACTGCTCCCAGCTGCGATATCCACTGTGTCCCAGCTGGGCCAGTGGAAAGAGCACCTGGATAGTAAGCAGAAGACCCGGATTTGATCCCCGGTCTGTCCACAAATTTTCAACTGAGTTGTTGAATTTAATGCCTCCAATAAGAAGCTAAAACGTCTTTGACATCGATGATCGTATTTCACTTAATATTAAATACAAAGGTCGTTCCTAAAATAGTGCCTCATGTTTCTGTTCATGGAAACTACAGGAGATACATAAGTCACAACAGCGTAGCTAAACAGAGCTATATATTCATCTACAGACTTATTTTTTCCACAAAGCCGCGGCAGAGTTGCCTAGCGCTCTAACGCGCCTTGCTGCGGAGCGGGCGGTGGTTGCCCATCGGAGGTTCGGGCATGGGTGTGTTCGTTGTCCTTAGGTCAGTTTAACTAGTCTGTAAGCCTAGGGACTGATGACCGTAGCAGTTTTGTCCAATAGATTTACAAACATTTGAATATGCACAAAGTCACCACCATTCATTACTCACTTTCGTCTTCACGCCACGCTTTTAAAAAGCGAAGCAGCCGATGCTAATCACTTCCTTACATCTTTGACAACATCCGTAGTCCATCTACGACGAAGTTGTTCAGAAAATCGTCAACTTCATATTGCTCCGGCAAGTCGTAACTCATCGAATATGAATTTGTCCTTCTGTAAGTATCTTCGTGACTCACGTCTCGCAGGCTCAGTCCTACTATTCATTCTGCTGTCTGAACTGGTGGTCTCGGGGTTGCGGGCTATAAACGCGGTCGGATCACAGATTTTTCAGTCTACGTTCAAACCTAGCCTTCACCTCTCAACGATGTGAGGAGTCGCCAGAACCGACACGTGGTTCGGATTTCTCGTTAAACTGTAGGTCCTCTTTCTCCGGTTGGATACCTGGAATAGGTAGAGACACTCAAGACGCGAAAGTGGCGACCGATTGAAAGCCAATGAGGCAAACGAAATTATTATTTATTCGCTCTGCTGAACCCACGTATTTTTCGGGTAGTAGCGCAGTCATATGAAATAAATACTGGTCCTTTAGTCCTGTCAGATTGGTACGACAGTTCAGTACCGCAGTTCTTTTTTCTAGCAAGGTTTCTGGCAGAACACTTGCCTTGCTCCCCAGTTCTCCAGACAGCAGGACGCGGAATGCGCCCACTTCTTGTACGCGTAAGTAAACCGGAGCGGCGCGAGAGCTGAGGAAACCGGTCCGGCAAACCCGCCTCGTCTTCGGCGCCGGAGCCGCCATTGCGCGGCTAGAGAGATCGGGCCAAAATTTACACCCTCGTTAGCTTCTGGGGCAGCGCCGTCTCCCTCCACCGTCACGCTACTCAGGCTCTCGAGTGCGCAACCGATTCTGCCACGACGCTCTTTCTGGTTACCACGACGTGTCGATATGACATAGTGAGTTATTCATGTCTGCCAGTGCAAGTAATTGAGTCAGTAGATCACTGTCCCGGTAGCTGGTTATACCACCTCTGACACAAGTTCGGTGAATAGTCCTGTAACATTAACGTACATGAACTACGAACTACAGTTACCTTACTATCCTTCCAAATACCGTAGTCACCTTCCGTAACTATGAACCGCTGAGCTCTGTAATACATGACTTGGAAACTACGCACGAAGTCGTTCTTTCAGATCGTGTTCAAAAGTCTTCTCATGTGTCCTTGGATGTCAGGAATATCGTCAAATCTCTTGCAATTCAGAGCGCGTGTGAGTTGATGGAAGAAGTCTGGAGGGTTGAGATCCGGCGAGTATGGTGGATGTTCAAGTTGCACTACCTTCTTTTTTGCCAGGAACTGTTTCACGATATTGCCTTTCTCCCAATCCCTCCCTAAACCTTTGCGAAAAAGTCTGTTCTTTGGTGGCTAAAGATGTCTCGCTGTTCAACATTGAAACATCTCACTCAAAATGTATTACAACTTCTTGGTTCCTATAATCTCCAATAATCATTCGAAAAATGCAGCACATGGAGCATTTCTGGGCGTATTGCATAGCTGCCAACTATTACGGATTGTCCGTAATTGTTACGGATCTATCATCTTATTTAAGGAGTTACGAGAAGTTCGTAAAAAATTACAGAATTAAGACATTTTAAATATGTTTTAAGAAAATCGGAAAAGGTGCTGTTTATATTTAGCTAATCATAATGGCAGGGAAAGTTTTCTGATCGCAATGATTTTTTTCCTGAGTACGAAGCAAAGTTGTAGGAAACGTTAACGATAGCATTTTCACTGCGAAAAATCCCGCCTGTTCTTCTCCTCCATAGCTACCAAATGAACGCCCACCTGGCAAGAGCTACGTAAAATTCCTTCGTTCACAACTAGTACTTGGTCTTCCGTCTCAGCTAAAGAGTCCGCGTGGTTTATTTATGGGGCGTCAGAAGTTAGTCAATTCGTTTCCGAAGAGAAAAGTTTCCGCTGTTTTTTCTTTCTTCCTTTTTTCGCCTGTTTACGTGTTTATAGCACTGTTGTGCCGCTAGAAATAAATACGAGTTATGATATTTCGGCAAAATGTGACATTAATTGGTTTATTCGTTGTTTTAAAAACCAAACCATTTGGTATATAGTGTTACCTGCTAAGGATTTTATGTTATTATTTCATAAATGCAAGAAATTGCACACTTATTTTATTCTTCTGCAACTGTTAACTTTCCTTAAAACAAGTGTTCGAAAATTTCAATAATGTTTCTATGTCACCCTCGGTATTTACAAAAATAATTTTTGCGTTATTCGTCCTAACCTGAGTCTGTTCATTTAGAACTCTTTCTTTTCGAGGAGTATATTTATGAACGAAGAGTGTCATAAATATAGCATTTAATGGTCTAAATAGGGCTTATAACAGGAAGTGCAAAATGGCTAAGCAGGAGTGGCTAGAAGGCAAATGCAAGGATGTAGAAGAATGTATAAATAGGGGAAAAATAGATACTGCTTACAGGAAAATAAAAGAAACATTTGGGGACAAGAAAAGCAACACTACTAATATCAAGAACTCAGATGGGAAACCAGTTCTCAGCAAAGAAGGGAAAGCTGATAGGTGGAAAGAGTATATAGAGGGGCTCTACAAAGGAAAGGAACTTCGAGACAATATTGTAGGAAGGGAGGAGGATGTAGATGAAGATGAAATAGGAGATACTGTACTGAGAGAAGAATTTGACAGAGCCCTGAAAGACCTAAGTCGAAACAAGGCCCCTGGAGTAGATGATATTCCCTCAGAGCTACTGAAGTCTCTGGGAGAACCAGCCATGACAAACCTGTTTCACCTGGTGTGTAAGATATATGAAACAGGTGAAGTACCCTCAGACTTCAAGAAAAATGTTATAATCCCCATTCCAAAGAAAGCAGGTGCAGACAAGTGTGAAAACTACAGAACCATCAGTTTTAATAAGTCATGGTTGCAAAATATTAACACGAATTATATACAGATGGATGGAAAAGCTGGTAGAAGCCGACCTCGGGGAAGATCAGTTTGGATTCAGGAGAAATGTAGGAACTCGGGAAGCAATACTTACTTTACGGCTTATCCTAGAAGATAGATTAAGAAAAGGCAAACCTACATTTCTAGCTTTTGTAGATTTGGAGAAGGCTTTTGACAATGTTGATTGGAATAAACTCTTTAAAGTTCTGAAGCAAGCAGGAGTAAAATATAGGGAGCGTAAGGTTATTTTACAACTTGTACAAAAGCCAGAGAGCGGTTGTCAGAGTTGAAGGGCATGAAAGGGATGCAGTGGTTGGGAAGGGAGTGAGACAGGGTTGTAGCCTTTCTCCAATGTTATTCAATTTGTACACTGAACAAGCTATAAAGGAAAGCAAGGAGAAATTTGGTGAAGGAATAAAAGTTCAGGGGGAAGAATTAAAAACATTGCGTTTTGCCGACGACATAGTAATTCTGTCAGATACAGCAAAGGACCTGGAAGAGCAATTGAACGGAATGGACAGTGTGCTGAAAGGTGCATATAAGATGAACATTAACAAGAGCAAAACTAGGGTAATGGAGTGCAGTGTAAGAAAATCAGGTGATGCTGAAGGAATTAGATTGGGAAACGAAGCAATAAAGGAGGTAGATGAGTTTTGTTACTTGGGCAGTAAAATAACAAATGATGGTCGCAGTACAGAGGATATAAAATGCAGAATGGCAATGGGTAGAAAAGCGTTTTTGAAAAAGAGAAATTTGTTAACATCGAATATTGATTTAAGCCTAAGGAAGTCCTTTCTGAGGGCATTTGTATGGAGTGTTGCCTTGTGTGGGAGTGAGACATGGACGATAAACAGTGCGGACAGGAAGAGGATTGAGGCTTTTGAAATATGGTGCTACAGAAGAATGCTGAAGATTAGGTGGGTGGATCGCGTAACTAATGAGGAGGTACTGAACAGAATTGGGGAGAAAAGAAATTTCTGGCATGCCTTGACTAAAAGAAGGGATAGATTGGTGGGACACATTCTTAGACATCAAGGAATTGTGAATTTAGCATTGGAGGGAAGTGTGTGGGGTAAAAATCGCAGAGGAAGACCAAGAGATGGATACAGTAAGCAGATTCAGACAGATGTAGGTTGCCGTTCTTATGTAGAGATGAAGAGGCTTGCTCAGGATAGGGTATTGTGGAGAGCTGCATCAAACCAGTCTCCGGACTGAAGACCACAACAACAATAATTTTTAAAATTTTCTTGGAAGGATGCGCGTATGACCCCCAAACCCCCCTCCTCCTCATTGGTCTGTCGAATTATTACTGACTGTCTCTTCTCAAGGTTGGCAGCTATGGTATTGCATTGATAAATTTTTTTGGGGTTGACAGTACAGGGGCGTTGTCCTACCAGAGGTTTTCTGTCGTTAACGAGTAGGAAACCTGTTAAAACGTTTCTCTCGGTTGTTGACCAGAAGAGAAATATTTGTACGTAAACGGTTTTTCTTTGCGTTAATCCTGTAGTGGTTATTGGAGAGGTCTCCTGCTGTTGGTATCCTGTCAGGCAGTGCACGGTGTGATGAGGTGGCGCCCAGAACGCGGGACTCGGCGCCAGGCCGTTTAGCAGCCGTCTCTGGCCGTGGAGCAGGCGACGTGTGCCTTGCGTCACCACCCGTCGGTTTCTGCCACCACTTAACGATCACTCGACGCTTCCTCTCACTTAATCGCTTTGCGTCCCATTTGGAAACTCTTCTGACGGCTGAAAAGTCGTGCAACAGGAGGCCACTTTCTACAGCCATGGTTACGAATCGCTTCTGTAATGAGACCCCACAATCTTTCTACCAGAATTTTCGCGAGTCTCTGTATCAGAATACCTGTGTGTGTGTGTGTGTGAGAGAGAGAGAGAGAGAGAGAGAGAGAGAGAGAGAGAGAGAGAGAGAGAGAGAGAGAATGAATTTATTTATTCTCGAGTCAGAAACATACAAATTTACAGTAGCCATACATGTCATAAATTGATAAATAGGTACAATTGTTATATTACATGTGCCCAATACTTCACAACCTCCAAGGAGTTTGGAGTGGCTTGCAGATCAGTCTTTGTGCAGGATGTAGGGACCAAAGGGCACTGGAGCATATGGCTTGTGGTTTGTTGTTCCCCACAGTCACAGGAAGTGTCTTCTGTCTTGAAACCCCATCTCTTCAAGTTGTCTCGGGATCGTCCAACTCCTGATCATAATCTGTTCAAAGCTTTCCGCACGAGCCAGTTCTCATTGTGTCCAGGTGGTAGTTATTCGGCTTCAGGTATCCATCCAGGAAGGTGAGGCGTCATCTTCTTCCATAACTACAGTCTTGCCTTCTCTGGTGAAACGGTGAGTTTCTCAGATGTTCTTAGAAAGTTCTTTCTCGAGCTCAGCCGTTACTATGGTGGATTATATCCGTGCAGTGGGTGGGCACTGTTCTCTTCCACTTTGTCTCTCCTTGTTGGCAGCCACTTATCCGCGTACATTTGGTGGTGCTATTTCAGCCAGATAGTAAAGCTTCTCGGCTGGAGTAGGTTTTAAACAACTAGTGTTCAACCTGCAGGTTTCATTGAGAGCAGTGTCTACTTGTCTGGCATGAGATGACCTGTACCAGACTGCGGAAGCATATTCGATAGTAGAAAAGAACAATGCAATTGCAGAAGAGCGGATAGTCTGTGGATGTGAGCCCCGCTGTGTCCCCGATAGTTTACGAATTAGGCTATTTCGAGTGATTTTCATTTTGATATTCCTGCAGTGAGTTTTGAATGTCAGATACCTAACGAGAGTGACACCCAAGTATTTAGGGGTGTAATAATGCTGACCTGTAGCTCACGGTTAGCTTCCCTTTTCCGTAAGTGAAAGGCACACACTTGTGTCTTCGAAGGGTTTGGTGTGAGTCGGTTCAGATTGTAGTCAGAATGAATGGAAGTAGCAGACGAATTCTGTTTTTTGCGTAGCAAAATAAATGCTTATGGGCGAAGTAAAAGGGACATAAAATGAAGAATGGCTACGTGAAGAAAAGCGTTTCTGAAGAAGCGAAATTGGTTGACATCCGATATTAAACGACGGTTGGAACTTAGTGGCAACACTGCTGTGGAGAAACTATGCAATGGAATCTACTATTGTCGCTGTTAGGGCATGTTGTTGACATACCTACCTTACCTCCGAGAAAATGTACTCGCCCGTCCCACGTCACCTGCATGTGCACTATCGACGGAAACATAGTCACTTCTGCTCGAGCGGTCTAACGTAACGGTGTCACAATTTTTTTTCGAAATAGGAACGACGGAGTTAAAGATTGAATGCGCCAAAGGTTGTTTGTTTTTGGAACATCACCTGCGACCAGCTTTACGAAAGAAGCGGCAACACTGTCAGCACAACAGCTCCCCTCCCCTATCATTTTGCACGAGAATGCGCGGGCGCATACAACTCAAACTGTGTCTGCTTTATTCGGTCGAAAGGACTGGGAAGTACTGTACCATCCACCATACTCCACGGATTTAAGTCCTTGTGACTTTGATTCCGAAGATGAAGGAACCACTTGGTGGCATTAGTTTCCGAATTGTTCGAGAGATTCGACAGGCAGTAGACAGCTCCATTCGCACCATCAACAGAACAGGTTCTGCTAATGGCATATTACGCCTTCCACATCAGTGGTAGGGTAATGGGCATACGGGCACAGTGAGAATCGTCCGTCGACGTTAGTGTCATCGACGCCAGGTACCCCCTCCGCCCTCGGACACTTGCCTGACTGCTGATGTGCAGTTATTTCCCCACCCATCCAATTAAACATTTTTAGACAATAAAAGTAGTAGAGGAGTTTTGTTAATTTCGTAGCAAGATATGATGACTGAAGTAAAGAAGGTAATGCAGAAGCCGGCCGCGGTGGCCGAGGGGTCTGAGGCGTTTCAGTCACGGTCTGCACGGCCACTAAGGTCGGGGGTTCGAATCCCCCTCTCTGGCATTGATATTTGTGCCGTCCTAGTTCGTAAGTAGTTCATAAATAGTTTGTAAGTTTAGGGACTGATGACCCCATAGTTAAGTCCCATAAGATTTACAAAAAAAAAAAAAAGTAATGCAGAATGGCTATGGGAAGAAAAGCGTTTCTGAAGAAGCGAAATTTGTTGACATTTAATACTAGTTAAAATGTTACGAAGTTCTTTCTACAGTATTTTGTAAGCTGTCATGTTTTAAACTTATGTATTTTTTTTATATAGTGACTAAATGCAATGTTGCACTTGTTATTTTATACCCAATTTTTTTAATAAGATGACCAGATAATAACATATATGTGACCAGATGATGGTGACACAGTGCACCGGAAACGGTCGTCATTTAATAAATTGTTAGTGTGCGATCTTGGCTTGTCATTTTGAAAACTATAAAACGATTAGATCGCCTCCAGACCAGAATATGTCAGATAATCTCAGCATTTGTCTGGAGTGTAGCATTGTATGGCAGTGAAACGTGGACGATGAGTTCAGACAAAAATATTATAGGTTTCGAAATGTGGTGCTACAGACGAATGATAAAAATTAGATGGGTAGATCACGTAACTAATGAGGAGGTGCTCAATAGAATTGAGGAGAAAAGGAGTTTCTGGCGTATCCGAAGAGAAGGGATAGGTTGGTGGGACACATTCTGAGACATCAAGGAATCGTTAACTTAGCATTAGAAGTCAAGTGAGTGGGGTAAAAATCGTTGGAGGGAGACCGAGGGACGAATCCAGTAAGCAGATTCAAAAGGCTGTAGGCTGTCTTTATTATTCTCAGATGAAGAGGCTTTCAGAGGACAGAGTAGCATGGCGAGATGCATCAACCCAGTGCGCAGACTGTAGAGGACAACATACTTCCGTCTAATATATAAAGCAGAGTGTCCGTGTGTTTGTACATGTTGCATACATATCTACAGTTTTGTTTCAATCTGTATGAAATTTTGTACACGTAAGCTTCAACCCATGAGTACGGTCGCGATACATACGATATATAGTTCACGAGATATGACGTGTTAAACAATGTGATGCGCGAGAAACTGCTTCATTTTGCGACAATGCTGCTCATTTCTCCTAAACCATTGGACCTATTTCAACCAAATTTGGTACACACATTCCTTACCGTGAGGTAACAATTGCTGCATGGTTAAGAATCACACACGACACTTGGTTCAAAAGATATTACGTCATAACCAATAGAAATTCCAAAAAATGCCATATAATGCGGCGAGAATTTGGAAATACACTGTATGAGATTGACAATACTTAGCGACTTGCAACAAACTTTAAACAAAATTTCAAACCTTTATTAAACTTTTTCTCGCTGGCAACCATAGTAAAATGATGAAAGGAAAAAAGTTTCTCGCTTACTACGTTTGCTCTGTTTATGGAGTAAAACCACGGCTTTCGGTATCACGTTACAATTTATAAGCCGCGGTGGAGTAGCCCAGTGGTCTAAAGCGTCTCGCTGCGGAGCGCGTGGTTGCTCGCCTTGGAGGTTAGAGTCCTCCCTGGGGCATGGGTGTGTGTATTGTCAAAATGTTCAAATGTTTGTATAGCTTATGGGACTTAACTACGGGGTCATCAGTCCCTAAACTTACAAACTATTTATGAACTACTTACAACTAAGGACGGCACAACCGTAGTGGCCGTGCAGACTGAAGCGCGTCAGTCGCCTCGGCCATCGCGGCCGGCCGTCCTTAGGTTAGTTTACCTAGGTTTAAGTAGTTTGTAAGCTACGGACTGATGACAACGCAGTTTGGTCAGATTTACAAACATTTGATTTGAACCATTTATAATTTGAACACTACAAATTGTAGCGACAGTTAATTTTACAGACAGATACACACATATAGTTGAATGTAACTTCTAAATTGTATCACAGTATAACACGTAGTTCATGAGATATGAGCACATAAACAGTAACTTTCATAGAGTACTGCCCCATCATGCAGCAAGTTTTAATCTCTTATTTCTTTACTACTAATTGTATTCCCAAGAAATTTTTACACACACACACACACACAGCCCTTATACAAATAAATATATACCTGAAAAATGGCAGGAATAAATAAATAAATACCCGGGCAACGCCGGGTTTTCAGCTAGTAATATATAACCGCGAAAAGATATACAGAGCCTCGTCGATTCAATGCCGTCATCTTGTTCCTCACTTCCTTATTGGGCTGTGTGTTTAGTCGTACGATCCTTACACAAGGTGTTACCTCCCCAAAACAATTGGCTGTAATCATGCAGTGAAGGCTTCCAAGACCGGCTGAAATAATTGCTGTTGAATCTTCCGGGTTATGTGGTCGTGGTCGTGGTCGAATTCAGTCGGCAAGACTCACCGCTACCAGTAGCACCTCTGAGGATGTCCAGCGCAGCTCTGGACGAAACGTCAGGAGCAGATATGTTTCTTCGACCACGACCACATAACCCGGAAGATTCAACAGCAATTGGCTGTAATGTCTCCGGTCCGTTTCCGTGTTGAAATTTGGTCGGCCAGCAGTGTAGGTTTGTGGTGGAAGCCATAAGGCGCTGTTTTTCGTTTGCTTGTGCGGCTGCCTCGCCGCCCCCAGCGCGCCTGCGCGAGGTGAGCGATGTTGCGGCCGTCAGGGAGCGTGTGATGTTATGCTAATGGGCGCGCGGGCGCGGCGTTTAGCGTGGGAGGCGGCTGCCGCGACCACGCCGACACCTCCTTGTGTGGACCGCGCGGCGCGGACGCCGGAGAGACGCCCAGTTTTATGTGCTCGCCTCTCGCTTCAAGGCTGGCTGCGTGTGGGACTCTAATTGACGCCGCCGAGGTCATCTGTCCCGGTCTATATTAGGCCCGTCCTAGCCTGTCAGTCATGGGGTAAGCACACGCAACTAGCTCATGTTCTCACTAAACACTGGAACTCCAGTTCTTTCTTACGTCACGGTATTGTATTATTACCTAGAGTGCTGACGTTTTACGACTTTTTATCAAAATAGGGTAAGGAATGATCACGTTTAATTTTGAGTGAAACACACGAGATAATTGTGAAATATTCGGCAAATTTTTATTGGTTCCTAACCGTTTTTCGGCAGTTACGCCATCGTCAGGTAAACTCTACAGAGATATAGTTATTCAGCTTAGAAGTTCACTGGTCAAAGATCTTAAGTTGTCGTACAGAAAGTATGTATACAGAAATTTCCTTAAGAAGACTAGTGTTATATGTATAATTACATCATTGAACTTGTAGAACTTTGATAAAATATGTGACACAAAATATAAATTACAACACAAAGAAATAATTAGTAACATTTAAAATTGAACAAAATGGTCTATTGATTAACTGCACAAATATTCAGAATATAGAACGGCGAGTATAAGATGAATGAAACATCTGTGAATATATAGATTCAATTTTATGAGCTATTACGGAGAACGACGTGTTTTTGTTAATTCTTCAGTGTGCCATTGCTTTGAAATGACAACATGTAAGTTACAATAAGGAAATCATCAAATACGCAACGCAAGATGGCGTATGCCACAGAGAGTTCTGGGCGAGGAATGGTCCGTGACATCTGCGAACGGCTGCTTTTCGTTTATTCAATGGAGGGTGTCAAATCTCCGTTATTTTTGCAAATATCTCTCAAACGATACGAGACATGAAAAAAACATAAGGGAACAAAGTTGTAGGGAATTTTCTCCTCTACAAATTCGGTAATTCAATTTTCGTGTTAGATGAATGGTTAAGCCGGTATTTTCATTTAAATTTCGAGCTGTCAAAAGCCTCCGTAACCTAAAGTGGGCCAATAGTTTTGTAAAAAGTATTGAAAATTTGTCATCTTCAAAAGTGATATGTTTTAATTCGTGACTGTATTATGTTAAATGTTAATGACGCAGAAAACAGTGAAACAGTCCCGCTGCTATAACAATCATCGGTCGCACTGACATTCGTCACGAAATATTCTGATTGATTCTGACATTACGTTAGCGAACTATGGGCCAAGCATATAAGTAGACTGCGAGAAGAGCACTTAAAATGAAGGTCGCGGGATGGGTCTCGCAGATTTTAACTAAATTGTGTTAAAAGTAGTGGAAGAAGCGTTTCAAAGTAAAATATCTCGCCTGAGTGTATCACGGGAAAAGAAAAAAGGCTGGCCAAAAATTTTCTATTACAGTATTAGCTAGTCTGACTGTTCAGTGCTAGCGTGGCGTAGTGAGTGTGCGAAAAGGTTGCACTAGGTGGCACTTGTAACGAGAGTAACCAGCAACGATACGTTTGTAAAGAGTACTTTTCGTTACTCTCACAGTTCTATATAATAGTATTCTCGTGTCTCGTACAGCTTCGTGTTTAAAGTGAATTTGTTCACGACACTCATATCGCTGCGTGACATTGTTGTTCTTCAGCAGCTGGGGAGGGAAATAAGGTCGGAACTCGTCTGAACGTCTACACAAATATCGCGCAACTAGGGCATTGTTTCATGAAAGACGGTTTGAGTGGCGCAGTCATCTTACATAAATAGTCCTTACAACACACACATTTACTATGACCAAACGTCTAAGAACAGAAAAGGGCATTGTAAATTATATAAATTACATTGTGGATCTTGAATCTGAGGGTCAGCCAATGGAAATTTAATCTGCGAAAGAATTCCAAGAATCTGTAGTTTCAGATTATCTCCCACAGATGTTACACCATGTGACGATTTCTTGAATAATTATTGCTCGAAAATACTCAAAGTGCCATCCAGACGTTGGACAGTTCATACATTTTACAAGTTGTTGGATTTGCTTGCAATAAACGCCTGGATATTATACAATGGTCTAAATGAGGAAAAAAATTGAAAGGCAGAAACTTCATACGGCAGCTAGCGGGGGAGATTGCTTGGAAGTATACAGCAGCCAGGAAGACTGGTGCTTGCGTTACTTAGAAGATATTCCTAAGAGACAAGAAAAGCGAACACGTTACCTTGTGAAGTCACATTGCACTGGAAAAAAATCATTTGTAAAGTGTCATATGTGTAAATAAGAAAACTGTCTGCAACTAATCCGCTTCAATAGACCATTATTTGTGCACGTTATATAATGCTAGCGAGTAAAGACTCTTAGCAAATGTAAGTTTTGTTAGTAATATTGATATTTTGTGAAAATTACTGTACGTTTCTTTATTGTTTAATAAAATTTCCATCACTTCAAAGAACGGATTAATGGCAACAATAACCAACTGTCCTTGGAGAGTAAAAGGAGAAGATACCCGGGTATGTCCAAATATCACCTGGTTCTCCTGTTACATTTCCATATTACAGGTTAGTGGTTCGTGAACCATGCGTCGCGACCCCCTGGTGTGTCGTGTCAAACGAACTGATTGATCGCCAGACGACTTCAAAATGTCAAAGTAAAACATTTTTCACTCATAAAGAGAAGTAACAATTTTTATTTAAAATAATAACTGATACAGACGAATGTTTCTACGAGTTCACAGTTATGACCTAATATTTCCACCGTAGACAAATTAAATTCTTTTCTTTGTCTACGAGCATTAGTAAAGCTGGTTCTTCGTTAAGTAGTCATTTTCCAAGAAGTAATAAAGACTTCGTGTTCTCGGAATCTGCAACATTAACTGAGAGTGGGTAAAGGTCAAAGTGTGAACCCAGCCGGTATTTGAGCCCTGGTCTGCTGCTAGCGATCACCACAACTGCACGCACTAATCTAGCATGCCTCCTGTCTGATATAAAGTCTCAATTTTTCCCTGTCCGCTATTACTTAAACCATCGCGTTTTCAACCTGATTCCCGTAAAGAGTAAGGGCCTAAGATTTGCCTCCGCAAGAAAGGAACATTGCCCTTCATTGGCTTATATATATGGTGTCTGGTGTTTCCAACATGTCCGAAAGAACAGACACCACACACATTGAGAGATCAGAAGTGTCCGGACACCCCCCAAAACATAAGTTTTTCATATTCACTACGTTTACATGCAACACGTCTTCCGGAAGATGAAAAGCGATTTTCATAAACCGTTTTTGCGTGTTGTGGTTACATGGCATAGCCTGAATCGGATTTCCTAACTCATTTAACATGGCGGGTGAAAAACAGCAGATTTAGTTCCTTATTTAGTCAGCGCAATCGCTATTTTTCTTTATTTAAATACATAGATTAATGTTCACTCTAATAGTTATACTTTTATTTCACATTAGAAAATATCACTCTTTCCATATGTGCCAAAAATTCTTAACAAGAAAACAATCTGAAAAGCCAAGAACGCTTCAAAAACGGTTGTTTACATGGGCACGAAAATCTATTGTGGAACTGGAAAATCGCTTTAGAGAAGCGGATTTCCAGAATCGATTTTCGAGTGTTTACATGACCAACCAAAAGCGGGATTGGCAAATCGGTTTACGAAATCCGGTTTTGGGAGCCCATGTAAACAGGGTGATTATGTGCATTGTGCTGCCAGATACTCCATATCAGCGACCTCAGTAGTCATCAGACACCGTGAGAGAGCAGAATGGGGCGCTCAGCGGAACTCACTAACTTCGAACGTTGTCAGGAGATTGGGTGTCACTTGTGTCAGAAGTGTGTACGCGAGATTTCCACACTCCCAAACATCCCTACGTCCATTGTTTCTGATGTGATAGTGAAGAGGAAACGTGAAGGGACAATATTACGAGCGTAAAACACGGAGAAAAATATACTGTCCGGTTAGTAATCAAAGATAAGTATCTCTCAGGTCTAGTATCGTCATTTAAAACATTCACCATTAATATTGAATGATGAACTCCTAATGATAGCCTAAGAACTCAGCTACAGACTGTTTATACGCTTTTAGAAAAGCAGTTTGACCATACCCTTGCGCGGACCTGCTCCTGAAAGCAGCAAAAGAAATAGATTACCATACGCTGTGGTACCATCTATTAAGGTAGTTCAGCGTTTCTATTCCTCTGGTTCTAATTTTTCTGTTTAGTGTTGTTGTTGTTATAATCCTTCATATTCTTCTTCTCCCCTTCCTTAATTCCGTGTTGCTCAACTGCGTAGTTCAAATTTTCAATTCGATGCAAATTCTGCGACTTGCGCGTCTGTAACTCACCCCTGTAATTATACTGGAGAAGGAAGGGAGGAAGGAAGGAAGGAAACTCTCGGATAGTTATAGTCAGGTTTGGGAAACGTAATGGCCCATGCCCTTTGGAAGGAACCATCCCAGCATTTGCCTGGAATGATGTAAGGAAATCACGGAAAACCTAAATCCCAATAAAATACGAGAAATCAGATCGAAAACGGAACGATCTAGGACTAGGTGTTCTTTCTTCCCGCGCGCTATTAGAGAATGGAACGGTAGAGAAAAGTTGTGAAAGTGGTTAATGAACCCTCTGTCAGGCACTTACATGTGACTTGCAGAGTATCTATGTAGATGGCCTAAGGCGGGTTTTAACCGCCGTCCCCCCGAATGCGAGTCCCCTGCATACCTCTTTCGGTCCGGAGAAAAGACACAAATAACTTAGGGCAGAATTCCAATTACTTACAATGTCGTGCGAAGAAAATTCCATGATCCGGAAAAAAAAAAAAAAAAAAAAAAAAATTATTTATTCGGCCGAACGATTTTAGGATACTGAATCAGAGGTTGAACGATCTTCCGATTGTGCAATCTCAGTCGCGCAGGACGTCATCACATTCTAAACGTCGTCGTAATTCTACCCATTAATACGGCTACAACTTACAGCGTCATTTGTCGTAGTAAATCGTCCTTGCAACGCTCAGGACAACAAGTATAACTATTGGTCCACTCGCTTGTAGCTTCTTTCTTTTTTCCCCTCGCCATCAACAGCAATAGTTCTGACTGGTGCCTGTAGCTCCTCTGTTAATGCGAGCTCTTGTACCGGGTATCACATTGCACCAACAAGTCTTTAACTCAAACAGCTGCGTTTAAAATTGCGCAGCTCTTGTGTAACAGCAGCTGGATTGGTAGTAAACTACGTGACGTATCTCAAAATTACTGCCTCCCATCTCTCTCTCTCTCTCTCTCTCTCTCTCTCTCACACACACACACACACACGGCGTGCCTTGCAGCACATTGCACCGACGTCAGCCACCTGACAGGAAGCCAGTCTCGTAAACGTCGGCGGGGCCTTATAAGCAGGTCAATTAGCCAGCTTCCTCCCTGTGTATGGCCTGCTTACGCCGGCACTTCACACCGCGACGCAAACAGGCACGCCGAGGTCGCGCCATGAGGGCATTCGCACCGGCTCCTCCGCGCCTTTTACTAGAGTTTGTGACACTTGCGGGGAAAGGGAATGTGTAGACACTTGCGGGGAGACCCGGACGCTGCAGGTAGTGAACAGGCTGTTCCAGAAGTAGGGATACACCACCCCTAGTCCACGTCCTCCAGCCTACTTTGGCGATAGCAACCCAATTTTAAAATCGTGTCTACTATATAAAGATTTAGCAACACAAAACCGCTTCAAGGCCATAACTTCACTGGTTTTCGAGTTCTGAATTTTAATATGTTTTTAATGTTATTGTAGAAAAAACAAATTTGGGACTCGCACTAAAATTTTCATATGGCAGATTTTGTAGGTACATTCACAAGACATAATTCAACGGTTCTGTGCATTCATCTTATGAGAAATATCAATCATTTGTTTTCAGTGTTTATTTCAAATTTCTGCATCTAAGTTTCTTTAATTATTAGTACTTAAATGTGGCTATGAAATTAATAAATTACGTGTATATTTGTAGTCTTATGCGGCCAAACTACTTAGGTCATCGGTCGCTAGACTTACACACTACTTAATCTTACTTAAAATAACTTAGGCAAAGTGCAAACAAACATAGCCATGTCCGAGGAAGGACTCGAGCCTCCGACCGGACCGGCCGCGCAATTTGTGACACAGATTACATGTTTGATAATATTAATGCATAGAAGTATGAAATCACGTCAAGACTACTTCCTGCAAAAATTTCGACAAAAAAAGTTGGCACTGAGTTTAGAAAAACAAAATTCTGGTATATTGGATTTCAACATTTTATCAAAAAATGAATGTTACTCCATAGATACAGCCATACAAATTTACGGGCACCATAACGTTTTCCCTTCCTGAGTAAATGAGCTGCTTCTTGTAGTTTGAACAACACAGTAGCCTTTTTCTTGAATATAAATCTTCACACAGACTTCTTGAGGAGGAGAGTGATGCGGATATCTGATTGTAAACTACTGTCTATTACCTTAGACCTTTTTGACTGTACTGAACAGGAGTTCCGCGTATTCCGTAATTTATATTTACACAGTTAACAGGCAATGCAATTTATAACCAACTATTGGCTGCCAATTTCGCTTCATTTTTCCTGGAAGTCTTGCAACTTGTTTCTCCCTGTTGGTTTATGCCAAGTTCGGAGTAAAAATGGTTCTATATGACGTTGATAGAAAATAGAATTTATCTTAAGCATTTTTCGGTGTGTGACATTCCCTTACACATTCCTTATTTCATACATTTCTTAGATGTCTTTGTAATTCGAATACAGCCAAATCGTTTTGGGGTCTACGAATAAACGCTTCAAGTATGTAAAATACTCATTGACTTATTATTAACGTTTTTTAATTGAAGGTTTAAGGTTGCGTCCCCTATTAAAAAGCATAGTAGCTATTTTTAAAGAGATGGAAGTTGCGTGATAGTGGGGTTTACTACATAGCGGTCAATTACATCAACGTATCTCTGCAGGATGCCTAATATATTTATTGCTTGCGCAGGTGTCTTGATATGTTTAGTGTTCTGAATAATATGCTTTTAGGAGGTATGACTGTGGGAAGTCGTCGTCTCGTAGTAGCAGAGGTTGTCTTAATAACTCTCCAAACATTATCACGATTAAAATACCTTTTTGTTTTCAGGAGGAACACTCAACGAATTAATATGTAGTTAGAACAAGTTACTGTATTGCTCTTCAGCTTGCAAAGGGCTGTGCAATTTCACTGAGTTTCGTGTTATGTTGACAGTGTGGAAACTTGACAACAGCAGTGCTAGACTTCTTGGCGTTCCTGTACCCAGGAAAAGCCAATCGCCGCCCGAAGGGCCCCGGGTGCCCGCAAGTGTCACTCCGCGCAAGTGTCATTCCCCGCAAGTGTTCCAACCCCCTTTTACTAGACCTACCACTGAAATTGAACAGCATACTTCCAAAGTGTTGCAAACCCTTCATTTATTTATTTCATTTTATTATTTTTGCCGAGTTAGCCATGTCTTTATGTTCGTTATATACGAGGCGCGTCCAGAAAGTAAGTTCCGTTTGGTAATAAAATGAAATTGTACACAGTACGGCGGGGCTTGTTTTTAAAAGACAGGGAGGGAAGGTCAGTGCATAGTTGAAAAAAGTTCCTAAAACATCTCCCCTCTTTCATGCCTTCCCTCGGCGATGGTACCAACGCACTTCGTGCCAGTGCCCTGGTTTGTAAACGGGGCAGCACTACACGCGAGGTGCCGTGTCGACATGCAACTTCAGTGCATGTGTGAATTCACTCTTTTACTAACCTTGTGTCTTCTGTCGTAGTTGATGTCCCATTGCGCAGGTGAAGCACACAGGTCGCACATCCGTTGTACTTGAAGTGATGCTAAAAGAGGTGTTGAGATGTGGCTAGGAAGTACTGCACTACGAATAACTTTAGCTTTTGTTGGATGCCAGTGCTTGTTTTTATTGAAGAAATGCCAGTTTATATCCAAGCACAAATATACAGATTGAGTACAGTCAAAAATATAAACGTTGCATAAAGTATAAACTGTCCCTGGCCTGCACTGAACTAACATGAATGTGCAAGATATCGCGGTCGGCGCTCGACTGACTGCCGCCGCACCTCGCTGCGCGCCACAAGCCACCGTTTTGGCGCCAAGCGAAACTTCTAGACTAACATTGTTCAACTTATTACAAAATATACAAATAATTAAATCTTTGAATTAACCGAAATATAGCTTAGCACAAAAGCATTACAGAAAGTATACAGATAATTTTTAATAGACATAGGAAAGTTAAATATTAATAAAAGAAGCTTAAAGTTTTGGCGGACAACTAATATAGGCGGGAGCCAATCAGATCTCAACTTGCAATAGGGGCGGAGCTTTCCCACGGGATACAAGCTCATCTACTGTCTCTCTCTCTCACACCCTTTCTACTATTGCCTTACACAGTTCTCCAACCAAGAAAACTTATTTAACACCTAATATATTGATATGCGAAATAAACGGCTCCATGTCAGCCCCCTCACAACAGATACAGAAGAAATTTTTATTGCACAAAATTCTAAAACTCTTAAACTACTTTTCCACATGACTGCCACAAGTTTTTGCATGCATCCTGCACAGAAGGTTGCCGCCTGTGTATTCAACCATGTGCTAACAGCTCTTTATCATCGTCGAAGTGTTGACCACCAAGGACAGATTTTTTGGTGTAAGAGAAGATGAAACTCGCTAGGAGAGAGGTCCGAGCTGTATGGTGGATGATCAAACAGGTCCCATTGAAATTTCCGTAAGAATTGTCACATTCGGTGTGTGAAGTCGGGCATTATCGTGAAAAAATCTTTTGACAGTAATCCTCTTCTTACACCTAAAATTTGTCCTTGGTGGACAACACTTCAACGATGTTGACGAGCTGAAAGAACATGTTACCACATTGTTGAATACACAGGCGGCAACATTCTATGAAAAAGGCACACAAATCCTTGTCATGCTATGACAATTCCCTACAAAATTTCGTAAGCTATGTAGAAAATAGTTGTAAATTTTTGTACAATCAATATCTTTTCTGTATCTGTACCCTTTCGTTTTATATAACGAAACGGAACTAACTTTCTAGACGCGCCTCGTACTATGTTATGTTTATGTAATAGTTTTAGTTCCAAAACGATGTAAATGTCTGTTTGAACAGCGTAAAAAAATGGCACACATTTCCCAGGTGCGCCTGTGTGTGTGTGTGTGTGTGTGTGTGTGTGTGTGTGTGTGTGTGTTTCTTTATTTCCAAGCAGTTACATTTGCATACTGCTAATGGTGAAGCTAGCTTGTGTTGTATGACCACTCAACTCTACTAGCTGCTGCTTTCGCTGCTGTTATTTGTTTCTGAGTTAATTGTTCAAAAATTTCGGAATTTATCTATAATATTGAACAATTATAGCGTCGACAAGCTAGAGGAAGGCAACGTAAATCAACGGTGAGGCTACATAAATAAATAAATAAAATAAATAAAAATAAAAATTTCAGTGTGGATCGACACCTTGTACCTCCGTGCCGCTTGAGCTATTGGTCTGTGGACGTCATCACTTTCTGTACTCAGTATACAATATTTCAACAATAAATCTTGACGCAATTGGAAAACTCTAGATGGTGTACTAATTTTTATTTCCGATATTGAATGTACAGAGCATGCAGAGAAATTAACAGGTGGTGTTTCAAGAGAACAACACTGGAAGGGATTGTCGGACAGAGCACCTTTTACACAGCCGGTGCTGTTCGGGAAAACCGATCAGCCCGTGGTTGGTTTTTTTGGGTCCTTCTGTGGCCTCTGCAGAGCAGGCTGCAGGGAACGGCCTGCCGCGTGGCGGGCTTCACGCCTCGGCGGGCGTTTTGTCTCGCGACGGCAGGCCGCCTGTTTTTGCGCTCCCCAGGGCTCACTTTTGTCTAGTAAGCGGCCCCCAGTCCTGTCGCCGAGGTGACTCGCTGCAGCTCCCGCGAATGTGAGTTATGATTAGGTAATGGTCTAGGTTAAACCTGTCAGCGCAACAATAAAAATTGCCATGCCTCACGGCGCTAGATTCCTCTCGAGATACAGGATGTCCAGAAAAGGTCTCCCTGATTTCAAAATTAAATATATCGAAAACAAAGATCGATAGAGGATAGCAGTAAAAGGTATGTTTATTGTGAAAGCTGTAAGAAGTTTATTCAGCAGTTTGAAATAATAGTTACAAAAGCTGCTAACAGATGACGCTGTACGATGTACAGCTCATATCAGCATACATATGTGGAATAATCGTATGAAAACACTCTTTGCAAACAATCGCATCACAATGTTTTCAAAATGTTCACCATTGGCACTACAGAGGTGGCGCAAACGAAGAATTAAATTCGCCATCACATTTCGTAGTGTCTCAACCGCAATGGATTCACATGCCACAGAGATCGCAGATTCAATCTCGTCCAGCGTGGCGGGATGCTTCGAGTAGACCATGTCTTTCACTGTGCCCCACGAAAAAAAAGTCACAGGGAGTCAAATCCGGCAAATATGGAGGCCAATCCATGCCTGCACCAATAAATTTGGAATATTCCAAAGGAATGACTCGATTCCCGAAGTATTCCTCAAGAAAGCGAAACACTTGTTCGGTACGATGTGGTCGGGCTTCATCTTGCATAAACCATTCAGTACCTGGTCGATCCTCTAACGCTTGCTGTGTGGCGACAAATTGTTCCAAAATTGCAACGTAACGTGCACCAGTGACCGTTTCTCGAATGAAAAAAGGGCCAATAATGCCTCTGCTGCATACTGCAGCCCACACAGTAACTTTAGGAGAATACAGGGGTTTCGCTTCACACCAATATGGCTTTTCGGATCCCCAAAATCGCCAGTTCTGCTTATTCACCTATCCATTCAGGTGGAAGTGTGCTTCATATGTAAACCAGATGCAGCCAACATCAAAACCTTTACTATCAATCATTGTGAGCATCTGATTAGCAAAGGCAACCCTTTGTTGCACATCTCGTACGGGTATGGCCTGGTGCGTTTGAATTTTGAATGGAAACATGTGTAGGCTCTTTCTCAGTATTTTCTGTGTGCTGGTACCTTCAAACCAGTCTCAGATGAAATTCTACGGACAGATGACATTGGATTTCACTGAATAATTCCAGAAACTGTGGCGATATTTTCAGGCGTAACTGCGGTTTGCTTGCGGCCAACATGCCCCACTAGATCATCAGTTACGCTGCCTGTTCGTTGAAATTTCGCGAAGAGCGTACTAATGGTTTTCGCATCGGGTCCTTTTGGAACATTAAATCGTGCTTGAAAACTTCGCCTTGTTGCTGTAGGACTCTCTTCTAACCTGTGGTACTCTAGCACCAGAAAAACGCGTTGTTCAATGAAGTAAATGGTTTTAATCTCTTCCTTCGGTACGCTAACCTCCTTTCACGTTTCAATAGTGGAACTGATCGCTCTGGGCTTCGGATCACTATTTATACTATGCATTATGTATGGCGATTACAGCGCCATCTGTTAGCAGCTTTTGTAACTATTATTCCAAACTGCTGTATAAACTTCTTACAACTTTCACAATAAACATACCGTTACTGCATTCCTCTATCTTTGTTTTCGAGATATTTAATTTTGAAATCAGGAAGTCCTTTTCTGGACACCTTGTACAATGCGCAGATGTGGGGGTGGACAATAGAATAGGTTCGCTCCAGCAGCTGCCCGACTGGTTAACGCGCATGTGCCGAAATGTTCTACCAGCAGCGCCTTCTCCTGCTTCTGGATACTTGGAGAGTGGCTGTTTGGTGTTCCAGCAGTTGCAGCAAGCAGCCAGAAGCCACACCGAAAAAGATTTCTGACACTACAAGCGGCCAGATTCGCGGATGCGCAGAAAGGTCTGAGTTAGTGGGGTTAGCCATCACATGACACGCGTTTGTGGCGAGTTTTTCGATATTTCAAAGCCACTGCAGATTCTACATGTGATCAGATATTTCACGTTTACACTGTACATTGATTGTACATTTTGCTCTGCGACGGTCATACCAAGTGACCGGCGAAAGATGCCAAAAATGCCAACTCGATGTTGCTCAGTTAGTGGGAGCATCTGTGACGAAAATGTCTGCACTATTTGTTTCAGTAGCGACAGTGTACTAGATAATGAAATGTGCAGAAAACACCAGTAGTGGACTGACAACGAATGAAGTACATTGAAAACGACTGTGACCAGACAGAAGCGCCTGCAAAACACATCATTCACTCGAGTGACACTGTGTAGATAAAGCAGTATGGCTGCAGCTTAACATTCATCGAAGGGCTGCTGTTGCTAAACCGTTAATAACGGAATCGAACGCAGAGCTGTGAAGGAAGTGATCCAAGATTCTAAAATTTGAACATTCCATTGCGGTAAGTATGTGGTGTGATACTTTTCGTTGCTCCCTCGAAACAACCGGTTTTTATTTATCGTGAACTGCAAAAGAAGCTTACGATACTGCGTACCTACTTCCTTCAGGCAAGCATGGGGAGGGTTGTCTCTCTCTCTCTCTCTCTCTCTCTCTCTCTCTCTCTCTCTCTCTCTCTCTCTCTCTCTCTCTCTCACACACACACACACACGGCCGGTCAGCGCAATCGGCACGTAACGAAACTGATCCGTTTCGGTAAGTATCAAAGGAGTGAGTGAGGACCAAAATTTACAAATCCAATATCGTTGAAGTAGTTGACGGATGTTTTGATACAAGAATACGTAACATTCCGTTGTAAACTATAAATATACTTTAAGAATCTGTTCCTCGAAGAGACTGCAGCTGCTCCCAAAGCTAATGGTGTGCTTACTGCTAGTTTCCTCCTGAGTTTATTTTGTCGGCCCTCTTTACTGGTCTCAGGTGCTCCAGATATTAACCACGCTGCTACTGCCGTTGTTCACTATTGGCTTTAGTGGGACCTGTTACCCACTGGTATTTGTTACTTGATGGTGGGTCGATTGTGGTTGCCTAAGAGGAAAATAAAGAAAGGCTGCTTCTACGGAAACTGAAATCATTTCATATTGGCTCACTTTAGGTTACGGTAGTGACACTAAAAGTGGGCCTTTGCGATCGTCTTTTGACAGCTCGAAATGTAAATGAAAATAACGGCTTAACCATTCATTTGACACGAAAATTGAATAACCGAATTTGTAGAGAAGAAACTTCTCTACAACTTCGCTCTCATCTTTTTTTCATATCTCGTATCGTTTCAGAGATATTTGCAAAAATAAAGGCGATTTTGGGATGTCTGTCTATCCGTAACGCGTTCCCTGTTTTTAAGACGAACCGTTCAACCGATCAGCACCAAATTTTACAGACATAATTGTAGGCCGCCAGAGACCAGAAATTCCCCTTTTCAAGTTTGTAATGTAATTGTAATTGCAAACGAACCGTTCATCTGATACGAAAATTGAATAACCTAATTGGCATAGGAGAAAATTCTCTAAAACTTCGCTCTATTATGTTTTTTCATATCTTGCATGGTTGCAGAGATATTTGCAAAAATAACGGCGCTTTGTCGACGTCTGTCTAGCTGTAACGTATTTCCACTTTTTAGGTCGAACCGTTCAACCGATCGGCACCAAATTTTACAGACAATAATTGTTGGCTACCAGAGACCAGAACCTCGATTTTTCAAATATTTCGGACAAGAATTAAGTTAGTAATACCAAAAAAATCAGTTTTTAATGTTATTTTAATTGCAAATAAACCGTTCATCTGACGCGAAAATTAAATAAACGAATTTGTAGAGGAGATAGTTCTCTACACTTTGTTCCCTTATGTTTTTTTTAAATATATATATCGTTAGAGAGATATTTGCAAAAATAATGGAGTTTTGACACCCTCCATTAAATTAACGAAAACCAGCCATTCGCAGATGTCACGTGACATTCCTCGCGCAGAACTCACTCTGGCGTACGCCATCTAGCGTTGCGTATTTGATGATTTTCTTATTGTAACTTACACATTGTCATTTCAAAGCAATGGTGCACTGAAGAATTAACAAAAACACGTCGTTCTTCGTAGGATAAACGATAATCTAGTGTCTACAAATGGCATATTAGCATCAGTTAACAACGGCCATTAATAGTATGAAATTAAAGAACGCAACTTCTAGTTGTTAGCCATAGCGTAGTGGACAAGGCGTTAGCCTCTGACGCTGAAGATCAGTGGTTCGGAACCCGTCACTACCTAAAATTTATTTTTCCTAAAAGGGCTTCAGACACTCTTATTAATTTTTTTATTATTTTCATTACTACTTTATCCAAAATGTTTGCAAAAACTTATAAAACTACAAATCTAAAGTAGGCCGTAAAACGTCAGTGCGATTTTTTTAAGGTAACAAATCTGCCATGGTTGCCACCTTGGAACCAAACTGATGAAACACTCTTTTTCATGTGTGTATTCGTTAGGAAATCACGCATTCCGTAGGCAATTATTCATGTAATTTATCGGGTTGTAAACTCGGTGCTCGGTTTTGCTCTGGTTCTTTTGTATCTGTGTCTCTTTCAAACACGTGGCGAAATGTTTCATTCCCAGCCGCTTGGGTAAGTGGTATTACTGTGCTGGGAATTTCCTCACTCCGGCTACGGAGTGCGAGGTGCGAGCCCTGTGCAGCGGCGACGCCACGGATTAGATAAGGCGCGCCGAGCGTCGGAAATCAGTGTTCGCCTAGGGCGGCGCGAGATAGCGGAGCGAGCCCTGGCGCCGAGCCGCCCAGACACTTCCGCCACCGTGCCTTGCTGCTCCTGACCTACTCCTCAGGAGAGCTGCATTTGCCATGGGGTAGCGTCGAGAACAACACGTCACAATCTGCACCTCTTAACGCCTTCAGTGGGGGACGTCCATTCATCAAATACCTGAAGAGGAGAAAGAGGGGGGGGGGCAGGAGGGGGGAGGTAGGAGGCGAGGAAGGTAGGAGGAAGAGTAGTAGTAGTAGTAGTAGTAGTAGTAGTAGTAGTACTTCTGCATCTACATGGGATACTCTGCAAATCACATTTAAGTGCATGGCAGAGGGTTCTTCGAACCACCGTTATACTGTTTATCTGCCATTCCATTCTCGAATAGCGCTCAGGAAGAAAGATCACCTGAATCTCTCCGTTCGAGCTTTGATTTCCCGTACTTTATTCTGATGGTCGTTTCTACCTATGCAAGTGGGAGTCAACAATATATTTACGCATTCGGCCGCAGCGATAAGCGCCGTTGTTTTATTGAATCCCCTCCCAGATCCTGTATCATTTCCGTAACGCTGTCTCCCCTGTATCGTGACAATACGAAACGAGCTGCCCTTCTCTGGAATCTTTCGATGCCCTCCGTCAAACCCACCTGATAAGGATCCCACACTGGGCAGTATTACTCCAATAATGGACGGACAAGCGTAGTGTATGCAATGTCTTTTTTAGTTCTGTGGCATCTTTTGAGGGTTCTGCCAATAAAACGCAGTCTCTGGTTCGCCTTTTCCACGACATTATCTACGTGCTCTTTCCAATTTAAGTCTGAAGTAATAGTAATTCCTTGGTATTTTGTGGAGTTCACGGCCTTCACTTTTGATTGATTTATCTTGTAAAAATAGTTTAACGGATTTCTTTTCGTACTCACGCGGACGACTTCACACTTCTCATTATTTAGAGTCAACTGCCAAGTTCTACACCCTACTGATATCTTATTCAGATAGTTCTGCAGTTGGTTTTGGTCTTCAGATGATTTCACTGGACGGTAAATGACGGCGTCATCAGCGAACAACCTAAGGGACCTACTTAGATTTTCCCCTAAATCGTTTATGTAAATAAGGAACAGCAGAGGACCCATAACACTACCCTGTGGAACGCCCGATGTCACCTCTGTTTTTGTCGATGCCTTATCATCGATTACTACGAACTGTGTCCTCTCTGACAGGAAATGCCCTATCCAATCGCAAATTTTGGGCGATATACCATGTTGTTGTTATGGTCTTCAGTCCGGAGACTGGTTTGATGCAGCTCTCCACCCTACCCTATCCTGAGCAAGCCTTTTCATCTCCTCATAAGAACGGCAACCCACATCCACTTGAATCTGCTTACTATACGAGTCTCTTGGTCTCCCTCTGCGATTTTTACCCCACACACTTCCCTCCAATGCTAAATTTACGATTCCCTGATGTCTAAGAATGTGTCCTACCAAGCGATCCCTTCTTTTAGTCAGGGTATGCCAAAAATTCCTTTTCTCACCAATTCTATTCAGTACCTCTTCATTAGTTATGCGATCTACCCACCTAATCTTCAGCATTCTTCTGTAGCACCACATTTCGAAAGCCTCTATTCTCTTCCTGTCTGCACTGCTTATCGTCCATGTTTCACTCCCGTACAAGGCAACACTCCACACAAATGCCTTCAGAAAAGACTTCCTTACCCTTAAATTAATATTCGATGTTAGCAAATTTCTCTTTTTCAAAAATGCTTTTCTTCCCATTGCCATTCTGCATTTTATATCCTCTGTACTGCGACCATCGCATGTTATTTTACTACCCAAGTAACAAAACTCATCTACCACCTTCATTGTTTCGTTACCTAATCTAATTCCTTCAGCATCTCCTGATTTTCTAAGACCGCATCCCATTATTTTTGTTTTGCTCTTGTTAATGTTCATTTTATACGCTCTCTTCAACACACTGTCCATTCCATTCAACTGCTCTTCCAGGTCCTTTGCTGTCTCTGACAGAATTACAATGTCATCAGCAAAACGCAATGTTTTTATTTCTTCCCCATGAACTTTAATTCCTTCACCAAATTTTTCCTTGCTTTCCTTCACCGCCTGCTCGATGTACAAATTGAATAACATCGGAGAAAGGCTACAACCCTGTCTCACTCCCTTCCCAACTGATGCTTCCCTTTCATGCCCTTCTAGTCTAATAACTGCGGTCTGGCTTTTGTACAAGTTGTAAATAACTCGCCTTTCCTTGTATTTTACCCCTGCTGACTTCAGAATTTGAAACAGTGTATTCCAGTCAACATTGTCAAATGCTTTCTCCAAATCTACAAAAGCTAAAAATGTAGGTTTGCCTTTCCTTAATCTATCTTCTAAGATAAGACGTAAAGTGAGTATTGCCTCCCGGGTTCCTATGTTCCTTCTGAATCCAAACTGATCTTCCCCGATGTCAGCTTCTACCAGCTTTTCCATTCTCCTGTAGATAATTCGTGTTAAAATTTTGCAACTATGACTTATCAAACTGATGGTTCTGTAATTTTCACACCTGTCTGCGCCCGATTTCTTTGGAATGGGGATTATTACATTTTTCTTAAATTCTGAGGGCATTTCGCCTGTCTCATACATCCTACACACCAGTTCAAATAGTCTTGTCATGGCTGGCTCTCCCAGAGACTTTAGTAGCTCTGAAGGTATGTCATCTACTCCTGGGGCCTTGTTCTGGCCTAGGTCTTTCAGGGCTCTGTCAAATTCATCTCTCAGTATAGAATCTCCTATTTCATCTTGATCTAATTCCTCTTCCCTTCCCACAACATCGTCTCTAAGTTCATTTCCTTTGTAGAGCTGCTCTATGTACTCTTTCCACCTTTCAGCTTTCCCTTCTTTGCTGAGAACTGGTTTCCCATCTGAGTTCTTAATATTCGTAGATCTGCTCTTCTTGTCCCCAAATGTCTCTTTTATTTTCCTGTAGGCGGTATCTACTTTTCCCCTTCTTATACATTCTTCTACAGTTTTGCATTTGGCTTCTAGCCACTCCTGCTTAGCCATTTTGCACTTTCTGTAAATCTCATTTTTTAGTCGTCTGTACTCCATTATGCCTGATTCATTTACTGCATTTTTATATTTTCGCCTTTCATCAATTAAATTTAGTATTTCCTGTGATATCCAGGGATTTTTTGTAGGTCTTGCCTTTCTACCTATTTTGTCCTCTGCTGCCTTCACTATTTCATCTCTCAATGCTACCCATTCCTCTTCTACTGTTTTATTTCCCCCCGTTTCTGTCAATTGTTGCCTAAATCTCCCTCTGAAATTCTCCAGAACTTCACTTTCCTTCAATTTATCTAAATCCCATCTCCTTATTTTCCTACCTTTCTGCAGTTTTTTCAGCTTCAGCCTACAGTTCATGACTAACAGGTTATGGTCAGAGTCTATATCTGCCCCTGGGTATGTCTTGCAATTTATAACCTGGTTCCGGAATCTATGTTTTACCATTATAAAATCTATCTGATACCTTCCGGTGTCTCCTGGTCTCTTCCATGTATACAACCTTCTTTTGTGATTCTTAAACCACGTGTTTGTTACGATTAAATCATGTTCCGTGCAAAATTCTACCAGGCGACTTCCTCTTTCATTCCTCCTGCCCAGTCCATATTCACCTACTATTTTTCCTTCTCTTCCTTTTCCTACTACCGAATTCCAGTCTCCCATCACAATTAAGTTTTCCTCTCCTTTAACTGTCTGAATAATTTCCTTTAGCTCCTCATATATTTCTTCGATCTCCTCATCATCGGCAGAGCTAGTTGGCATATATACCATAACCACGCAATTTGATTAAAATCCGTTTGTGAGGTACGGTGTCAAAAACCACCTGGAAATTAAGAAATACGGAATCGATTTGCGAAGCCTTGTCGATAGCACCCATCACTTCGTGTGAGTAAAGAGCTAGTTGTTTCGCATGAACGATATTTTCTAAATCCGTGTTGACCTTGGGTAAATAGATAGTTCTGTTCGAGATAATTCATAATATTTGAATACACGATAGTTCCAAAACCCTGCTGCTAATTGACGTCAATGAAATAGGCCTGTAGTTTAGTGGGTTACTTCTACTGCGTTTCTTTGAATATAGGTCTGACCTGTGCAACTTTCCAATCTTTTGGTACAGATCCTTCTTTGAGAGAGCGGTTGTATATGGCTGTTCAGGAGCTAGTAGTAGTAGTAGTAGTAGTAGTTCATTCGAATCTCCCCCTCTCTGACCTTGCGCTTAGTTATTGTTATTTATAAACTACCGAAATTCGACAATTTTTAATGTAATAGGAATTTATTGGTATGCAAACGCTTACTTCGTACCTGAAACCTGCATTTAAAAAAACAAAATGTTTGTAGAGCTTATGCGACTTAACTACGGAGTCATCAGTCTCTAAACGTACAAACTACTTAACAACTAGCTAATACTAAGGACGGCACAAATATCCATGCCCGAGGGGGCATTCGAACCCCCGACCGTAGTAGCCGTGCAGAACGTGACTGACGCGCCGCAGACAGCTCGGCCACCGCGGCCGGCGAAACCTGCATTATTTCCATATTATAAGGGGAGTAGTAGGTCGTAGCTATTCAAAGTAATTAAAAACTAGCAATGTATTTGAATTTTCTGATGACAGAAGTACCAGATTCTACAAAATAATTGTTTCAGGATAATACAGGGAACAGCGACGCCAGCAAAATAACGCTATTCCATTACCGCGAAATTTTTATTTCGACAACTAATAACTCGACGATCTCGTTACTTCCACTCATTCTACCGGTACAGGGCAGTCGTGCTTGGACTGTACACCACCCCCCCCACTCTGTTTAATACCACATTTGCATATAACAACTTCTATTTTCTTTAATCATTCGTAACGGGTGCGTATACACACGATAGTTGTTTTTGTGCACCTGTATGGAAAAGCTCCTTTCGAGTTGTGTGTTTCATTGGCCTCGTTTTGTAATTTATATTAAAATCGGTATTTCAATGTTCGTGTCTACTTATTTATATAATGATCAGGAATTACAGTCAGACCAAAACATGATTTGTGTCCGAAACAGTAACCGAATATTCGACTGCTCCTCTAGTTTCATTCGAAACCGTAACCCAAAATGGTGTTTTAAATTTCTTTATAATTACGTCACACCACAAATCACTAGTTTTCCGCATTTTTCAAGATCCCCTCACTGTAGTAAGCCATTCTGAGTGTGTGTAAGACTAATCAGGAGAACGTAGGAGTGACTTGGTAGGCGAAAAGGTTTAGACAAATCGACGTTACTTTTTATCTTCTCAGAAAAAGGTACTCCACAACGCGAAGTAAATAGTGAAAAGACTTCAAAATCTTTAGGCTGCCAATGTAAATGACTTTGTTTTAAAAACAAGTAATATTTTTTTACACGTGTATTCTTTTCAAGGTCGATTTTCTCCTTTTTCACTCGTAAATTTCGATAGTTCGAGGTAATCCCGGTCCTGTTCACCTCGAATTAACGAGACTACTGTATAGCTACTACAAATTCCACAGTCCGGCTTACCTTCGTGTAGGAAGATAGGTACACTACAAACATGCCAAATACGGTAGATACTACGAAATGCCAGAGCCTCAACATGACTACCACAATACAAAATACGCAGAAAGTAATCATTTGTTTGCTTGTACGAATTTGTTCTTGAGAGCGCTAGCTTTATATTGCCATCATCACTTCCGTTTATTTTTCTTCCTTTTTTGCAATGGACAAACAACTTTACGCATCTCCTATTTGGCACTCCTGGATACACAGCAGCTTCAATCAGTGCTGCAGAAAGTATTTCGCAAAGTAGTCACAGTTCCGACTAACAATATGATTGTGCTCAGTATTAATTTACGCAAACTGAACAGGAAAAAGTGTGTACCACATGATCAATGTTTCCTAAATCAATATTAGTTAGTAAAGAAAATGATTCCGCACGGTATCACAGCACGGCTAGCAATTTTTTCCCCTCACGGTATATTTTAACAGGAAACCAGTAGATTTATTTATGTTTAAGAAATGTATATCATATGTCACATGAATGTTGATTAGTATATTTGAAGTAAATCGATGGAGACCTTCATTTTTTCCTGTTGTTGTTTATGTTGTTGTTGTTGTTGTTGTTGTTGTCGTTGTTGTTATTCCTGAGACTGGTTTGGTGCAGCTCTCCACCCTACTCTACCCTGAGCAAGCCTCTTCATCACCACCTCTTTCAGAACCTGCTTACTGTATTTCTTGGTCTTCCCCTCTTATTTTTATTACCCAACACACTTCCTTCCAATGCTAAATTGACGATTCGTTGATGTCTAAGAATGTGTCTTAGCAATCGATGCCTGCCTTTAGTCTAGATCTGCTACAAATTGCTTTTGTCTGCAATTCTGTTCAGTTCCTCCTCATTAGTTACGCGACCTACCCACCTGATCTTAAGCGTTCTTCTGCAGCACTGTATCTCAAAATCTTGTATCCTCTTCCTGTCTGAACTATTTATCGCCCCTGTTTCACTCTCGTTCAGGGAAACACTGCACGGAAATGCCTTCAGATAAGATTCCCTAACATTTGAATTAATACTAGGTGTTAAACGTAGTCTCTCTTTCAGAAAAGCTTTTCTTCCCATTGGCCTTCTACATTTTATATCCGGGGTACTGTGAACATTGTATGTTATTTTACGGATCAAGTAACAAAACTCATCTACCTTCATTATTGTTTCCTTGCGTAATTGTGTGCCTGCTTTTTATATATTAATATACAAATTTGTAGATCGCTCAGGCTCTTTTGGAGATACGATTTCGTTTTGAAGAAAATAAGAGTTCGTCTCCGTGGGATAGCGCCTGTTTCCTTCACATGTCGACATCACGCCGAGCCTTCCGGCTGTTAAGATTTCCTATTAACACGATCGTTGCGGTCTCCAGTGCGGGCCGCTAACGCTTTAGGCGGATGCCTGTAAGCGCACTTGCGCCGAGAGCTGAAATCACACCCCTGCGAAACCTGTAATATTGAAAGCGAATATAACGTCTGCTAAAGAGGTGGTGCTAAGCTGCATGCCGATTATGTGATAAATGCTACAAGCTCTCTGACTTATAAGCGTCATGTGCATTTATTGCAAACAATTCTAACAACGCCTCTGATTTATTGATTTTATTGCAAATTGGGAAGAAAATTAAATTCAAACAAGGGGAAAATCTGCTTCCTTGAGAAAGAATTATACTGAAAACACCAAAAGGTTTATCAATCGGAGAAAAAGAAACACGTCTCATCTGCTATGTGGTGCTATGGAAATCTAAGCCCATATAACAAATTTGCAAGGTATATAGCAAACCACTAAAGACGAAAACACACAACTGCAGACAGGAAAATGTTACGTGACGTATTTTGGTGGCCTGTACTAAAACGAGTGCAGAGCCAAACTAACTAAACCGAGTACTGAGCCAGCGCGCCGCTTATAAGCTTCGTCAGCTCTGGAATGTTGATCGCGGAAACGCTTATAAGCGTCAGCCGCAGAGAAGGTGTTAAAGGGAACACACTGATGACAATCTCGCAGTTATGTCACTAAGCTATCTGTTGTCGGACGACATTGAAGCCATTGTCTGCCGGAGTGATAGATCGTCAGCGGATCAAAATAAGACATCGCTTTTCCGGGAGTAAATTTATTTTTTCCGGAAGTGTACCGACATTCTGATACGATGACCACAGTACAGCCAGTACTCGAACGAGTTCCAGCACATCCAGAACACTGCCACTGGACACTTCATCCATAACCTTAGAACCCGTCAACCGCCTGGGAGGACGGTCCTCCACGGAACTAACTACACTAACATTTTCCTGCGGTAGCGGCTGGTGGGAGAACAGGTAAAGAAAGCAGTTTACGGGCGTCGCCTTGTAACGAAGGAAGGTAGGCAGAGCCCTGCCGCTGGCTGTGTGTCGGCAGCGGGAGGGCAGCGACCGCTGTTAAGTCTCTTGGGAGCCGCTCTCGCCTCGTCAGCCCGAGCGGCTGTGCTGCAGCTGAGGCGGAAATGTCGCCTCGGAGAAAGTTCGGAATCGCGCTAAAACCGGAGCCGCGCCGCGCCGCGGTAATGGCCTCGCCTCAGCGGCCGAACAGCTTTCTTCGTGTACGCCATTTCCGCCAGAAGCCCGATCGGGAGGCGCTAACAAATTGCGAGCATTATGATTGCTACGTCCACCACCCCAACACTTCACTTTTCTGCAGATACTAATGAATAATGTAGAAGTAGATATCATCGGAGTAGTGAAGCAACTAAAATCACTTAACAAGTCTTCTGGTTCGGATTGTATACCCATTAGATTTCTATCTTATTATGCTGAAGCAATAGCTCCTTACTTAACAACAATATACAACCGCTCTCTCAAAGTATCTGTACCAAACGATTCGAAAGTTTCACAGGTCACATCTATATTCAAGAAAGGTGGTAGGAGTAACCCATTAAACTACAGGCCAATTTCATTGACTTCAATTTGCAGCAGGGATTTGGAACATATCCTCGTATACAAATATTACGAATTATCTAGAACAGAACGATCTATTGACCCAAGGTCAACATGGATTTAGAAAATATCGTTCATGCGAAACACAACTAGCTCTTTATTCACACGAAGTGATGGGTGCTATCGACAAGGGTTCGCAAATTAATTCCGTATTCCTTGATTTCCAGAAGTCATTTGACACCGTACCTCAAAAAAGGCTTTTAATCAAATTGCGTGGTTATGGTATATCGCCCCAAATTTGTGATTGGATAGGGATTTCCTGTCAGAGGGGACACAGTTCGTAGTAATCGATGGTAAGGCATCAGCTAAAACAGAGGTGATATCGGTCGTTCCACAGGGTAGTGTTATTGGACCTCTGCTGTTCCTTATTTACATAAACGATTTAGGGGAAATCTAAGTCGCTCTCTTAGGTTGTTTGCAGATGTCGCCGTCATTTACCGTCTAGTATAATCATCTGAAGATCAAAACCAACTGCAGAACGATTTGAATAAGATATCAGTATGGTGTAAAAATTTGCAATTGACTCTAAATAATGAGAAGTGTGAAGTCGTCCATATGAGTACGAAAAGAAATCCGTTAAACTTTGTTTACAAGATAAATCTATCAGACTTAAATTGGAAATAACACGTAGATAATGTCGTGGGAAAGGCGAACCATAGACTGCGTTTTATTGGCAGAACCCTTAAAAGATGCAACAGAACGACTTAATAAACTGCATACACTACGCTTGTCCGTCCTTTTATGGAATATTGCTGCCCAGTGTGGGATCCTTATCATGTGGGTTTAACGGAGGACATCGAAAGAGTCTTAAGAATGGCAGCTCGTTTCATATTGTCACGATACAGCGTTACGGAAATAATACAGGATCTGGGATGGGTATCATTACAACGGCGCTTATCGCTGTGGCGTGGGCTACTTGCGAAACTCCAATCGCAAACATTCTCCTCCGAATGCCAAAATATATTGTTGACTCCCACTTAAATAGGTAGAAATGACCATCAGAATAAAATACGAGAATCGGAGCTCGAACGGAGAGATTCAGGTGTTCTTTCTTCCCGCGCGCTATTCGAGAATGGAATGGGAGATAAATAGTATAACGGTGGTTCCATGAACCCTCTGCCAGGCACTTAAATGTGATTTGCAGAGTATCCCATGGAGATGTATATGTAGTTCCTCAGCTTTACGTCTCGTAAATATGGTACGACATTAAGAATTACCTCCACTCCAAATAACAAAACTCAGGATGGATACAGGCCTCTTCCTACCAACAACATGAGCACAGACTAAGGCACCCAGTACCAGATAAAAACGGAAAGACTGTTCAGCAATTTAAGCCCGCGAATGAATACGCTACTGCCAATTTCCAAAAAAATGGTGCAATCCATACAGGAGTCTGTTTCCAGGCCTGTTCGGTCTGGTCGCTCTGTGGTCTTTGTTTGGACCCCAGGCTACATCGGGATTACTGGAAACGAACGTGTGGATCAGCTAGCTAAGCGGGCTACTTCCTCCAGTCCATTGGCTATTGGTCTTCCGGAGAGCGATCTCCGAGTGGAGTTCCATCGGAAGATCCGTGGCCTGTGGGATTCCGAGTGGGCTAACTCTGCTCAACCCAACAAGCTTCGTGCAGTGAAGCTACCTACGGTCGCATGGAAGTCGTCACTGTGGTCGTCTCGTAGGGAATCGGTTGTTCTCTGTCGCCTACGAATCGGCCACACATGGCTGACGCATGGCCACCTTCTTCGGCGGGAGGACACACCACAGTGTGACTGTGGCAACCCCTTGACAGTGGTAGACATTCTGGTGGACTGTCCACTTTCAGTTGCCTTGCGACAATCTTTTAATCTGCCAGATGCGCTTTCTTTTATGCTAGGAGACGATGCTGCTATGGTTGAACGTGTTTTAGATTTTATTCGCGCAGCTGGTTTGCATCATGTGATTTAATGGTGGTGTGTTTTCTTCTTCGTTTTTACTTGTATCCTTTCCTCATATTTACCAGTGATTTTTTTACTCTTTGTCTCGTTAACGCATTTCCTTAGGACTGCTTAAACAATATTTTATCTCTAAGACCGGAACAAGGGACTGATAACCATTGCTGTTTAGTCCCCTACAAAAAAAAGAAACTTCGAGGTCATCAGTCCCTAAATTTATAAACTAGCTAATACTAAGGACGACACAAATATCCATGCCCGAGGGGGGATACGAACCCCCGACCCTAGTGGCCGTGCAGACCGTGACTGGAGCGTCTCAGACCGTGACTGGAGCGGCCGGCCGAGTTCTCCAGAGGATCTGTTATTTCTCGTTGATCCGTCGAATAAGTTATATGAAGGAATACAGTGAGCCGCGGCGGATTAGCCGTACGCGGCTCAGCGGCGTCGGGGGTTCCAGTCACTTCTCGGGTATGAGTGTTGGTGTTGTCCTTACGTCAAGGAAACGGCCCATCAGACGAGACACTGTGCCGTGAACAAGCCCGACCACAAGATAAGAGAATGTACTATGGGTCTTAACTAGAGCACACTTACCGCGGATTAGGAAAAGCGCAACTCCGCTGGTGGCAACCAGCTCTTGCGTTGCTAAAAGCAGAGATGTGTGAGCTAAGTTCGGCTGTCTGTCGAGCATGATGTACAGAAAACGTGAAATTAATAGCTATATCTGTCTACGTGTACCTAAATACTGCGTTAATCACATTTAAGTGCATGGCTGAGGGTTTATCGATCGCTTTTATATTTCTCTACCGTTCCAATCTCTAAGAGCGTGCGGGACAAAGTAACATTCGGATCTTTCTGCTTCCGATCTGATTTCTCGTATTTTGTGTTGCATACGGAAGAGAAAATTGGTGACTGGAATTTCGCAAATCTCTCCGCAACAAAATAACGCCTTTCTTTTAATGTTTCCACTAGACTCGGGGAATAGTTTCCATAGAAACTCTTCCACCTCATTCTTGTGGAACGACACTATTGGCCATCAATGTGTGTCGAAATATTTATTTGATTCTTAAGTAATTACATTCTACCACTTTCAAACATAATATTCATCTTTTCAACATTACGATGTATGGGGGTCCTGCTCGCTGCAACATTATTCTCCTGGGGCGTCGTGGTAGAAATAAATACTCGTAGGTACAATTTTCCACTTCTTCTTTAATCTGAAATCAATCTACTTCTCCACCAAAACATTACAACTTCGTAAACAGTTTACCACAACAACACAGTGACATAGATTCCAAAGCACATAACGATCGCCAAAACTCGAACTCCCCCACGCAAGGCGGTGAGGCAAATATATAACATCGACAATAATATTACATTATGCTTTGTTGATAACAATTGAATATACTAATTTACAGTTACCGAACACACAAATAAAACATTTCATGTACACAAAAATAATCACAATATAAAATGAAAACTATACATACAATAATTTTAGATGACACATATCTTTTTAAGTCAAAATCGCGGTCCTTTTTATTTTACAACAAACAGCAATGTTAAATGTCAATTAATTTGTCAATGAGTACATCATACGTGTTCCTAACATATATTGAACTATCAAATATCTTGTCCATTCTCAAAATGTACTCCAAATCTTACGGCAGTCAATATATACAAAGAATAACAATATTCAAATCTCCACTATTACATTAATTAACACAATTAGCTGGTCAACACAACTTGTTTATGAGCCTAACATATATACAATGATATTTATTTTAATGTCTTTATGTAGATACAAAAGTTTTTACCATTCATCTGTCTATTTATTGAAATAACATACAATGACAAAACTATTGTTTATAGAACTGTCTGGAAAGCATCCAAACGAATCTCTTAATTAATGAAATCTATCACTTGTTTTAATCACAGTATCACCGAGAAATTGTCCTACACTGATTCCTAGGCTGGCTATTTCGTTTGTAACTTCACAAGCAACATATATCACTATTAACCACACGATTCCGGGTCCGACGTAGACGGTATCGTACGATAACACTGAGATGAGAGGGCCAGCAGTATCATTACAGTGTCAAACTTGAGTAGAAATTTTGCACTAATCTTGGAGCTTAAAACAGGCGAATCAACCATTATTAATGTCTTTTAATAAGTAATACCGTCGTATGTGGCAGGCAACACTGCTTCGCGCCTACTTTTGCGTCGATACAAGTAGACTCACAACTCCATTTAGACACTAAGCATTTCCTCAAGTAGGTCTCTGGCGTAGACACCGAAACTACGCCTCTAGATGCAACATGGAAAGCTTCTGAGCGCATCCATAAGAGTTTTTCGAAGACACGTCTGTCGGCTACGCTGACAGTACGTCACTATGATACCCTCCTGTTGGAGCATATATAGTACCAAAACATCATCTTGCTACCTAAGATACCGTCCATAAAAAGAAGAAATCTTTAACGATATGAACTTCGTGCAGTTGGCTACTCACACAATCGACTAATCATATTGTTAAGGCTGCAAAGCATCATTCCCCAATGTCCATAGAACTATTTTTACAAAAACTATTTTGGCACAGTTTACCTCTTTAACTACTTCACTTACTGTTATCAAAGCTCACTAAAATTGATGCCCTGCTATTTCAGTAAGAGACGATCATTAGGAAGCCATATTTTGTCTTTCAAATGTTTGTAGAACTTATGGGACTTAGCAACGGGGTCATCAGTCCCTAAACTTACAAACTACTTATGAACTACCTAATAATAAGGACGGCACAAATATCCATGCCCGAGCGGGGATTCGAACCACCGACCGTAGTAGCCGTGGAGACTGTGACTGACGCGCCGCAGAACGCTCGGGTACCGCTGCCGGCTTTGTCTTTAGTTCGTAGATGTAGTAAAATAACGCTTTAGCACTCGCCGGTTTCATTTGCTACCTGGAGGATAAGGTTTAATGATAAAAATCCCTATACATACCACAGATAGTGGTAACCATGTATTGAGGCATTAAGGTTTCTTAAATCCTATCCACATAACAACATAATCTGAGAATACAACTTAAGTTTCATTTGTTTCGAGAAACTACATTTACGTCTGTCTGAAATGGTAAATAAGCAGCATGGTTTTTTCCCTCTACCTACAGTAATTTCGCAAATTTGAAATTGTTTTCGTATATTAAACAAAATATTCTGGGAACTCAATAAAATAAAATTATATAGTATCCCAATGTCGATTACAGTACGAACGAACGTAATATGAATCGATAAAAAGCTGTTGGAGTGATGTAAAGACCATATGGGAAACAGGAACGCCGGCCGCGGTGGCCGAGGGAACTGAGGCGCTCCAGTCACGGTCTGCACGGCCACTACGGTCGGGGGTTCGAATCCCCTCTCGGGCATGGATATTTGTGCCGTCCTTAGTATAAGGTAGTAGATAAGTAGTTTGTAAGTTTAGGGACTGATGACCCCGTAGTTAAGTCCCATAAGTTTAACAAACATTTGAACTTTTTTTTTTTTTTAAACAGGAACCTCCCCTTCCCTCCTTTTCGACGTATAAAGGCTTTAACGCAGTTACTCACACAGAAGACTCCTCATGCTTCATCTCCAGATAACTGCAGCACGCTACGTCCTTTTCACCCTGCGAAATGTGCGTGTTCTCTGCCTACAAAATTTTAACCCTCGCGAACAACAAACAGAGTCCTATAAGCCTATCCCTTCTTTCAGTAGAGACCGAGCGAGGTGGTGCAGTGGTACCACACTGGACTCTCATTCGGAAGGACGGTGCTTCAAATCCAACTCAAGCCATCCACATTTAGGTTTTCCGTGATTTTCCTAAATCACTACAGTCAAATGGCGGGATGGTTCCTTCGAAAAGGCACGGCCGGTTTTCTCCCCCTATTCTTCTCCTATCCGAATGACCACGCTGTCGACGGGACGTTAAACCCCAAGTTTCCTCCTTCCTTTCAGTCGGCAAATCGCATAATTGTTGTTTATTTTCCTTGGCTTAACATCTCTTACGAAACATCCGCATGGCTTCCTTTTCTGATAGTACGTATTGAGAAACACTGATAGTGAGCTCTGGTAGTATCTTTAAACTATAGCGTCACTGCCGTGTTAAGGCACTAATCATTTCCTGATGAAATAATTTTGTAGTGTCCACTGGCATTTTCTGGTTTCCATTCATGGCTGTTGCACCTGTTGCTAGAATTCCTGGTAAAGTTTTCAAACGTTTGCATCTTGTATTGAAGAATTTCCGAAAATAAAGTAAATCTATTAGATATGAGCCAAAAGTTACATGTTCGTATTTGTCTTGCGTAGGCGTGATCGGTTGCTGTTGTTGTAGTCTTCAGACCACAGAATGCTTTTATGCAGCTCTCCATGCTACCCTGTCCTGTGCAAGTCTCTTCATCTGAGAATACGTTCGGCAACCTACATCCTTTTGAATCTGCTTACTATATTCGTCCCTCGGTCTCCCTTTACGATTTTTACCCCACACACTTCCTTCTAATGCTAAGTTGACAATTCGTTGATGTCTCAGAATGTGTCCGACCAATCTCTCCCTTCTCTTAGTCAGGATATGCCAGAAACTCCTTTTCTCTCCGATTCGGTTAAGCAACTCATTCGTTACGTGATCAACCTATCTAATTTTCATCATTCGTCTGTAGCACCACATTTCAAAAGCTTCTATAATCTTTTTATCTGAACTCCTTATCATCCACGTTTCACTCCCATACAATGCTAAACTCAAGACAAATGCTTTCAGAAAGGACTTCCTAACATTTAAATTAATATTGGACGTTAACAAGTTTCGCTTCTTTAGAAACGCTTTTCTTCCGACAGCCATTCTATATCTTCTTCACTTCGGCCATCAGGAGTTATCTTCCTACCCAAATAACAAAATTGATCTACTACTTTTATTGTCTCATTACCTAATCTAATTCCTTCAGCATCGCCTGATTTGCTGACATTGCATTCCATTACCTTCGTTTTACTCTTGTTAATGTTCATATGTTCATCTTATATCTTCCTTTCAAGACCCTGTCCATCCCATTGAAATGCTCTTCCAGATCTTTTGCGCTCTCTGACAGAATTACTATGTCATCAGCAAACCGCAATGTTTTTACTTCTTCTCCCTATACTTTAATGCCCTCTCCAAATTTCTCCTTCCATTCCTTCACTGCCTGCTCAATGTACAGATTGAACAATATTGGGGAAAGGCTACAACCCTGTCTTACTCCCTTCCCAACCTCTGCGTCCCTTTCTTGCCCTTTCACTCTAATAACCGCTGTCTGGTTTTTGTATAGGTTGAATATAACCCTTCGCTCCCTTTATTTTACCCCTGATACCTTCAGAATTTGGAAGAGTGTATTCCAGTCGACATTGTCAAAAGCTTTATCCAAATCGACAAACGCTAAAATCGTAGGTTTCCCTTTCCTTAGCTTATCTTCTAAGATAAGTCGTAATGTGAGTATTGCCTCCCGTGTTTCTACATTTCTCCTAAATCCGAACTGATCTTCCCTGAGGTCGGATTCCACAAGTTTTTCCATTCGCCTGTAAACAATTCGTGTTAGTATTTTGCAACCATGACTTATTAAACTGATAGATCTGTAATTTTCACATTTTTCTGCACTTGCTTTCTTTGGAATTGGAATTACAATATTCTTCTTGAAGTCTGACGGTATTTCCCCTGTCTAAAGTAGCGTAAAATGGGAGTTACTATTGCTTGTCCAACGATAGTTCATAAAGGAATTGTGCGCTATAGACTGAACTGGCGAGGGGTCTCTCCTAGTGGCAGCACGAGCTCGATGAAGTTGCAAAGTGGGTTGGAAGTCTGCTGCGGGGAATTTAATCAAGCGCCGGAGCTTCAGGCCGACACGGAACGATTTGAACGAAATGAACTGCCCAGTGGCCGCGTCGGACCCTGCCGGCAATTGTGGCGTGGGACGTGCCTGCTGGAATAATCTCGTTTTACAAGCGACGCTGTCGGACCATGCGAGTACGTGTCATACTTAATGTTGCGCTTCAGTGGAACCCAGGAACAGAGTGCTTCTGCTTTTTACACGAGTGTTCTTGTTCCAGTCGCGGTTGGAGCACAAGAGCGATAGCTTAAATGCCTCTGCTATAATTGGTTTAATTTCTCTTCAGGGTCTCTAGGAGAATGAGATAATCTGTCCTCCTCAATCAGTTCATCAAATTTTGTAATTTACTTTCTGCAGAGTTACTCGAGTAAATCCTAATCTGTATGGCAAATGTAGGTTTTTCCGTATTTTTGTAACGAGCTCGCGTGGATTAGAGGCACTACAGTCGAACGTACGTGTTGCTCCTCTTTGTGTTCTTTCAGTGTCCCCTGTTATTCCTCTTCTTTCTTTTTCTTCGGTATGCGTCAACACAACGCAAGCAGTGTTAAAATGGCGTGGATAAATTAATTGTAAGCACTTTCTTTTGTAGACTTATTGCATTTTCCCAGTATCCTGCCAACGAACTAAGCATGTCACCTGCTTTATCTTTGTCTATGCGATGGTTAAGTTTCAGATCCCTATAAATTGTTGCATCTAATTTTAGTTCAGATATCAAATATGTCTTGTTGATACGAGTGTTGGAACTTAAATTATAGAAAACACCGTTGTGGAGCCACTATGCAAAGGAATCTACTATTGTTGATGATGGTACAAGTTGTTGGCTTACCGCCGCGCAAATGGACTCGTCCATCTCAACGTCACCGGCGCGCGCAGAATCGAGGGAAACACTTGTGGGCGAGCGGTCTAATGTAACGGTGTCACCATGTTTTCGAATCAGGACCGTCGATGCAAAGTATTACTGTTCGTTTTTGGAGCATCACGTACGACCAGCTTTGCGAAAGAAGCGACGACACTTTCTGCGCAACCTACCCATCATTCTGCACAACAATGCGCGCGAGCATACAGCGCAAGCTTGTAGCTGCTCTATGTATACAAGCAGATACAAATGAATTTGTGGTAAAATGTTAATCAGTTTGAGGGATAATGGATAAAATAAGGTAATGTAGCTGATCAGCTACAATATGCATTAAAGGGGTAAGTAGTTCCTAATTCAGGCTAAGGCAAAAAAACACACACAGAGTCTCTCTCTCTCTCTCTCTCTCTCTCTCCCCGAAAAAAAAACAGAAAATATGAGTGACGACCGACAGAGAATATCGGTACATGAAAAAAGTGCAAGGCGGCTCTCAGTCGAAATCTGTTTGAAGAAAAAGGAACATTAATTTCTTATTTGCGAGTGCTATTCGGAAACGATGAAAGAGAATATAAGCTGCCTGCATTATTTTTAATCCCTGTGATTATGGAGAGTACTCATCGCCTTTGCAGTTCATCTATCGTAGTGCGTTCCTATTCGTTTAGCTCCACAGAGAAGTGTCTGATTTGTGGGTAACTGTTGTTTGTTACACACAGTTTCTGCGAGCACCTGGAGATACGTATCTGTCGTCCGCCTGGAACTGTCGTTTTGTTAAATCACCCAACTCATCGCTTCCTTTGTTGCAGTCTTCAAGGTCAGCACAGCGGGGATCGAAAATGCCGATCGGAGAAGTTCGGAACGCTTCGTTGCTCCCCGTCGGCTGTTTTTCAGCTGCTGTCGCAGCAGCCCTGTTACCATGGCGACCGCCACGCTGTCTGAGCAATCACTGGCCCCACAGGTTCTTCCTTCATACTGTCTCCAGGAATATTCAGCTTACCATTTCTGCTGCTGTTATTACTCGCTAGAAACTCATTGAAATCAACAAATCACTCAGATGTCTGAAAGTGTATGATGCTTCGGTAACACATGAATGCCCTGGTAGTAAATGTTGAGAATTGCACTTGTAAACATAACGTACGTATGCGGCTCCGGTTGTAACACTCGAGAATTGGACAGAGACTAAGGCGCAGTAGCTGTTTATGGACGAACATTTACTACAGAGAATATGGCGAAAATTACGTACTTCGCCAGCTGAAGACCATCTAGATGTCCTATCTTCACTAAATTGCTGTCGTCCAATTATGAATTTCTAACAAATATGACAGCCATTTCAATGTCAGACACAAAATTTGAGAAAAGTGATTTCTGCGAAGTAAAGACTTCGTGTAAATCTATAGTTCTAATAGCACTGTTTATTCAATCTGTATTTCAAAGCGAGCTGCCTCTTACACAGTTCCAGCACTTTGCAAAGTGCTGGTGAACCATCATATAAAGACAATTCTATAATGAAAACCACATCGAAATAAGAGTTTTATCATGGAGACCGTCGGGTATGGGGGGTTCTTTCACAATTCAAACACTGTTTCATATGTGGACTGATATGGTTGTACGGAGCAATAAATGCAAGACACTGTTTCGTGTTTTTCAATTTTAGTTATTGGAGTGATTCCTTTTTCCCAATTTGTCATCTGCAAGTGTGATGGTGTCTTAATTGCTTTATCCTGAAGAAAATAACGTTATTTAACTGCCACGATCACTGCTCACGAATTGTAAAAACAACATCTTGTCTAACTAGAAGAAGAAACACGGTGTTTCATGCAGGCAGACCAAACCCAATTAAAAATAATAGCATTTTAGTTAAGTAAACACAGACCACAAGAGCTACCTCAAGATGTTTGCTAAATGCAAGATTTGTATCACTGTTTCAGCGAATTTGCTGTGTTCTGTATTTACTACTCTGTGCTTATTTTATTAGTTCCTAGTTGTAACGATTCTAAGCATTTCCAATTTTTACCAGTATTATTCACAGATGACAGGTCTCTAATCCTTACTATGCTTCGATAAATATCGGTGCTTATCTTATGCGATAAACAATTTGGTTTGGCAATGTCTTCGTGACCAAACAGAATTGTCAATATTTTGAGACATATACCCGTGCTTTTGGCGATCCCTGCTTAGCTATAAAGGACTATTTGGGATGCAATACTTTTTTTAAATATTATTATGGCTTTGGGCATAATCCATTCAGCCAATGTTTAATACATATTTGAATACAATTAACAGTTTTTTATAAATTACATTCAAGTTACAAAAAATGGATTAATTAAACACAAAAATTATGTCTTTGAGTTCAGTTGCCAAAAACCTATATAAATGTTTGTACAGTGATATATCTTGTGTTGCCAGTAATGTCTTTATACTAGTAGGTAGGTGATATCTGTTTTGCACCAAGTACTGTAAAAATTTAGTTGTTGCATCGTTGTGAACATGTGAACAACATGATCAACATCCTCCATGCCACACTCGCACAGGGGCGATACAATGAGATTCAGTCGGCACTAATGTTGCCTGAACTGCCCATGGTTAACTCGAAGTCTAAACATTGTGACTCCAAATTTTCTATTGGACAGGCCGATAGGATGCCAAGGCCGTGCAGGAATACGTGGTTGAATATCCGCATAATGCATTCCTCTCAGTTTGTATGATAGTTGCCACTTATTGTTCCATAAGGTAGGTCTGTATAAGGAACATGATGGTAAAACCTCTTCCATGATGAATGGAATCTTTGGCAAGATAATCGACAATTTCGTTGCCCTTAATACCGTGATGTCCCTTGACCCATACCAAAATGATTTCCTTATTACAACGCTGTAAGGTTCCAATGTGGTCTAATATCTGGTACACCTGGTAATTGTTGTTGTTATTTATGATTCTGTATGAGCAACAGTGCTGATCGCGAGTCTGATAGAATAATGATTGTATTATGGTCCATCCTGTCAGCAATTTGAGTCCCTCTAGTATTGCAGTGAGCTCTGCTGTAAGTACAGAAGCTTCCAGTGGAAGCTAGAATTTTTCATAGTATTGTGTATGTTCATCGTAATAAGCGCTTCCAACGCCTTCTTTAGAATGTGATCCAACAGTTTTTGCTCTTTGGGGCCTGCAGCATAATAAAGGTCATATAATGACATTTTACTAAAGAAAATCCAATTTGCAGCTAAGTTTAGATATTTTTTATTAAGTAACAACAGACTGTTTCGGCGCATTAATGCCATTTTCAAGTGGCGTCTAGATGGAATGATGTGAATATATATCATCGAATCTGACAGTCTTCTGGTGTCATAAAATATTTTAAATTATGTTTGAAAAATATCTAAACGTGGCAGCAAATTGGAATTTCTTTAGTAAAATGATCCATCAGTGTAAATGTGGAGCGCATTTTCCCAATCATGTAAAAAGTTCAACAGAAGCGAGACCATGTAGGGTTCCATGTAAGAAATATTCGTTCGAATGTCTAATTCTATTATCGTATTACTGTAATCGGCCATGAAAACTGGATGGTGCGAGACTCTTGCGATTCTGTCACACTGTGGTAAAATATCATATGTCACGTGACAGATTTAGTACACCGTGATTTGTCACCGCCAGATCCATCGTTATTGTACGTCATAAGTGGGAAAGCATTTGACAATGTTGACTGGAATACACTCTTTCAAATTCTGAAGTCAGCAGGGGTAAAATATAGGGAAAGGAGAGTTATCTACAACTTGTACAAAAGCCAGACCGCAGTTATTAGACTCGAAGGGCATGAAAGGGAAGCATCAGTTGAGAAGGGAGTAAGACAGGGTTGTAGCCTTTCTCCGATGTTATTCAATTTGTACATCGAGCAGGCGGTGAAGGAAAGCAAGGAATTAAAGTTCAGGGGGAAGAAATAAAAACATTGCGTTTTGCTGATGACATTGTAATTCTATCAGAGACAGCAAAGGACCTGGAAGAGCAGTTAAACGGAATGGACAGTGTGTTGAAGAGAGCGTATAAAATGAACATTAACAAGAGCAAAACAAAAATAATGGAATGCGGTCTTAGAAAACCAGGCGATGCTGAAGGAATTAGATTAGGTGACAAAACAATGAAGGTGGTAGATGAGTTTTGTTACTTGGGTAGTAAAATAACACGCGATGGTCGCAGTACAGAGGATATAAAATGCAGAATGGCAATGGGAAGAAAAGCATTTTTGAAAAAGAGAAATTTGTTAACATCGAATATTAATTTAAGTATCAGGAAGTCTCTTCTGAAGGCATTTGTGTGGAGTGTTGCCTTGTACAGGAGTGAAACATGGACGATAAGCAGTGCGGACAGGAAGAGAATAGAGGCTTTTGGAATGTGGTGCTACAGAAGAATGCTGAAAATTAGGTGGGTAGATCGCATAACCAATGAAGAAGTACTGAACAGAATTGGTGAGAAAAGGAATTTTTGGCATACCCTGGCTAAAAGGAGGGATCGCTTGGTACGACACATTCTTAGACATCGAGGAATCGTAAATTTAGCATTTGAGGGAAGTGTGTGGGGGAAAAATCGCAGAGGGAGACCAAGAGACGCGTATAGTAAGCAGATTCAAATGGATGTGTGTTGCCGTTCTTATGATATGAAAAGGCGTGCTCAGGATAGAGTAGGGTGGAGAGCTGCATCAAACCAGTCTCCGGACTGAAGACCATAACAACAACAAGTGGGGGGGGGTCATTCGTTCATAACCTGTCGAACGTCGGTGTCCACATTTTGGACAGGTGTGTGCGTACGTTTCAGCCGGTAGGTCGGCAGACAGAGGCGTCTCTCTCACGGGGCAGTGAACGCATGCAGGTGTCCTTGGCAAGGTCGCCCCGGCCGCTGCGCCGTTTTGAAGCGTGGGCGACAGACTGGAGAGGAGAGACCTCGAGTTCTCGTCTGGCTCTGAGGTAGCTCGCGGCTGCCGCGCCGGTGAGACGCAGCTCCTACTGCGCGTGCGCGTGGCAACGCCGCGCCGCGCAGCGCGGCCTGGCATTGAAATGATAACGGTCAGCACAGGCAGAGCCCCGCGCCCCGCCCCCTCCACAAGCCGCGGCTTCCCCCACTCCGCCGCCGCCTCGCGCGCTCTCTCCGCCACCTCGCCTCATGACTCCAGTCTCGTTCGAGCGGTCCGCGGCGAAAGTTGGCGAGTTTGCTATGCGGGTGTGCGCGAGGCTCCCCGTGTTCGTTACGGACAGAGCGGGTTTTATAGTGAAGTGAAACAGACGCGACATCGCCAGTGCACGTGCATCAAAAACGGAGGAAAAAGTTTGATGTAACAAGTCGGAACTGCTGTTCTACCGTTGGGATCTGACAGAAGTAGTAGTGTTGTGGAGGACTGACAGGTGTTCCGCAAGGGCGCTACATCTAATTTTCAAAGAACTGGTCATATTGCATAGACAGTTGTCGCCGTTGTTTACGAGGCAGTGATAGAAATGTCAAGAAGCAGTTGTGAGATATCGTACAAGGATTAGTGTCGACCTTTAGTACTGACAAGATAGCTCTTACGGATACGACGTTATTCCGCTTGGATTCGTGTCAGTGATGGTGTCGTAGTCCAATGATGATTCGTACTTCAAGGAACTGGGAGTTGTCATCTGGAGAGATTCGGTCGAGTAGGCTCACGCCTAAGGTGTTATATCCCCACCATGTGCACGACAGCTACTGACGGGACCCTGTCGTAGATAATAATCTTGTGTTTTTGTCGCTGCTCAGTTCAGATTTTCTTCGTGCCCTGAAGCCACGGAGTTGCTGGTCGCGTGTTTGGTTGTGTTGGCGTGTGACCCCGCGGGCGTGGGCCTCTCGTTTCTGCTCGCGTGCTTGGCCTGTGCTATTATGATGAAGCTGAAATCGCTGTTTCGCGGCAGACACGCGGCGTCTTCGGCCGGGGGCGGCGCGGGCGGCGGCGCCGGGCCGAAGGGCGGCGCAGCGGCTGCCGAGCCCTCGGGGCCCAGCATGGTCGACGTCGAGGGCGGCGCTCTGGCCCTGCAACAACAGCAACAACAACAACAACAACAGCAGCAGCAACTGCAACAGCAGCAGCAGCAGCTGGCCGCGCAGTACCAACAGGTGGTCAGCGAGAAGGCCCGCCTGGAGGCGCGCCTCGCCGAGCTGCTAGACGCCGAGCAGGAGGTGCACACTCTCCGCGATAAGCTGCAGGTAGGGCCGTCGGCTTCCCGTGTATCGTCATACTGCATAGCCTACTGCAGTGTTGCCAACTATCAGTCAGAGAAAATGCCGAAACAGTCGAACAAAAATGGCCAGAAATGGCTAAATTATAATTTCTATGTTTTATGCATAATAATGGAAATGTGAAAAACACTCACCTAGCAAAAATAAATGTCATCGTCCTCGTCGTCATCCTCATTTTCTTTGCTACTGCTGCTGCAGATTTCACTGGTCTCCCTCGTGTATGTAGCATTCGTACCAACAAGCTTCAGTATTTCTTCTGGTATTTCATATGAAAAACGACACGTATGTTCGCGTATCAATCCCTACCTTACACTCAGAATAGCAGAGAGTGTATTCGTTTTAAGTCTGTTTCTGAGTTTTTCACCAATTTCACTTGGCTAAAAATTATCTCGACTTGTCTGTTGAAACTGACCCATTCCTTGAAGTCAGACATATTTTCCCATTTCTTCATGTAACTTTGTGTATATTGCTGTTTCGGCATGGCTAGATAATTAACTATCACAGTCACAAAACACTGGTACAGCACACGGTATTCTTCCAACACTCATTGTTAACACACGTTAAAACAGACACTTCACACCACACTATTGTTCAGCGTTTCCAAGCAAGTGCAACTACATAGTGTTGGCCATTGTTTGTATGTTGCAAAACAATGAATCGATATGCGGAACTGTTTCATTGTCTCGAAACTTCGAGGTATCACTGTTTCGATATAGTGGTGTTTCATTTGTGGTACTTTGGAGGAACATTAAAAATAATAAATTAATAAATACATTTCTATTCATAATAAAAACTTCAGACTTTTGCATTTTTGTTGTGAAAATTATCGAATAATAAAAATGGCTAGAAATGGCTATATAATATCACCAAAATGGCTAGGAATGCCAGCAGTAGCTTTTTATCAAAAACGGTGGCAAGACGCCACTTCAAAATGGCCAAATCTAGCCATAAAATGGCTAAGTTGGCATCTCTGGCCTACTAACCGCATATACAGTCACGACACTCCCGCAGATTTTTGTTATACGCTGCGATAGCAGCGCTCCAAGCGGCCGGCAAGCTACATTTCTGAATACCATAGTTGATGAGTGCGAATAGTTGTTGTTATGGTCTTCAGTCCGGAGACTGGTTTGATACAGCTCTCCACCCTGCTCTATCCTGAGCAAGCCTTTCCATCTCCTCATAAGAATGGCAACCTACATCCACTTGAATCTGCTTACTATACGCGTCTCTTGGTCTCCCTCTGCGATTTTTACCCCACACACTTCCCTCCAATGCTAAATTTACGATTCCCCTATGTCTAAGAATGTGTCCTACCAAGCGATCCCTTCTTTTAGTCAGGGTATGCCAAAAATTCCTTTTCTCACCAATTCTGTTCAGTACCTCTTCATTAGTTATGCGATCCACCACCTAATCTTCAGCATTCTTCTGTAGCATCACATTTCCGCACTGTTTATGGTCCATGTTTCACTCCCATACAAAGCAACACTCCACACAAATGCCTTCAGAAAAGACTTCCTTACACTTAAATCAATATTCGATGTTAGCAAATTTCTCTTTTTCAAAAATGCTTTTCTTCCCAATGCCAATCTGCATTTTATATCCTGTGTACTGCGACCATCGCATGTTATTTTACTACCCAAGTAACAAAACTCATCTACCACCTTCATTGTTTCATTACCTAATCTAATTCCTTCAGCATTGCCTGATTTTCTAAGAACGCATTCCATTATTTTTGTTTCGCTCTTGTTAATGTTCATTTTATACGCTCATTTCAACACACTGTCCATTCCATTCAACTGCTCTTCCAGGTCCTTTGCTGTCTCTGGCAGAATTACAATGTCATCAGCAAAACGCAATGTTTTTATTTCTCCCCCCTGAACTTTAATCCCTATTCCAACGTTTAGATTGACATCAGCATACTTTTTACATTAGGGAATGTATGTAGTGCCTTATAAATAGGTAATAATTTTAAATAGCTCCCCATGTGTCTTTCTTAGGTTTCGTAAGATCCCTGATAAGGTAAAAAAAAGGTATATTACAGTTCAGTTAATTTACAATCATCCTGTAACAAATACGCTTTAAATGAGTAATTTCATTTTCCATTAAAAATAAAAATGCCTCGGAAACACCAGGAGATATACCCTGTAGCAGAGAGACGTCAATTTATACGCAGGAACGTTAAGTATTCTTCATTACAATTCCAGTAAAATCGGTGAGGTTGGAACATAGGAAACGTATATAGAATGAAATAGATACGGTATTTAACATACCAAATCAATCATCACAGCTGTAGCTGAAGGAAAAGCGTCACAGACATGGCAATATAACGATAAAAGCAACCATCCTGTTTTCCAACAAAGAAGAACCCAATTCCACAATTGTTGCTATATCTGAACCACAAACGGCAAGAATCATCAAAACAGTTTTTTTAAAAGCTAAAGTAAATACACTGAAAAGAATATGCACGTATAAGAAAGACGAGTGACGTATAAAAATGTGAGAATCATTAGACTCCGTGCCGAATTGATACACGTCAAAAACTGGCTGTCATAGTAAGAACAGACCATAATAGAAATTTATTATACCATTATGTTTATATGCAACTTACTTTCAGCGGAATAAGCTGCAAATATACACATATTCGTATTTGTTCATGACAGAGTTGTTCTTTATTCCATTGAATCATTCAAATGAGGCTGTTTTTATATTAATTTCCGTATTATGTTTGTCTCTAGATATTTTAATAATGCTTGTAAAGCAAAAATTATACTAAGTATTTCGTTAATTACGTACAAAAGCGATTATAAACAAACATCACTACTTCTGCAGCTTGCCCACCGCAAGGAGCGCTAGTGTCGCAGCAATTGTCAGATGGTAACTTTTACAGCAGTGAGTGTCGCGACTGTGTATGTTAGACTGTGGTCATACTACGTAGCCTAATCGCATATACAGTCACGACACTCCCGCAGATTTTTGTTATACACTGCGACAGCAGCGCCCCAAGTGGCCGGAAAGCTACTTTTATAAATACAATAGTAAGTGAGCGCGAATACTATCGTTTATATTGATTGAAACACTTTTTTGGCCCACTTTAGGTTACGGTAGTAACACTAAAAGTGGGCCTTTGCGATCGTCTTTTGACAGCTCGAAATTTAAATGAAAATAACGGCTTAACTATTCATCTGACACGAAAATTGAATAACCGAATTTGTAGAGGAGAAAATTCTCTACAACTTATCTCCCTTATGTTTTTTTCTTATCTCGTATCGTTTGAGACATATTTGCAAAAGTAACGCAGATTTGACATCTTCCATTGAATTACCGAAAACCAGCCGTTCGGAGATGTCACGTGACATTCCTCGCGTATTTGATGATTTTCTTATTGTAACTTACACGTTGTCATTTCAAAGCAACGGCAAACTGAGGAATTAAAAACACATCGTTCTTCGTACGATAAATGATAATCTAATGTCTACAAATACCATATTAACATCAGTTAACAACGGCCATCAATAGTATGAGATTATAGAACTCATATTTTGATTTATAGCCGTAGCATAGCGGGCAAGGTGCTGGACTGAGACGCGAAAGATGGGTGGTTCGAAACTCGGCACTACCTAATTTTTTTCCTAAAAGGGTTTCAGACACTCTTATTAATAATTGTTTAGATTATTATTTTGGTCCAAAATGTTTGCAAAAGCTTATAAAACTACAAATCTTAAAGTGGTCCGTAAAACACGTCAGTGTGGTTTTTTTACATTAGGGAACGTACGTAGTATCATACAATAGGTAATAACTTAAAAATAGCTCCACCTTTGTCTTTCTTAGGTTTCCTGAGATCCCTGACAAGGTAGGAGACGGTACATTGCAACACAGTTTATTTACTGTTATCTTTTAACCTACAGGCTATTACTGAATAATTCAATTTACTACTAAAAATAAAAATAAAAAAAAATGGCTAGGAACCACCGGAATACCTGCTCTTTGGCAGAATGACGTCTTTTTTCTTCTAAAAAACGTTAACATTTCTTCACTCCAATTCCAGTGAAATCGGTGACGGTGGAACGTAGGAAACGAATGAAGAACGTAAGAACTACAGTATTTAACGTACCAAATCAGCCACCATAACTGTAGCTGAAGGAAAAACACCACAGAAGTGGCAAGAAAACTGAAAAAGCTATCAAACTGCATTCGACAAAGAAGAACCCAATTCCACAATTGTTGCTACAGCTGAACCACAAATAGCAAGAATCTTCAAGACACTGTCTTCTTAAGCTAAAGTAATCACACTCAAAACCATATGCGCTTATAATAAAGACGAGTGAAGCCTAAAAATATACGAATCATTAGACCCCATACCACAATGCTACGTGTCAAAAAACTCTGTCATAGTAAGAACAGACCATAATAGAAATTTGTTTCTATTATGTTTATATTCTACTTACTCTCAGCGGAATAAGCTGGAAATATACACATATTCGTAAGTATTGTTTCATGACGAAGTTCTTCGTTACACCACTGAATCGCCACTACGGTCGGGGGTTCGAATCCCCTCTCGGGCATGGATATTTGTGCCGTCGTAGTTCGTAAGTAGTTCATAAGTAGTTTGTAAGTTTAGGGACTGATGACCCCGTAGTTAAGTCCCATAGACTATACAAACATTTGAACATTTGAACCACTGAATCAGTTAAGTTCGCCTGTTTTACATTAATTTCCGTACTATGTATGTCTCTTGATATTTTACTAATGCTTGAAACGCAAAAATTATATTAACTATTTCGTTAATTACGTACACAAATAATTATAAACAAACATTACTCTTTCGGCGACTTGCCCACCACTAGGAGCGCTAGTGTCGTTGCAACTGTCAGTTGGTAACAACTTTCACAGCAGTGAGTATCGCGACTGTATATGTTAGACTGTGGCCTAAACTAAGATAAGTATCGATATTTTTCACTCTCTCTAGTAGAAGCTACACCTACCGTCAGTCAGACTAAATATCGTGATCTATGAATACACGATTACAACATCGAAATTTCCACACTCCCTGAGAGATGCTACAGTTAGGGTATCGAGATGTCGTTAACCAAAAATCGTATTATGAATATCGACATTCGATGTGTTCACATGAAAAGATACGAAACGTCTTAACAACAAAACCGGTTGAAATTTGAGTATGCTACTTTGGAATAACATAGTGTGACATCTAGAAACGAAAAGCATGCCTCGTCACCTCCTCAGCAGCTAAGGTAATGTTTGCTGTCTTTATCGACGTACGAAGTCCGATACTCACGCAATTCCTCGAACACGGAAAAACCATTAACAGTGACATGTACTGTGAGATTCTCCGTAGGCTACGCCAGAGCAAGAGCAAACTGCCTGGGCTGCTTACAGAGGGCGTGATTCTGCTCCTTGATAACGCACGTCCGCGCGTCTCCAGGGGCACACAAAGTGTCTGGCCAAGTTAAAGTAGGAACCGCTTGAGCATCCGCCTTACAGCCCGGAATTGTCGCCCTGTGGTTTCCGTCTGGTTCGTCCACAGGGAAGAGCTTCAACTCGGACTACGAACTGGACACAGCAGAGGAATGGCTCTTGTCACAGGCACATGAATTCTGGGAACGGAATGTTTCGTATCGTTAACCAATGGGATTGCTGTTCTCAGGCCATTGGTGATTACTTTCGAATAAAGACTTCAGTTATGCCCACAGTGTCGTTTCGTACCTTTTCATTTGAACACCCCTTCTGGGTATCGATAGCAACGATTAGTCGAATCAAAAACATAAATCTTTGAATATACTTCGATCTCTCTTAATTGACTTAGGCCTACAAACATCGATACTTCGACATGTCGACGTCAAAAATCCATTTATAAAATAACGGATTACAAGTTGTTCAGCCCATGAAGATCAGAAAAATTTCACCTTTGGCAACTGTATTTACTTGTATGTACCAGACAGATCACAAAGAAGCACTCAACTTTACATATATTCACCAAAATGTTTTTTGTATAGGACACCAGTGGAAATAGCATCTGGAATCAAAACAATCATTAATAATGGACTTGGGCCCGAAACTCGTTACGCTGTGATAAATAGTTTTACAAAAAAGTGTGGCTGCTTTTGTGTATTTATTTACTACAGTACTGTTGGGGAAAACAGCTGCGGTGTTCTCGAGCCAAAAATGGATAAAACGTCAAAGGTGTTACCTTCTATAGGTTAAAAGTCCAGAGACAACTGAATTAAATTCAACCCAACCGTAAAGCATATATTTTTATGTTAACCAGAGATTCGAAGTACCTACCCACAACAGCTGCACTATGACCTTTCATTGTCGTTCAATTTTAAATGCTTCGGTCCACCACTCCTGACATTTCCCTTTTTTGTCTTCACACAAAAAATCACTAATGTGAACGTACAATAATCAATGAACAACAAGACAGACGTCATTGCAATCATTTTTACGAGGGACAGGACGTTACAGTAATACACGAAAGATACCAGTCAGAATTTATCTAAACACATACAAGAGAGGAAAAAACTGTACGTCTTGGATATGTTTACATGGTAACGAGAAAACAGAACTGAGCTTTTTTCTTAATCAGATGATTATTTTGGTAACTGTTATCATATCGCCAGAAAATATCAATATGACGGGTATTAGGCTTCGTGATATCGATTAAAGGTATCGCGTTTCAGATTTCTACGCATCGATATGTAGTTAAATCGCCTTTAGACATTTCAACCCTAGCCACAGGCACATCGGGCACCTTATTTTGCAGCGCAAAGTAACAGCAGCTGCCTGTTATGGAAAGGCTTGTCGCTACACGAGTAGCGGAGTCCCTGCAGTAAACATCAGACGTCACATTGCTGTCTAGCAGGTAGTCCAGGTAGTAGCGTCAGTGCGAAATGGGGTCGGCAGCTTCTGCAATACCTCAATAATCGACACGACTGACAGCGCCACGTAATTTTATGTACGGAAGGAGTTAATACTGTGTACCGACTGGAAAAATGCCTTAATGAGTTTTCTGTAAAATACTGTATTGACAGATTTGCTAACTAATATTGGAGAGTGGACGTCGTCGAGTACGCACCTCTCCATGTCAATTTGCAGCAGGGTTTTGGAACATATCCTGTATTCAAATATTACGAATTATCTCGAACAGAACGATCTATTGACCCAAGGCCAACACGGATTTAGAAAATATCGTTCATGCGAAACACAACTAGCTCTATACTCACACGAAGTGATGGGTGCTATCGACAAGGATTCGCAAATCGATTCCGCATTTCTTGAATTCCAGAAGGCTTTTGACACCGTACCTCACAAACGACTTTTAATCATTGCGTGGTTATGGTATATCGCCCCAAATTTGCGATTGGATAGGGGATTTCCTGTCAGAGAGGACACAGTTCGTAATAATCAATGGTAAGGCATCGACTAAAACAGAGGTGATATCAGGCGTTCCATAGGGTAGTGTTATTGGTCCTCTGCTGTTCCTTATTTACATAAACGATTTAGGGGGAAATCTAAGTAGCTCTCTTAGGTTGTTTGCAGATGACGCGCTCGTTTACCGTCTAGTAAAATCATCTGAAGATCAAAACCAAATGCAGAAAGATCTGAATATCACTATGGTGTAAAAATTGGCAATTTACTCTTAAATATGAGAAGTGTGAAGTCGTCCACATGAGTACGAAAAGAAATCCGTTAAACTTTGTTTACAAGATAAATCAATCAAAAGTGAAGGCCGTAAACTCCACAAAATACCTAGGAATTACTATTACTTCAGACTTAAATTGGAAAGAACACGTAGAAGATGTCGTGGGAAAGGCGAACCAGAGACTGCATTTTATTGGCAGAACCCTCAAAAGATGCAACAGAACTACAAAAGAAACTGCATACACTACGCTTGTTCGTCCTTGTTTGGAGTATAGCTGCCCGGTGTGATATCCTTATCAGGTGGGTTTGACGTAGGACATCGAAAGAGTCCAAAGAAGGGCAGCTCGTTTCGTATTGTCACGATACAGGGGGACAGCGTTGCGGAAATGATACAGGATCTCGGATGGGAATCGTTACAACAACGGCGCTTATCGCCGCGGCGTGGGCTACTTACTAAACTCAAATCGCCAACTTTCTCCCCCGAATGCAGTAATATATTGTTGAATCCCACTTACATAGGTAGAAATGATCATCAGAATAAAATACGAGAAATCGGAGCTCGAACGGAGAGATTCAGGTGTTCTTTCTTCCCGCGCGGTATTCGAGAATTGAATGGGAGACAAATAGTATAATGGTGGTTCGATGAACCCTCTGCCAGGCACGTAAATATGATTTGCAGAGTATCCCATGTAGATGTAGTAGTAGAATCATCTCACAACAGACTTGTCTCTGCCGCGGCGGAGTGGCCAAGCGAATGGGGGCGTTATGCTCAGATGTGCGTGGCCGTTCCCCGTCGGGGGTACGAATCCCCCCCGCTCTCTCGGTCATGGATGTTGTGCCGTTTTTAGTTTAAAGTAGTTTTTAAGTTCAGGGACCGATGACAGCGCAGTTAAGTCCCTTAAGCTTAAAAAGTATCCGGACACCTGGCTGAAAATACCACGTTCGTGGTAGTGCTGGAATTCATTATGGTGTTAGCCCATCCTTAGCCTTGATGACAGCTTCCACTCTCGTAGGCATACGTTCAGTCAGGCGCTGGAAGGTTTCTTGGGGAATGGCAGCCCATTCTTCAGAGTGCTGCACTGAGGAGAGGTATTGAGGAAGGTCGGTGAGGCATGACACGAAGTCGGCGTTCCAAAACATCCCAAAGGTGATCTATAGGTTTCAAGCGTGGACTCTGTACAGGCCAGTCCATTACAGGGTTGTTATTGTCACTTTACCACAGGTCGTGCATTATGAACAGGTGCTCGATCGTGTTGAAAGATGCAGTAGCCATCTCCGAATTAGTCTTCAACAGTGGGAATCAAGAAGGTGCTTAAAACAGCAATGTGGGCCTGTGGTGTGATAGTACCACGCAAAACAAGGGGTGCAAGCACCCTCAATGAAAAACACACCACCATAACACCACCGCGTCGTAATTTTACTGTTAGCACTGCACACGCCGGCAGATGTTCACCGGGCAATCGCCGTATTCACATCCTGCCTGCCATCCGATAGCCATATTGTCTACCGTGATTAGTTACTCCACACAAGGTTTATCCACTGTTCAATCGTCCAATGTTTACGCTCCTTACACCGTCGTTTGGCATTGACCTGCGTGATTTGTGGCTCATTGGAAACCTCTCGACCAAGAAATCCTTTTCACCTCCCACCTGTCACGGTAGTTGGAGTGGATCCTGATGCACTCAACAGCAGAAGTCGGCCTGTACGCTTTCTTGCTTTCACGTTTCCACTTTACTGTTACATCAGAAACAGTGCACCCAGGGATGTTTAGGAGTGTGGAAATCTCGCGTACAAACATCTGACACAAGTGACACCCAATCACCTGACCACATTCGAAGTCCCAGAGTTCCGCGGAGCACACCATTCTGCTCTCTCACGATGTCTAATGACTTATGAAGTTGCTGATATGTATTACCTGGCAGTAGATGACAGCACAATGCACCTAATATGAAAAACGTATGTTCTTCGGGGTGTCAGGATACTTTTGATCAGAGTGTATTTCCGGTACACGATTTTGTGCTCTAACCGACCTCTAGACTGTCCCACAAATATTCGCATGTCGGGGCGATCTGGTTGGCCAAATCATTTGCTGGAATCGCTCAGAAAGTTACTCAGACCAATTGCTAACATTTGTGGCTCAGTGACTAGGCGCATTGTCATCTATTATTCGACGTTGTTTAGGAATATGAGGTCCATGAATGGTCTCAAGCTATCCGAACATAATCATTTCAAGTCAATGATACTAGTTGCAACTAGACCAGAGGTCGCAGTTTATTTCACGAAATACAACAGAAACACTATTGTGGAGGCACCAATAGCTTGCGCAGTGCCTACGTGATGATCAACTAAAAAATATGTTCAAATGTTTGTAAAGCTATGGGACCAAACTGCAGTGGTCATCAGTCCCTAGACTTACAAACTACTTTAATTTATGACAACACACATACCCATGCCCGAGGGAGGACTCTAACCTCCGACGGGGTGCATCCGCGCATTCCGCAGCAAGGTGCCTTATACCACACGGTCACTCCCCCGCGGCGATTGTGAAGTTTCACCATCATAAATTGGGACTCGTCGGATCAGGCCATGACTTTCCAGTCCTCTAGGGTCCAATCGATATGGCCACGAGCCCAGATGAGATGCTGATACGATGTCTCGCTGTTAGTGAAGGTCGTCGGTCGTCCGCTGCCATAGCTCAGTAACGCCTAATTGCGCCGCAAAGTCGTAAGGGGTACTTTCGCTGGTACACCCGACATTGATTTCTGCTATTATTTCACACAGTGTTGCTTGTCTCTCAATACTGGCAACTACGCAACCGCCGCCGCCCTTAGTCATTGAACCCAGGCCTTCGGCCCCTTTGTTGTCTGTGGTGGGAGGTTGTTGTTGTTTTCAGACTGGTTTGGCGCAGCTCTCCACGCTACCGTGTCCTGTGCAAGCCTCATCATCTGAGAATACATACGGCAACCTCCATTCTTTTGACTCTGCTTACTGTATTCGTTCCTCGGTCTCTCTCCAGTTAAGTCCCCTAAGCTTTACCAACATTTCAAGGCCATACAATCTAGGTGGTACAGCACAGTAAGAATTAAGACTCTTGATGGTTTCCTGTGAAAAAAGGACTTTTCTTTAGGAGGTTATTAGCCTTCTCTTAACACTCTTTGTGGGGGTCAGCACCGATCCTACGATATGTCGAATCAGAAAGCAGACATTGCGTCTTATGAATGTAATCTATGGTCTTTTTTGCCTTATGCAGGAAGCATTTCCAACAAGATTGGTCGTATTTTGCAGAAACATGATGTGAAATGTGTTTTTCGACCACCTTCTAAGACAAAGGCCCTGTTGGCGTCCGTAAAGGATGATCTTGGTTTGCGTGAGGCTGTGACATTTCATATATTGGTCAATCAGGAGTGTGGAAGACCGTTGTATTGAACATAAACGTTACATGCGCTTACAACAGCCAAACAAATCCGCTGTTGTAGAACACTGTCTTGGCACCGGTCATCCTATGGAATCCAACAACACGGAGATTCTGGCATGCACTTGCACCTATTGGGATTGTGTTATCAAGGAAGCTGTTGAAATTCAACTAGCAAGCGACCTTATACACGGAGATTATAATATAAAATTCTGCTTGGAATCCGGCACTGTCTCTCGTCAAAAAACAGAGGGACAAAATTAATGCTGCCTCACCTGTTGATCAACAGTCACTATAGATATTTTTGATGTTTGGTCATCTTTGGTTGTGTTTGAGTCTGCAGTGACTTGTACTGTGTATATTATTTTCCTTGTTTACCCTTTGCAAACCGAGGTATTAAATACGCTTGCACATTGCTTCCTTAAGTGCAGTTGTGCCTTGAGAATGGCAGGGTGTCCTCCTGCTGAAATATCGGCGGTTGTCGACGACGTCACCCGACAGCATACCCGTAAGTAGTTTGAACAATAAATCAATTTTCCGACACACATTTTGTGTCGATATATCGAAGATACTGAATGGAAGGAGAACCAATGAATTAAAATTTGTGCCACAGCTGGGATTCGAACTAGGGACCTCCTGCTTACTAGGTAGCGACTGCCTAGCAAGCATGAGGTCCCCAGTTCGAATCCCGGCCGTTGCACAAATATTAATTAGGTGCCTCACCTTCTATTCAATGTCTTTGATATTTAGAGACAAAATATATATCTGAAAATTGATTTATTATTTGATACTAGCTGGTACCGGCACGTTGCTGCCGCAGAAAGAATAATTGTGCAAATAACTTTGCAATTTGAAAATGTTATTTCGTTTAATTACTTGTGCTACTTAAAGTGTCCTTCAAATACATTTGGCGGTACGACACGCGCGCCACGTACTGTAAGTTAACTGTACCATGTCCGTAACCTTCGCGTAAGAGCAAGAAGTAAGTTGACGAAGTTTTATGGCAATCAGATGAACGTTATGGCAGCGCATGAAATACGAACAAATGTGTGTGAAGTTTCCAGTGTTCCATTAGTCCATCGCCTCCTTTCCCTTCTCTCTGTTAATCTTCTTTCACCTGTCTGTCACTATCTTCCCCCTCTCATTCTCCGAGTTTGTGACACTTGCGGGGAGTGACACTTGCGCGGAAAGGGATTTTGTAGACACTTGCGCGGAGACCCGGACACTGCAGGTAGTGAACAGGGTGTTCCAGAAGTAGGGTTACACCACCCCTACTCCACGCCCTCCAGCCGCTACCTGTGCCGTATTCAGGGAAAGGCCCACCGAGCGAGATGGAGCTGTAGTAACGGCCCGGAGATATCACAGCCTCATTCAACAGGGAGATAACGTCATACAAATATCACTCGATTTACAATACAGCACCATGTGAAGAGGAATGTGATGAAATCGGAATTGAGCGCAACCGTTGCTAACTACAATTTCGGATTTACTGCGTTTTGAGTCCGAATTCGCATCTATATTCGCATTTATCGCAAATGCGAATTTTTCCTGTCCCTAGTAATACCTCTAAAAATAAACAGCTGATCGAGGCACTAAAAGCAAGGGCAGATCTTTGGGTGTATTACTACAAATAACTAAAACACAATTTGATCGTGGAATTATATACAATCTCATTATAAAGGTTTTTTGTAGGTGGTTTTGAGCAGCTTTTAAATATGTTAGGAATAGTATTATGAAATATAGACAGCTACACCTTACGTTTATTATGAGATATCGATTTCGGCTAATTTCAGGTCATCTTCAAGTCTCAAACAACAGGTGTTACTTATGCATTTTTCCAGTGGCACTCATAACCTTTAACTGTTTACACACGAGGTCTAACGTTGTTAGTCGCGTTAGCGATGAAAACAGAACCCAGAATCTTTGCGTCTAAATGATACATATATTGGTGTGATGTCTTATTTAGAAAGAACAAACATCACACTAATACATATATAGCTCTCGGTAAAGTGGAATGGTACGATGTCGTTACGTAGCACAGCACGGCGACTGGAAACGCAGGAGAAGTGCAAACAACGTTCTCTCCTCAGAGGTATGATTCTAATTAGGTTCGACGTAGACTTCTACAACATACAGTCTACACGGCGAAGATTACACCAAAAAATTTAACGTTTCGTCTACTTTGGCGATAGCAACCAAATTTGAAAATCGTGTCTACTATGTAAAGATTTAGCAACACAAAACGTTTCAAGTCCATAACTTCACTGGTTTTCGAGTTCTCAATTTTTATTATGTTTTTAATGTTATTACATAAAAAACAAATTTGGGACTCACACTACAATTTTCATATGGCAGATTTTGTAGGTACATTCACAAGACATAATTCAACGGTTCTGTGCATTCATTTTATGAGAAATACCAATCATTTGTTTTCAGTGTTTACTTCAAGTTTCTACATTTAAGTTTCTTTAATTATTAGCACTTAAATGTGGTGATGAAATAAATAAATTACGTGTATATGTGTAGTCTTATGCGGCCAAACTACTTAGGTCATTGGTCGCTAGACTTACACTACTTAATCTTACTTCAAATAACGTAGGCAAAGTACAAACAAACATACCCATGTCCAAGGAAGGACTCGAACATCCGACCGGACCGGCCGCGCAATTTGTGACACAAATTACATGTTTGATAATATTAATGCATAGAAGTATGAAATCACGTCAAGACTACTTCCTGCAAAAATTTCGACAAAAAAAGTTGGCACTGAGTTTAGAAAAACAAAATTCTGGTATATTGGATTTTAACATTTTATCAAAAAATTAATGTTACTACAAGAGATACAGCCATTCAAATTTACGGGCACCATAACGTATTCCCTTCCTGAGTAAATGAGCTGCTTCTTGTAGTTTCAACACCTTTTTCTTGAATGTTCTGAATATAAATCTTCACACAGACTTCTTGAGGAGGAGAGTGATACGGATATCTGATTGTAAACCACTGCCTATTAACTTAGACCTTTTTGACTGTACTGAACAGGTGTTCCGCGTATTCCGTAATTTATATTTATACAGTTAACAGGCAATGTAATTTATAACCAACTATTGGCTGTCAATTTCGCTTCATTTTTCCTGGAAGTCTTGCAACTTGTTTCTCCCTGTTGGTTTATGCCAAGTTCGGAGTAAAAATGGTTCTATATGACGGTGATGGAAAACAGAATTTATCTTTAGCATTTTTCGGTGTGTGACATTCCCTTACACATTCCGTACTTCATACATTTCTTAGATGTATTTGTAATTCGAATACAGCCAAATTGTTTTGTGGTCTACGAATAAACGCTTCAAGTATGTAAAATACTCATTGACTTATTATTAACGTTTTTTAATTGAAGGTTTAAGATTGCGTCTCCTATTAAAAAGCATAGTAGCTATTTTTAAAGAGATGGAAGTTGCGTGATAGTGGGGTTAAGTAAATAGCGGTCAATTACATCAACGTATCTGTGCAGGATGCCTAATATATTTATTGCTTGCGCAGGTGTCTTGATATGCTTAGTGTTCTGAATAATATGCTTTTAGGAGGTATGACTGTGGAAAGTCATCATCTTGTAGTAGCAAAGAATGTCTTCATAACTCTCCAAACATTATCACTATTAAAATACCTTTTTGTTTTCAGGAGGAACACTCAACGAATTAATATGTAGTTAGAACAAGTTACTATATTGCTCTTCAGCTTTGAAAGGGTTGTGCAATTTCACTGAGTTTCGTGTTATGTTGACAATGTGGAAACTTGACAACAGCAGTGCTAGACTTCTTGGTGTGCCTGTACCCAGGAAAAGCCATTAGCCGCCCCAAGGGTCCCGGGTTCCGCGCAAGTGTCACACCGCGCAAGTGTTCCAACCCCCATTCTCCTCCTCCTCCTCTACCCTCTCTGTCCGTCTCCTCCACCTACTCCTCTCCCTCCTATATATGAAAACGGTGTCAAAGTCGCAAGGTACCCTCCGCCACACTAAATTCACTGGCTTGCAGATTATAAAAATCTCGTTCATGAAAACACACATTTATGTGCTGACTTTCATGGTGACCAGTCAAACAATTTGGATGTTCTTCTATAACGCACCCTCCGTCTTGCACAAATGGATGCTTACGAAAGGTAGCCCATGTATTAATTCAGGATATAAGCTGTCTACATTCCACATTTGATTCAATTCCGTCCAGCCATTTCGACGTGCCGAGTAAGAAACGTGTTAACTACCTGTAAGGTATCCTTCGCCATGCACCATACGAAGATCATTTTAGTGTGCCTATAACCTTAGTGCGAGTGCAAGCAATGAGTTGACGAAGATTATCGCACAGACATATATGACTAGACCGGCAATGCCATATACAGTATAATTGGTATCAGTGAAGTCTCGCCGCCATATTTCTTTACTATAAACGTCTGAGCAGTCGTTTGCGTTATTACAGAAAATAGTCGTAAAAATACCGAAGAACTGACGTAACTAAGCTGTCTTTAGACTTTTGACATTTGAGAAATTCGTGTGATTTATATGGCTGTAATTTTTTCAGCTGGAGTAAGCTTTGAGACATACAGTAATGAGTTGCACTGATTACCTGTTATTATTAATCTGTTCCAATGTCATTCAACTTCGGCTTTTGTAGCAGTAATATGGTTCTCATAGAACTGTACTTTATCGTTGGATAACACGTATTCTCCTTTTGAGAGTTCTTACGAAATCTAGTCTGCTTTGACACATACACTGAGTAGCGTTTCCTGTTTTTGTTAATCTGTTACCAGTTTCAGTCAACTTCGGCTTTTCTTTTAATAGTATGACCGTTATAAATCTGTTACTTGTCGTAGATAACACATTTCTTTATGAGTGTATTTTTCAGATAACTACAGTCTACTTTAACTGTACGTAATGGTAAAATTTTAGTTACCATACCAGCGGCCTCACATGATTGTTGGCAACATCAACAAAACGATAGAAAGCCCTCGCCAATTTAATATATTCTAAGAAATCCACACAAAGTGACCTGATTAGTGTTTCGTACAGACGGTGAAGTAAATACCTGTTCTATAGTTGACACGTTCTTGTATGTACTCTCATTCACTCAGGAAAAGTAATTGCCCTCGTAAACGAAGACTTCGTGACAAAATATTTACGCTGTCACGCGATCGGCTAATGCCAACCTCACATGATTGACAACATAATGACGCGTAGCGGTCAAGACGCTAAGTAAAATTTAACCGTACGTAACAAGTTCTGATCGTAACACGATTCGACAATGTACGCCTATGTGTTAAATTTAATTATTGCGGAAGTATTAGTTCAAATGCAAATCATTTTCAGTTCAACTAGTAAAGCTTACAATGTCATATCGTATCAGATCATGGTAGTGTTGTTGTTGTTGTGGTCTTCAGTCCGGAGACTGGTTTGATGCAGCTCTCCACAATACCATATCCTGAGCAAGCCTCTTCATATCCACATAAGAACGGCAACCTACATCTGTCTGAATCTGCTTACTGTATCCATCTCTTGGTCTTCCTCTGCGATTTTTACCCCACACACTTCCCTCCAACGCTAAATTAACAATACCTTGATGTCTCAGAATGTGTCCTACCAATCTATCCCTTCTTTTAGTCAAGGTATGCCAGAAATTTCTTTTCTCCCCAATTCTGTTCAGTACCTCCTCATTAGTTACGCGATCCACCCACCTAATCTTCAGCATTCTTCTGTAGCACCATATTTCAAAAGCCTCAATCCTCTTCCTGTCCGCACTGTTTATCGTCCATGTCTCACTCCCATACAAGGCAACACTCCATACAAATGCCTTCAGAAAGGACTTCCTTAGGCTTAAATCAATATTCGATGTTAACAAATTTCTCTTTTTCAAGAACGCTTTTCTACCCATTGCCATTCTGCATTTTATATCCTCTGTACTGCGACCATAATTTGTTATTTTACTGCCCAAGTAACAAAACTCATCTACCTCCTTTATTGCTTCGTTTCCCAATCTAATTCCTTCAGCATCACCTGATTTTCTTACACTGCACTCCATTACCCTAGTTTTGCTCTTGTTAATGTTCATCTTATATGCACCTTTCAGCACACTATCCATTCCGTTCAATTGCTCTTCTAGGTTGTTTGCTGTATCTGACAGAATTACTATGTCATCGGCAAAACGCAATGTTTTTATTTCTTCCCCCTGAACTTTAATCCCTATTCCAAATTTTTCCTTGCTTTCCTTCACCGCCTGCTCGATGTACAAATTGAATAACATCGGAGAGAGGCTACAACCCTGTCTTATTCCCTTTCCAACTGATGCTTCCCTTTCATGCCCTTAGAGTCTAATAACTGCGGTCTGGCTTTTGTACAAGTTGTAAATAACTCTCCTTTCCCTGTATTTTACCCCTGCTGACTTCAGAATTTGGAAGAGTGTATTCCAGTCAACATTGTCAAACGCTTTCTCCAAATCTACAAAGGCTAAAAATGTAGGTTTGCCTTTTCTTAGTCTATCTTCTAGGATAAGCCGCAAAGTGAGTATTGCCTCCCGTGTTCCCACATTTCTCCTGAACCCAAACTGATCTTCCCCGAGGTCGGCTTCTACAAGCTTTTCCATCCTTCTGTATATAATTCGTGTTAATATTTTGCAACCATGACTTATTAAACTGATGGTTCTGTAGTTTTCACACCTGTCTGCACCTGCTTTCTTTGGAATGGGGATTATAACATTTTTCTTAAAGTCTGAGGGTACTTCGCCTGTCTCATACATCTTACACACCAGGTGAAACAGGTTTGTCATGGCTGGTTCTCCCAGAGACTTCAGTAGCTCTGAGGGAATATCATCTACTCCAGGGGCCTTGTTTCGACTTAGGTCTTTCAGGGCTCTGTCAAATTCTTCTCTCAGTACAGTATCTCCTATTTCACCTTCATCTACATCCTCTTCCCTTCCTACAATATTGTGTCGAAGTTCATTTCCTTTGTAGAGTCCCTCTATATACTCTTTCCACCTTTCAGCTTTCTCTTCTTTGCTGAGAACTGGTTTTCCATCAGTGTCCTTGATATTCATAGAGCTGTTTTTCTTATCTCCAAATGTTTCTTTTATTTTCCTGTAGGCTGTATCTATTTTTCCCCTATTTATACATTCTTCTACATCCTTGCATTTGCCTTCTAGCCACTCCTGCTTAGCCATTTTGCACTTCCTGTCAATCTCATTTCTTAGTCGCCTGTACTCCATTTTGCCTGTTTCATTTACTGCATTTTTATATTTTCTCCTTTCATCGATTAAATTTAGTATCTCCTGTGATATCCAAGGATTTTTTGTAGGTCTTGCCTTCCTACCTATTTTGTCCTCTGCTACCTTCACTATTTCATCTCTCAATGCTACCCATTCCTCCTCTACTGTTTTATTTTCCCCTGTTTCTGTCAATTGTTGCCTAAAGCTCCCTCTGAAATTCTTAAGAACCCCAGGTTCCTTCAATTTATCCAGGTCCCATCTCCTTATTTTCTTACCTTTTTGTAGTTTCTTTAGTTTCAGCCTACAGTTCATAACCAACAAGTTATGGTCAGAGTCTATATCTGCCCCTGGGTGTCTTACACTTTAAAACCTGGTTCCGAAATCTATGTCTTACCATTATAAAATCTATCTGGTATCTCCCGGTGTCTCCTGGTCTCTTCCACGTATACAACCTTCTTTTGTGATTCTTGAACCAGGTGTTTGTTATAACTAAATTATGTTCTGTGCAAAATTCTACCAGGCGGCTTCCTCTTTCATTCCTCTTGCCCAGACCATATTCACCTACTATCTTCCCTTCCCTTCCTTGCCCTACTACCGAATTCCAGTCTCCCATAACAATTAAGTTTTCCTCTCCCTTAATTGTCTGAATAATTTCCTTTAACTCCTCATATATTTCTTCGATCTCCTCATCATCGGCAGAGCTAGTTGGCATATAAACCTGTACTACTATTGTCGGTGTTGACTTCGTATCTATCTTGACAATGATAATGCGATCACTGTGCTGGCCATAGTAGTTTACCCGCATTCCTATTTTCTTATTCATTATCAATCCTACTCCTGTGATACCCCCAACTGATTTTGTATTTATAATCCTGTACTCACCTGACCAGAAATCCTGTTCATCCTGCCACCGAACTTCACTAATCCCCACTATATCTAACTGCAACCTATCCATTTCCCTTTTTAAATTTTCTAATTTTCCTACTCGATTAAGGGATCTAACATTCCACGCTCCGACTCGTAGAATGCCAGTATTGTCTTTTCTGATGATCACATCCTCCTGAGTAGTCCCCGCCCGGAGATCCGAATGGGGGACTATTTTACCTCCGGAATATTTTACCCGAGAGGATGCCATCATCATATGTTCATACAGTAGAGCTGCATGTCCTCGGGAAAAATAACGGCTGTAGTTTCCCCTTGCTTTCAGCCGTTCGCAGTAACTGTGTGGCAAAGCCACATTAGCTGATGTTACAAGGCCAGCTCAGTCAATCATCCAGACTGTTGCCCCTGTAACTACTGAAAAGGCTGCTGCCCCTCTTCAGGAACCACACGTTTGTCTGGCCTCTCCACAGATACCCCTCCGCTGGATCATGGTAGTATCGTAAGGAAAATTTTTGACGTGAGGTGACGCAATATGGCGGCGTCAGGATTCAATCACAGAGGGACGTTTGCCAGTCTAGTAATATGTCTGTGGTTTATCGCAATCGGATGTAGATATGCCGTGTATAAAAGACAAACATTAATTCTTATATATTTGATTCGTATCAACTTTGCATGAGGTACAAGGCAGGATTGCTCCCATGAACTTCCATTGCTAGAGTGCTATTCCGGTATAGGAGAGCCTCGGCAACATGCTACATATTACGTATAGTTTGTGGTGTGGTGGTGGGAGACGTGCTTCAAGACAGTCGGTGCGGTTGCGGTGTTCACGAGGCCGCAGTGTGTCAGGTGTCAAAGCGTCTGCCTAGGAAGCAGCAGGTCCCGGGTTCGAATCCCGCCACGGCACAGATCTTAATCCAATGCCTTCTTTTTAAGTTCTATTATGCCTTGGGACGCGTTATTACCGCCATCTGTGTCTGTGCATATCGCATACTACGAGTTACGTCACCTTAATGTAATGCGAAATTACTTTACGCTCGTTCCTATCACACACCGCGCCGAATGTCAACAAGGTTTTCACGAATAATAATTATTCCACAGTCAAGTAAAATGATCTTCGACACGCGTAAGAAAATAAAATTCTTTTCTCTCCAATTCTGTTGAGCACCTTCCCATTAGGTACACGATCTACTCATATAATCATCATTCGTCTGTAGCACCACATTTCGAAAGCTTCTATCATCTTTTTGTGTCAGAACTCTTTATCGTCCACGTTTCACTCACATACAATGCTACACTCCAGACAAATGCTTTCAGAAAGGACTTCCTTACATTTAAACTAATTTTGGATGTCATCAAATTTCGCTTCTTCACAATCACTTCTCTTCCCATAGCCATTCTGGATTTTATATCTTCTCTACTTCGGCCATCAAGAAGTTGCTACCCAAATAACAAAATACATCTACTTTTATTGCCTAATTACATAATCTAATTCATTCAGCATCGCCTGATTTTTCTGACATTCCATTCCATTACCCTCATTTTACTCTTGTTAATGTTCATCTTACGTTCCTTTCAAGACACTGTCCATTTTGTTTAATTGCTCTTCCAGGTCCTTTGCTGTCTCTGACAATACTATGTCTTCAGCGAACCGTAATGTTTCTATTCCCTTTCACTGGACTTCTCCTTTCATTCCTTCACAGCTTGCTCAATGTATAGATTGAAAACATTGGAGAAAGGCTACAATCCTGTCTTACTCCCTCCCCACTCACTGCGAACCTTCCATGCCATTCGACTCTAATAATTGCTGTCTGGTTTTTGTACAAGTTGAATAGTCCTCTTCGCTTTCTATATTTTATCCCTGCTACCTTCAGAATCTGAAAAAGTGTATTCTAGTCCACATTGTCAAAAGCCTTCTCTAAATGCCAAGAACGTAGGTTTTCCTTTCCTTAATCGATCTTTTAAGATAAGTCTTAATGTATTGCCTAGCGTGTTCCTATATTTCTCGTAAATCCAAACTGATCTTCTCCAGGGTCGGATTCCATCAGTTTTTCCATTATTCTGTAAATAATTCCTGTTAGTATTGTGAACCATGACTTATGAAACTGACAATTCTATAATTTTCACGTTTGTCTGCACTTGCTTTAATAGTTATTGGAATCATTATATTCTTCTTGATGTGTAAGGATATGTCCCCTCCCTCACTCATCTTGCGTACCAGGTGGAACAATTTCTTCATGACTGGCTCTCCTAACGATGATACCAGTTCAGATGGAACATAGTCTACTCCAGGGACCTAGTTTCTACTCAAATCCTTTAGTGCTCTTTCAAAGTCTTCTCGTTGTATATTGCTGTACTTCATTTTACATTTCTAGAATACTGCCTTCAAGTTTATTTCCCTTGTACAGGCCTTCTAAATATTCCTTCCTATACCTTCCAATTTTAAGCTTTCCATTCTTGCTTAGTACATGTTTCCCATCTGAGTTCTCGATATTCTTCTACGGTCTTGCATTTCTCCTCAAGCCACTCCTGCTTAGCAAGTCTGCACTTCCTGTCAACCTCATTTTTCAGACGTTTGTAGTCCCTTTTGCCTGCTTCACTTGATGCATTTTTATATTTTCTCTTCTCATCAATTAAGACCATTATGTCCTGTGTTATCCAGGTATTTCTATTAGGCCTTGTCCTGCTTATATGATCCTCTGCGGCCTTCACTACTCTATCTCGCAGAGCTACCCGTTCTTCTACTGTATTACTTTCCTCCGTTTCAGCCAACCCTTGCCTAATGTTCCTTCTGGAACTCTCAACCATCTCTGGTTCTTTAAGTCCAGATTCCATGTCCTTAGTTTTCTACCTTTTTGGATTCTCTCAAGTTTTAATCTACAGTTCAAAACCAATAAGTTATGGCCAGTCTATACCTGCCCCTGGATATTTCTTACAGCTTAAAATATGATTTCTAAATCTGTTGCTTACCATTATAAAGTCAATCTGGTACCGTCCAGCGTCTCCTGGTCTCTTCAACGTATACAGCCTTCTTTCATGATGATTAAACCAAGTGTTTGTGATGATTAGATTGTACTCTGCAAAAATGCTACCAGGCGACCTCGTCTTCCGTTCCTTTTCCCCCGTCCATATTCATCCCCTACATTTCCTTAACTTCCCTTTCCTGCTACTGAGTTCCAGTCCCCCATCACAATCAAGTTTTCTTCTCCTTTAACGGTCTGAATAATTTCTGTTATCTCCTCATAAATTTCTTCGATCTCCTCATTATCGACAGAGCTAGTTGGCATATAAACTTGCACTACTGTGGTCGGTGTTTGCTTCGCGTCTATCTTTGCTACGGTAATGCATTCACTAGGCTGTTCATAGTAACTTACCCACATTCCTATGTTCTTATTCATTATCAGACCTACTGCGTTACGACCAAAAAATCTTGTTCCACCTGCCACCGAACTTCACTAATCCCCACCACATCTAACTTTAATCTACCCATTTCTCTTTTCAAATTATCTAAATTACCTACTCGAGTAAGGGATAAAACATTCCACGCAACAATCCGTAGAATGCCTGTTTTATTTTTCTTTATGACGACATCCTCTTAAATAGTCGCCGGCCGCGGTGGCCGAGGGGACTGAGGCGCTCCAGTCACGGTCTGCACGGCCACTACGGTCGGGGGTTCGAATCCTCCTCGGGCATGGATATTTGTGCCGTCCTTAGTATTAGGTAGTTCATAAGTAGTTTGTAAGTTTAGGGACTGATGACCCCGTAGTTAAGTCCCATAAGCTATACAAACATTTGAGCATTTCTTAAGTAGTACCCGCCAGGAGATCCGAATGGGGGACTGTTTTATCTCCGGAATATTTTACCCGAGAGGATGCCATCATCATGGTATTAAATACACCTGTCAGTGCCGACTTTCATCGCCTATTGCGCAGAGAATTGTCACTAGAAATCTTCCCGGCATGACGTATGTAATGTACAACTAATGTAGGGTCAAGTGGGGTAATGATAAGACAAATTTTGAATCTTTTGCTAAATATTTTTAGATAATGACTCACATTTTCTGAAAAATGAATGACCATCACACAGAAGGCAATACATTTTCAATGTCAACATCATTTTCAGTTTTCGTTTGAGGAGAAAAGCAATAAAAATTAAAATAAGTTTCTCATAGTTACCCGGCATGTGGGGTAATGATGAGACAGCCATGGGGTAATTATAAGACAGGCATATATCTCAATTTGATCAGGGAAAAAAAGTGACGAACGGGACTCGATCCAGCGACCAACGAGTACGGGGCTCGGACGCTAACCACTACGTACGTACAAGTACATGTGGCACACATTTGACGACCGACCGAAATTATCTTGGGTTTTTGTCAATAACGCTTGAGAAGTACGCGCTACTGCTTACACATTTTGTTGTCCTCATAGAGTAGTATGAGTATACGAAGTTTGCAGTAAATCCGCATTCCAAACGTCGTGGCCTCCCCTTATTAAAATCAATAAGCTGAAGACAAACTATACGAAACTATTTTCGATTACTATTAAAGGGTAGGCATTTCGTTGAAAGGTCTCACGAAAATGGGAAAACTCTTGATTCGAAATACTACTTTTAAAAAGATGGACATTAAATAATAAGACACACTTTGATGTAGATATGAAACAGTTTGTAAAAGTAGTTTTGTACAGCGTGCATTTAATTTAATTTAGGCAACTTGACGCACTATGTACGGAAAACCTTGTACTAAATGTGTTCCCAACTTTATAAAAATGATATGCAGACTGCGCACTGCATAAACTGTGTAATTATTAGTGTTATGATCTGCCTTTAGGCCTTGTGAGGCCTTGCCTTGGTGTTGGTCGTACAGGGTGACCTAAGTATCGTAAACTAACAAGATTCGCCTTATCAGTTCGGTTCATATTTGACAGGTAGCTTGTGTTTGGATGAAAGTGGACTGTCTGATATTTTGGTTCACTACCTACACTTCATAGTACTAAATGGACTAGAAATTAACTGGATCGATAGATGTGGTAAACTGAGCAGTTTTCATCGTTGTGCATGCGGTCGATCGCTTCTATTTTCCCACTAACGTGCGATCTATGAAACGGTCGCCCATACGTTGTATGGTCACCTATGCGTTGTTTGTGTGTGTGGGGGGGCCGTTGAGAGTTGAACATAGAGGAAAAACAGTTGCAGTAAATGTTCACACCAATGCATTACCTCTATCAAGCTCTAGTACAGCAAAACAAGTGCAGGTTGGTTACAGAAAAATTTCACAAAACAATGATCTAAGACTCAGTGTGTAAACACTTGAAACAATACTGTCAAAGTGAAAGTGATCCTTTTCGAAACAAAATTTTGACTTCTGATGAAAAATAAAGCAACTAAAAGATCGCCAAAGAATTTGTAGTAAAGTGGCTCAAATAGCAGAACAAACTTCCTTGGATCAGTTCGTGGATGGGACAGGCATGTTAAACCCCTGTCCACAAGTTGCACTGGATGGATGTTAACAAGGTCGCGAGGAGTACGAGCAACATTATGTACAACTGAGAAGGCCACCCTCGAAAAGCGAGCGGGACCGAGTCAAGGATACATTAGGTTAAAATAAGTGGACGTGGAGATAATATTGAGAAGTAGTAAAAGTCTCATTTTGTAAAAATAAAATTTTCTACTTTTATTCCTTCTTCATTTATTGAATGTCCTTCATAGTAAGCACTGCGCAGGCACATCATTCGATGTAAAACTGTTAGAGGGATTACTACACACATCGTATTTAAGTTGCAGTTTGATGGTATAAGACTATAAGTGAATAACTCGAAGGTGCTATAATAGCTTTAGAAACTAGATTAGTTTGCATATGACCACAGGGACAACATGTTACCAAACACTACCGACTTTAATTTTAGAAATGTAAGAAAGCGTCGTGCCAGCACCACCTAGAGACAAGGCCTCACAAGAGCCCGTGCTACGTCACACTGACCAGCTGAATGGCTGGCCGCTAGGGCACGCCCACTGCCTCGTAGCTGCCAGCCAGTAAGGTGGCGGCCGCGGCCTCGTCAGTGTGACGTAGTACGGGCTGTTGAGAGGCCTTGTTTCTAGGTGGTGTTGGTCGTGCAGGGTGACCTAGGGATCGTAAACTAACAAGATTAGCCTTATCAGTTCGGTTCGTATTTGACTGGTCGTTTATGTTTGGGTGAAAGTGGACTGTTCAAAATGTTCCAATGTTTGTATAGCTTATAGGACTTAACTACGGGGTCATCAGTCCCTAAACTTACAAACTAATTATGAACTAGCTAAGACTAAGGATGGCCCGAGGGGGATTCGAACCTCCGACAAAAGTGGACTGTAAGATATTTTGGTTCACTACCTACATTTCATAATACTAAATGTATTGGAAATTAACTGGATCGATAGATGTGGTATGTTGATTGTTTGTTGTTGTGGTCTTCAGTCCGGAGACTGGTTTGATGCAGCTCTCCACAATACCCTATCCTGAGCAAGCCTCTTTAACTCCACATAAGAACGGCAACCTACATCTGTCTGAATCTGCTTACTGTATCCATCTCTTGGTCTTCCTCTGCGGTTTTTATCCCACACACTTCCCTCCAATGCTAAATTCACGATTCCTTGATGTCTAAGAATGTGTCCTACGAATCGATCCCTTCTTTTAGTCAAGATATGCCAGAAATTCCTTTCCTCCCCAATTCTATTCAGTACCTCCTCATTAGTTATGCTATCCACCCAGAAATCGGAATCAGGCTTAAATCAATATTCGAGGTTAACAAATTTCTCTTTTTCAAGAATTCTTTTTCTACCCATTGCCATTCTGCAGTTTCCTCTGTACTGCTATCATCATTTATTTTACTGCGCAAGAAACAAAACTCATCTACCTCCTGTATTGTTTCGTTACCTAATCTAATTTCTTCAGTATCGCCTGATTTTCTTAGACTGCACTCCATTACCCTAGTTTTGCTCTTGTTAATCTTCATCTTATATGCCCCTTTCAGCACACTGTCCATTCCGTTCAATTGCTCTTCCAGGTCCTTTACTGTCTCTGTCAGAATTACTATGTCGTCGGCAAAATGCAAGCCGGCCGCGGTGGCCGAGGGGACTAAGGCGCTCCAGTCACGGTCCGCACGGCCACTACGGTCGGGGGTTCGAATCCCCCCTCGGGCATGGATATTTGTGCCGTCCTAGTTCGTAAGTAGTTCATAAGTAGTTTGTAAGTTTAGGGACTGATAGCCTCGTAGTTAAGTCCCATAGACTTTACAAACATTTGAACATTTACAAAATGCAATGTTTTTAATTCTTCACCCTGAACTTTAATTCCTTCTCCAAATTTCTCCTTGCTTTCCTTTATAACTTGCTCAATGTACAAATTCAATAACATTGGAGAAAGGCTGTGGTAAACCGTGCATATTTCATCGTCGTGTGTTTTCCGTAAATGTATATTTTCTGAACCATCTGGAAAATGAACTGTTCAAACAGTAAGCAGTCTGTCGCAAATTGTAATTTTATATCATCTCGAATTACACGTTGCGTGCGGTTAGTGCATCATCAGACTGGAACAATAATGATAATATTACATCTTAAGTACGTGACCGTTGCGGGCAGCAGATTGTGATACTAAAGGTAAGTAAATTTGAAAAAGTCGAAACTTAGTTGGTCTAATGCTGAAGGTAGAAGAATTTGGGACCTCGGATGTCATGTCGAACAGCGGTGGAAAGAAGCTGTATCATTCTGAAACAGTTATCACAAAAGATCTGTATAGAGACGTTTAAAGGAAAATAACTGCAGCTTTAAGTGAAACACCAAAAGAGCCGGAGATTAAAAGAATTAAAATAATAGGCTGGTTCATTATGATAAAACTGACAGTAGCATATGGAAGAGCCAGTGTCACGTTGGGTCCACGCTTACGAACATGAACTGAGTAATCGCGTAATAAAAAGACTACGAATTTCAACCAAGTCTGCTCACTTTTGGAATTATTTATTCATTGTTGCACCATCTGCCATTATAGAATGGTACAAAATGTACTTCCCTGCTGCACGACTTGTACAAGCAATAAGGTAAACGTGCTCCGGCGAAAGCGGTGCTACCGAGTGACCTAGATACCTGGTTCGTGAGCGGAGATATCGTGTTCAATACATACAAAGATAATGCTTTTATTTTTTAAGGCTTGTTGTATGCAGACAGGTTCAAAAAGAACTGCTGGGAATTTTTCACTAGGATCCGCAGAAGGTAACCATGGGACGCTGTGTATAACGAAGCGCGGTCCAGAAGGCACGAAGTCGGTTTGTCGTGCTGTGTACATGCGTTTCTCTCTGTAAATGTGCCCGGTTGTGAGCAAAAATATCGTACAGTTCCTCAGTTTTGATCATACATAAGCGACCTCTCAAATATCAACCGAATTTGTTGGCCGCCTTTGATGTCCACCCATTGCAAGGATGTCGGCTGCATCACGAATATATTTGCCGAAAGATTTCAAATGTTTATATAGCTCATGGGACTTAACTACGAGGTCATCAGTCCCTAAAACAAACGACTTATGAACTAGCTTATACTAAAGACGGCACAAACATCTATGCCGGAGAGAGGGATTCGAACCCCTGACGCAGCGGCCGTGCATACCGTGACTGGCGCGCCGCAGACCGCTCGGCCACCGCGGCCGGCGAAAGATTTCAGAAGAGTGCTCCTGAGTTCACGAGACCTTGAGCCAGTCGCTGATAGATATGTTATACGACAATTACCATGCTGCGTGTAAGGCAAGGATGTAAAATTCCAACCCGAGGGTTACTTCCGTCCAAAGACATTAACAATGCTGTCTGAGAAATGAGCATATGATACGTAACACGAAAGGCAATGATACATTATATTTCCCGAAGTCTAACGTCGCATTAAATTTGTGATTTAAAATTAGTTATGTAATAAATATGTTTGAAAAAGCCGAGTGCAGAATAGTGATTTTGGGAGGTTTAGCTCGGGTTCTATTTGAGCTAGGGTAATGCAGTAAAACGTTAACGGTTTAGTTCTGCATAGCGCCCGCGTATAAGGTCATTAGGACCGCAGACTGATCCGAATATGTGGCGGGAAGTGGGCACAGTCAACTTATCTGGCAGTGAAGACATAAAAGAAACTTTGACAGATTCCCATTTTCTGAAGAGAGAATTCTTCTGATCCAGCCCAGTGAGATCTCAAAGTGGAACCCTTGCATCTGTAATAGCAAATTTGCTGGATGCTTCTCCCACACAACGAGCAAGCCAATAAGAACAGATACCTTTCCTCTGGAGTCTACAAACTACAATGTCCTGAATGCCCAGCTGAATATATAGGACAGACAGGCCGGATCTTTAAAGTACGTTTTACTGAGCACCTTCTTGCAAAAAAGTCATCTCAAAAAACATTCCCCCTTTGCGGAACACACTGTGTTCTAATCATTATCATCTCATCATCATTGGCAAGTAAGTCGCCCACGCGGCGTCAAATAAAAAGACTTACACTCAGGCGGCCGAACAATCCCCCAAGGTATCTCCCGGCCAAGAAAGCCATACGCTCATTTCATTTCATCAACAACCTACCAATGACAACATACAAATTTTAAATGTTGCGTAGAAGGGGCGTAAGTTAAATTTACTGGAAGAGTTTGAGATAGCGAACCGCGCTTGCTTTGGACACCCACAGCACCTAAACGATCAGTTGGCATGCAAAGATCAAACATTCCTAGATATTATGGTGTGTCTGTTCAAATAAAATTCCTTTCATTTATAAGTACCAAGGAGGTTAGAATACAGGGAGACGCCCATATGCTGAAAAAGTGAAGCCTGCCTCCGCCGTATTGGTCAGTTTTGGTGAAGTGTTCGTAATGTAGAGCTAATGGTTTATATCACTTAAAACAGGAAGAAAACGTCCAACGGTTTTGCCGTGATGTGCAGCGTGTTAAGAGTGCATATTAGCCGTTAGAAATTAATTTTTGAAATATATTATAATGAGTAAAAGTAAAGCAGTCAACAATCCGAAGATTGGTTTGAACACCACAGTGCTTTAGTAGGCATGGTCCTGTTTGGAGGTGGTATGCCGTTGCCTTCCTCCGACCTTCGAACTGACCAGCCAGTTATAGGGGGACCTGCAGTTTAACGTGGGTTCCGAACCACGGTGCTACTCGGTATTTTTCACATGAGCAATACTGCCAGAGGTGAAAGAAGTCGAAAGTGACAGATAAAAATCTCAGGACCTGGCGGGGATCGAACAAGCGACCTTTGGATTTGTAGTCTGGCACTCTACCACTGTGCAACCGAGGCGCACTTATGAGTATTTACCAGTTTTTAATCAATAAAGTATATTGTCTGAAAGTACATTCTTTGCCGTGGTTGTCAGTTCAATACATTAACAGCAAGAGGGTCGACTTAAGGCATAGTTTTAACGGAGAAATAGCTTTCCAGAACTGACGAAGACGGTGTACAGGCTTCAATTGACGTATGTGCTACGCATAGATATTGCCACCACCCTTTACTCTAACCTCCTTGATAAGTACCAACATGAACTATTAACTTCGGTCCTGCTTAATAACCTCCCTTTCGTTAAATTTGTATTCAGATAGCTAGATTTCATCCGTCCCGTCTTATACACCGGCTTCCTATGTCACGCCGGCCGCGGTGGCCGAGGGGACTGAGGCGCGTCAGTCATGGTTTCCACGGCCACTACGGTCGGGGGTTCGAATCCCCCCTCGGACTTGGATATTTGTGCCGTCCTTAGTATAAGCTAGTTCATAAGTAGTTTGTAAGTTTAGGGACTGATGACCCCGTAGTTAAGTCCCATTAGCTCTACAAACATTTGAACATTTTGATCCTATGTTACTGCCTACCCACAGTACCTTAGTCTGTAAAAGTCGGCGGAGCAACACACCACGCCCGCCCACCGCCTGTGAGCGCTATTGTAAACATGGGCTTATATCATAAGAGACCAACGCTTCTATTAAGGTAATTTTAAAAATCGGTTTTGTGTTTCTCACATCTTTACCGAGTATGTTCCAACTGTAATTCGTTGTTACCCGATTATTTGTAGGACTACAAGGAAATCCAAAAACTCCAGAAAAATAGAAACACCGCAAAACAACTTACGGTGTCACACCACGGAGAGCACATTATACGCTTTGTTTACCATTTATACTATCTTCTTAACACAAAATAAGCCCGTGTACCATTATACCCGTTTTGTAATTCCGCCTTGTAATTTTTTGTAAATTCTGTCACGTAGATAATCTGAAGAGCCCTGCTAAAGGGCGAAACGCGTCATTAATTAAAGAATAAAACAATCTGCAATCAAGACAATTTTTTGCTGAAGGAACAATAATTCCTCTGTTAATCATCTCAGCAGTTAACATAATCTCCATTAACCAGGCTTCAGATAAAAAGATATGTGCATAAGGGCGAAGCACAAAGTGATTACCGCGAATTTGAAAGGGTTTTATTGAAAATACTAGCGAGCACGACAGTGCGTAGCTGTTACAGTAATGTAAATACGTACGGTAATGGAAATCTGTGTAGAAATACCCATCCCGATCTCTGCCCCCCCCCCCTCCTCTCTGCGCGTCGCCTTCCGCCCCCCCCCCCCCTTCCTATGTTCGTTTTTCCCCTGCCCCGCTGCCACCGTCTTGACCTTGAGCCTCGTTTATTATGTATCCGTGGCATATACGGATCCCCTGGCTATTGTAGCCTTCCTCAGTCCCGCGCTGCATTTCCTTCACTGTATCCCCTCCTGGCCATAAGTCTCACACTCCCATCCTGCGGGTTCGGTATCTAAAATTGATATGTGCTTCTTCCATGCCTGCTTTAAGAGGGGACTATACAGTATGACACTTCGATTATATATAACATTCTGTTTAAAATTCTGATATATTTAATGAGCCGCAGAAAGGCACAAATAAACATTAGAGATTCGAAGTGCGGCAGCCGGAGGTTGATGGTTGTATGTGTTGTATGCCTGTGTGATTACGTTATTGTTCTATTTTCTGAAGAAGGCCACGGTCGATAGCTGAAAGTGTTGTAACGGTATGTGTTATATGTGCCTGTCGCAGCTCGTCGACATATCTTTGCGGTGAGTTGTAAACTATCCTTATTATATTGACAATATAAATTGCTAGACAACAAAAAAAGCAACACATCGAAGGAAGCATCCAAATAGGGTGAAATTTGCGGCATGCCTGAGAAATCGGTGATAGTGTCGGACATAGCCAAGGAAACACGAGGCGTGTTTTTTAAAGTAAGTACCGTTTTGAAATTTAAAAAAGACGTGCTAAGATCTCAATTTTATACGCACTGGGTACCAACATCTGTTCTCTAAGCACTGACGCCATTAAACCCTTTCTATACGAGAACGAGACGTGCAACACGCACAAGGAAGTCGTTAGATGCAGCGCCCCTTGCGATAGACCGTCGAACTACGAAGAAGCGTTCAAACGGTACGCATTTGTTGAGTCGTCCGCTTCACGTGACTACTTCGCTTGTTGTCACGTTACAGCAAATGAATCACTGCGTTAACATCACTTTTCGAAACTGTAAGATACATTGTGATGGTTAAAACATTTGTGTTTTAGACTGCCACTATGAAACTGTATTTGTTTTCGTACCGTTCATGCGTAACTACGTCGCTCACACGTGTTAACGTTCTCATTATAAAATGCGATTACATACTTCCAGCCCCTGCAGTTTGAGGCGCCTATGTATATGATGAACAAGCTCAGGTGTCTATACATGGACCTTTCACTTTGATAAAGCTTCAAATATTGTTTACCAAAAACAAATATTTTAGAAGATGGTAATAAAGACGATTTGCAGTTAAAATTTCACACGCCGTGTGTCCAATTTTTAATTGGGTACAGAGATACAGCTCTTGGTATGTACAACAAACTGATTTGGATATTTTGACTGACTCTTTCGTCGGTTCTTGGTAGATCACCATATTGACTTTTATTTAAATAACAGGTTTTCGACGTAGTTTAAAGCCTGAATATGTCATAATAAGCCGAAAACCGCGTAACTACGTGGAAATGAACGTGTAGCACATATACCAAATACTACTGTTAAGTGTGATGTACTACCAAGAACCGACGGATTAATCAGTGGAAATTTATTTACATTTGCTCTACGTTTGTTGGTATGTCATATTAACAGCTATATCTCTGTATTCAATAAAAATTGTACACATGTTATATTAAATTTTTAATACAATCCTCTATAGTATCACCCCCTAAAATACTTACGACTGAGTCGAAAAACTACGTTGCTTTGAGCAGGAGACAAGTACACATTCTCAAATTCCCGTCTTGGCTTAGTTTTTTGTCAGCTGGGTTCCCCATTCTGTCGTCTGCGCATGCGCGAAGCACTTCCATACGCGTGAGAATAGGATCCATCCTATACCGTCTACTAGCGATCGTATGCGTGCATCTCGTGCAATTGGACGCGTCTACACTGAACGCGGTCGGTGTGACCGGTGCATCATGGGTATCTCGTAAGCTCTCACTTCCCATGTAGAAAGGGCTTTACAGTCTGATTCTTCCTTCTCTACGTTGTGTACTGGGTGTTTAAGATGTCTCAGATAATCGTGAGTCACGCCGACTGTGAAGTAAGGGCCGTTATAAGATTTCTTAGTGGTAAAGGACTAAAAGCGATCGATATTCATCGTGAGATCTGTGCAGTTTACGGGGAAAACATTGAGTGATGGAATGGTAAGAAAGTGGGTGAGAGCATTTAAAGATGGCCGCACAAATGTGCATGATGAACGGAGTTTCATCGGTCGCTAATGAAAGTTTGATGCAGGAAGTGAACAATAAGGTGAGAGAGGAAGACGCTTTACGATTTCCTCCTTGTGAGATGACTTTCCTAGTGTTTTGTGTGACACTGTGACCGAGCAAGACGATGACGAAATCAAAACAGTGTGATGCAGTTGTTAACAAGTCAGGCGGTAGATTTCTATGAGGAGGGTAATTCAAAAGCTGGTACAATGTTATGACAAGTGCCTCAATATTGACGGAAATTATGTGGAAAAGTAGATTAAGGTACAGGCTTTTGTGTAAAAATAAAATTATTGAGAATAACTCGTATAATGGGGAACTGTGATCAGTAGATGCAGGAGCGAAAGATAGATCGTCGGACCCGATTGCACCACTACACCTGATGGCTGGGATGCTGTGCTCGTGGCAATGAAGGAAACTCTGCCATACAGTATTGCAACAAATTGGGCCTGTTGCATTAGAAGCAGTGTGCGGTTGTGCCATTAGACATTGTAGCTGAGTGGATTGTGTCAAATAATGATCATGGATGTTTATTGTCTTTAGTGTAAGTTAGTTCATAATTAGTTTGTAAGTTTAGGGACTAATGACCCCGCAGGAAACACACACACACACACACACACACACACACACACACACACACACACGTTTGAATTGAGGGAGGACTCGAACCTCCGACGAGAGTGTGTCTGCAATGCGTTTATTTGCTACGCCACAGGCGTTCGGGCCGGCAGTAGTGCGATGAACAAGGCCAACCGAATGGAACAACTTTTTCACCGACGAATCCATATGGCTCCTGCACCCTATAATGGTCATATATGAGTCTGGAGACAAAAGAGGTTTAAACCCCTCACTATTGCCGTATGCTTCGCCTTACTGGTTTTGCCGTGGTAACAGGTGGATTCCACTTAGGCACCCCCCCCCCACCCCCCTTAGTATGCATTAGTGGTACACTAACCAGCTGACATCGCATCACTGAAGTGTTGGAGCCTGTTTTTCTTTAATACTGTCGTTCATCTCCCTCTCGTCTATCGGAAACAATCGATGGTTTTGGAAGACTGTTGTCCCTGAACACATCACCCGCTACTACAGAAGTTCACGTTTGGCAACATATGTATATAGAAATACTACGGCCAGTCATACCCCAACAATCCATCCAAAGCCTCTTTGATTCATTGCCGAAACGTGTACCAACGGACTTTACCAGCAATGGCACCATTATGATTTCATCACTTTCCTTATCTCACAAGTGTCTTTTTTCCCCAATTGTATTACCTGGTTCTTCTTGGTGTTGCATTTTAGATGACCAGTAGTTTATAAACTAAAATAGTATCAGTGCACTACAAATAAACTCGACAAATAACCCCTTAGCAACCGAAATACCAACATAAAAACGACAATGTTACGTACTCGTGCATCAGTGTAATTACCATTGTTTCAATATCTTTCGCTAATTTTTATTACGAAGTTGTAGAGGTATCACGTAGCAGATTAACGAATTAATTTGAAAAGTACCTCAGTACGTAGTTAAATTTAAAGGGACACGCAAGATTTAGAAGACACGCAGACAGCTATTGTTGCAGAGAATCAGTTGTTAGATGGTTGGCAATTTTCAAGTTTTGTTTTGAATTTTGAAGCTTTTCTTCGTGTTTGTGATTATCAGGTAGTGATGTAATTGTTCCAAAATTGTCACGTGGGCAAGATACTATTTTTTATTTCGTCACGTTGCAAAATTTGAGCTGTATTATACTAGTATTGGCATCTGGTGATAAACGTAAGTAACACACAAAGATGTCATTTATTGCGATTTTTTCATAATTGATTTTAAATATTTTACGTGCTATAAACAAACATATATGTCGTGTTTAACCCGTAAATTCACAGATTATTTAGGAGCTTGTTGCATTTCATTTGGTAATTTCGCTCAAACAATCTTGACCACCATTTTTTAAACTTACACTTTGATCACTCTGGGAGACAAAAAGTGTTTGTTCTTGCCTAATGCCTACAGAATCACGTAAATTGACGGCCATAAACAGAGAAATGTCATTGAAGATTTGGACTACATGTAGGATGACTACAGGACTTCCTAGCGCAACGTAGTCGATACGGCGTCGTCAGCATTCTGATGCACTTATTGCCATGTTGTGTCGCCTAAGCTGCAAATATTTACATGGGAAGCATTTCACATTCCCGACCTATTACCATGTGTTTTGGAGCCCTGTCGTGCCCGGCAGTTTTCTCTGGACAAAGTGGCACACGCATGCATACAATCACGGTTATAGAGCCGCTGTTGACCAATGTCCAGTGAAGATATTGGTTGCGCACAGCGTAATGAATTAATAACAGTTCTGGCGATTGTTTTTCAAACAGTAATACAAAATTTACTTGCTTGTTTTCCATCTGTCTCGTTTTGATTCCAATGTCACCGTACACCTTACGATTTCGTTCCACTGCCACTTACCGTATACCTTAGGATCTTGACGTTAGTCAATAATGAGTGAACTAGTCGGAAATTGAGTCTGTTCTTTCTAAATGCTTAATTGGAAATAAAATGTTTCTGCGCAATCACGCGAATTTGAACCGAACCAGTACCTACGTAGTAATTGCTACAAAACAGGTGGGCCCTACTTGAACTATAGCAGTGCAATGTGTGCAGTTACTCTTCTATTGAAACTACTGTGACAGTTAATATTCAATTACTGCAGAAATGGCCACCACAAATAACTTGTTAAATATAAAAATTTTCAATTAAATATCAAAATTTTTAATAATGTTGAATATGTTCATTTTCAACAATTTTTAAGCCAGTCTGTTACTTTGTACCATACTGCCTATGTAGGAGCCTAAGAAGCCTGTACATATACCCTAACAGTGTACACAAACAGTTCGTGCTTTTTATGGTAGCCCTACATTGTCTCTTATTTATTGTTAACTGCAATTACTCTCCTGTTTTCCTTTCCTTATCTCAGTCATTCTCCTAATTATTTTCTTTGTCCTATTAATCAGCTACTCTGCTTCCCTGTCTTCCCGTATAATTATTTCTGAATGCGTCTATAGGTTCATCACTAATAATATATTTCGTATTTATTGTATGGTCCCACCATTTACCAGAGCCAAATTCCTGTGTGCCTATTCAGCACAGCTCAGAGAACACGGAGGACGTCAATGGATCAAATAATAATAGAGGCCAAACACAAGGAAATAGTTTGCGTTAGCATATTGGCAGTTCACAAACCAGTAGCCTAAAAATACGTTTCAGATGTAAAAATTGTCATTTATAAGAATTAAAATTTCCTTAACACAATTATTTCATAATTTCCAGGAACAGCATTCAACGATGGAGCAATTGCGAGCAGAAAATGTATCCTTGCAAGCAAAGCTCTTGAGTGTGGCACACTCTCCTCTGTCAGATTCGGAGAAGCAACAACTACTGCTTGGAGCTCGACAACATAGTTCTGCACCTGCATCCATGGTTGCCAGTGTGAGTACAATCAGTTAGCAAATGTTTTAGACTAATATCGTGTAATTTAGCAAATGTTTTAGACTGATATCGTGTAATTTAGCAAGTGTTTTAGACTGATATCGTGTAATTTAGCAAATGTTTTAGACTGATATCGTGTAATTTATCATTTGTGTTAAGTGTTATGTAGGGTGAGTCAGTTGTAAAGTACATGCTTTGAGGGTTGATACTATCAGTGTTTCATAACATCATAGTCACAATAAACATAAGCTCTTGTCTTAACCATTTCCCTGAGGTAAACTGATGGAAAAAAAACTAGGAATGGGAAGATACTATTATGGTATGGTTAGTGTAATTGTTGTTGTTTCCTCACTGAAGATATTCAGTTCGCTGTCAACTTCAATGCATTTTGATCTGAGTATTGTAAGCAGGAGTTGTGAAGCCGATCGGAGTTCAGTTGTGCATTATTTTACTGGAGTCCAAGCATGTTATAGAAGAGCAATTGAAGTTCCTCTCTAGTGTCCATTCAGCACTTGTACACTTTGCTCTTCAGCTACCCCACAAACAGTAATCCGATGGGGCTAAGATCAGGTGACCTCTGTGGCCAAGCAGTGACTCCACAGAGACTGGTCCAATGACCAGGATACGTTGTGTTGAGATATGCCTTCTGTGTCACTGGATGTACAGAATGTTTTGGAGCTCTGTCATGCTGAAAGTACATATGACTCGCGCTGCAAAGGAATATTCTCCACTTATTCTGGTAATACATTTTGAAGAAGATCAAGATAACATGCCTCATTAATACATTTATCTAAATCAACTGGACCAATGAGTTGGTCATCATTAATGTCATTGAAAATTCATTTCCACCATAACATGCACATTTTCATCTGCCTGTATGTGAGAGTTTTTGCGTTGTTGATTCCGTTGCAAGTAAATGCTGATTTATCAGTGAACATTGGCAATGATCCATTGACTGAATTCTTGCTCGGCGGCAGAATGCAATTCTCGTACACTCTACAAATGAAATGGAATCTGACTTCCCCATGTATTGTGTGTATCACTCGTGTTTGTGGAATACCAAATTGGGCAGCAATTCTTCTAGAGCTGGTAGTTGTGCTTTGTTCCTCTACTTCAAGAATTTTCTCAACTTCATTAGGAGAGTGTTGTACCGGACGTTCAGTGACGATATTTGTGCTGGGAAATGTACTACACTCGCACACCCCTGGCACTTTGTTATTCGGAAGTTATTGAGTTGTTGTTGTTAATTTTGTAAGGCAGCTATGGAATTCTTGTTGGACAAACTTTAGACAAACATCCTGTCTGCATATTCTGCTTGTATGAAGATCTGTGGAATTTTCACTACACCAAACTATTCTTTGTTCATGTAACAACATTGTTGTACCTTGCACTAAGGCAAGCACTGTTGGACTGAGACTTTAGGTAAACAACTGCACCCTGTGCAAGTGAACTGCGTACTGACATTGTTAGTAAAGATGATGTAACACTTTTTTCTTTCCTATTTGTTTTCATTGGTTTACTCAGAAATGGTTAAGAAATGGGTGTATATCTATTAGGTTTTTTGTTCAAAATCACCAGTAGTATCTTCTCTCCAAGCTTGTACTTTTCCATCTGCCTCACCCTGTAGATTAGGCACAAGGTATTTATTTGTCCCTTCAGCACATTTGGGAGTTTGCAGACTGAATGTCAGACACATTTCTGTTAGCTGCACTACACCAGGATGTAGTATTTATGAGTGGGTGGAGTACTGTTGAAAGGAATAACCGACTGATTTAGACATTAGTTTGACTGCTTTTAATAGTAAATCTAGACATATTGCTACTAGTGATGTTGTACCGTGCCAGGGAAAAATCAAAATACTATCCCTATTGTTAGACATTAAAGATCATTTAATCAAAAAATATTATTTTTCTGAAAACAGGTATGAATTTATTTCACTGTTTGTCATAGACACTCCCTTAAATAGACAATTCGTTTCTTTTGAAACATAACTGCTAATCTGGATGAATCCATCTTACTGATTGACCTACAGTTTAACGTGGGTTCCGAACCACGGTGCTACTCGGTATTTTTCACATAAGCAATACTGCCAGAGGTGAAAGAAGTGGAAAGTGACAGATAAAAATCAAAGGATCTGGCGGTGATCGAACCCGTGACCCTTGGATTTGTAGTCAGACACACTACCAATTTGACTGAATTGTGGCTAAATGCCAATTAACTAGTTTGGCACGCAAAGAAAATCTTTTTACCTATCATTGTACATTGCATACTCCGCTATATAATCTCATGTGAAACTGTTGCCATCGTTATTTAGTTACCAAAACTGGAAGCTATGTTAAAATTTCCCCCTTAAAACAAATTGTGTCACATGTGTGTGTGTGTGTGTGTGTGTGTGTGTGTGTGTGTGAGAGAGAGAGAGAGAGAGAGAGAGAGAGAGAGAGAGAGAGAGAGAGAGAGAGAGAGAGAGAGAGAGAGAGAGAGAGAGCGCTTTGGCAGCAGAGTGAAAAGTGGAAAGGGAGGGAAAGTAAAAATTGTATTGGAAGACCAACATGTAGACTAATAGGCAGAGCTGTGCCACACCAATCTTCCTTTGAAGAAATGAGACTGGGATTGTTAAATTATCTACAACATGGCAATATGTTGTTTCTGCTTATGGTGAAGGTGACAACTCTAATGGCGACACTAATTCACTGAGACAGTGAGATATATCAGTCAATGCTGTGTTATAGTTAATGTACAACAACAAACTAACACAGCAACATTATATGAGGGTTTAGACCTGCTACCATTGACAAAAAATTTCTTCAAAGTTAAACATTTCCATGAGATTTCTGTCTTTGGCTTTAGGTTTGATAGCAGAAGGTCCCTAATTCAGAGGAACTATTTACAATTTTTTTTTTACCTAATAAAATTAATATGTTGACAGGGAATACTTATAAAAAGTAATTCAAGCAGTGACTTATCCAGAAATGCCCATACAACTTAGATTTATCATAACTAATAATGTAATGTAAGAAACAAACCTGTCAGAAAAAGTACAGTAATTGGATTACACTGTAAAATAGTAAGTGTAAATTCTGTAAAATAGCCTGATTGTAATGGTAGACTATTTTAAAGTATTTGTAATAATCTAAAAACAGAATTCAAGATGCACAGGTCCCACCAATTGTGCACAAATAAAGTAAATTAAATTACATTATTAGTGGGGGCTTAAATTAATACAATTTAAATTCACAGTGTCACTATGTTATTCATCTGGTGAATACGTAAATAAAACAAAATCTAAATCAGGACACTAGAAATAAAAAGAAGGAATGCCCCTACTTTCTATCTTTTCCAAACCAACTGAGATGAAGTAAAACTACTGTTGCACTTTCTTAATTATGGTGTTTGATTTATGTTAGTCCTCCATAACTTCGACATTAATATAAAGACGGACTGACAGAAAGAAAGAAAAAAGAAAAAATCATACACTTAATTGCTTTCTGAAATTAATATCGATTTTCTTTATTGCAGTTATAATACTTCTACAGATTAAACAATGAGTATGTTCATTCTGTTAATTAAATATATTATATTGACAAAATGAAGGTTTAGCAATTGTACTTTTTCTTTAATTTTTTTCCCTCCCTCACCCCCTTTTAAAAAAGGGCTAGCAGCTCTCTCTTGTGTGCATGCACAGACACTCTCAAAATTTGTTTGTCATTTTTTAATTTACAACCAAAATATTTACTAGATATATTATATATGGTAGAACAATGTTTTCTAATTTTCTGTAATAGCCCAAAGAGTCAGTTAAGTTACATGGGAAACAAATGTATTGGCTATGATGATAAATGCCTTTGCTATTGGAACCAATTTACTGTATTTGGATTAGAGACAGCAGTTGCATATGGTTCAGTGAAAAAGTGTCAGACTAAAAATCCAAAGGTCTTAGTCAAAGGCTTGAGTCCCCAGTCACTCGTAGAATCACTTATTTCCCTGATAAATTATAATTAGGGATAAAAATTACCTTCTGTCTCCCCTTATTCTGCCAATGCTATTTTACCCCTTGAATAGGTACACTTTTCTAAGGAACTATGTGATAAAACAACGAAATTTTTACTGCATATATGTAACATATATGTCTCAATTTACAAGTAAAATGAACATAACAACTCCAATGGTTTTGATGAAATTTTTTTTATTCTTTCACCAGTAAAATTTAACTTCTTTAGTACATTATTATAAAACATTTGATGATTTTGTGGTTCTCAATTTACTTGTAATGATTTATTGCCATCTTTAGTACAAAAAGACCAAATTCCATCTTTCTAACCCCATTAGTTTATCAAATGATGGTACCTGAAAGTAAAAAACTGTAGTTCCAAGAAAAATCAATTTCAAATTTAATATTGCTATTCTAGTAAAGTTAATGATGAGAATTACTTACCACTAATATTTTCCTGCACCATATAGAGCATCATCTGAATCATACTGATCTTTTCTTCTCTTGGTCCCTCTTCTTTTCTGTCTAGTTTCTTTTGTGCATTTTAAATTAGCAATATCTGCTTTGTGTATTCTCTTAATCTATTTACATGAAGGATTTTGCTGTATTTCCACTAGATTGTATGCCCAATAATTCCAAAACATCCAATTTTCTAGTTACACCATCTTTGAAGCATAAAATAGCATCATGAACACACAATGGTTGTGGGCTGAACAAATACAGTTTTTGGTAACCGGGTCCAAATGACAGAATTTACACATTCATTTAAATTTTGGGTTTTCCCATGAAGACATTTCTTCAACAAGGTATCTTTAGAAAGATCTATAAATATAGGTTTAATTTCATTCATTACTGCTGCAGGTAAAGAATGTTTGTGATCACATGTGTCACTTCTCCTGTACTTGCACAAAGTGTCAGGACCATTTGGACAAAGAGAGTGCACAGGATTTTCATTTGTGGATAGCTTATGGAAATATATAGCCCATACAGCTTTTTCATGTTCTCTAAATTCTCTACATTTCTTCTTATGGCCAAGCCATAATAATTCTGTAATCTGTCTATCTCAACATTTGTCAAGCAACCTTCTTACCATCTTCCAGTATTATTTTTTACTTTTCTTTTAATAATCTTCTTAACGTAGACCCCATTCTCTTCTGGACATGCCCAGTGCACTCTAATTTAGAAATTGTGACATTAGGACCATAGGGTTGTTCTGCACATACCCGGTCATAAGCCTTGCTGTCACCATCCCCTAAATACTGTGTGAATTAGACACCTCTGTTTGTCACTGAATGATTAAAAATCCTGAGAACTCCTGCTACTTCCATGCCACCACTTGGACCAGTATAATTCATATGACAGTAATGTTCATCCCGTTTCTAAGTTCCACTGCCACAAATCTAACAGTACTTGGTTAGAATCTCTACATCAGTTACCTTGCCGGTATCAGATGATGTAGCTGTCACGACACCATTTAGTAAAGTGTGGCCACATTTCTGCCAGCTGCCACCAAAACATGCGCAAATATCACTACTTTCACTGTCATCCGTGCTGAGTACTTCTTTAGCTGCTTCCTTCATTGAATTGTTACAAACTTCAGCAACAGCAGTTCCAATAACATTATTGTAAGTCTTAAATTTTGCAGGAGGATTTGGAATGTCAAGTAATGCACATTAGAGTTTGCTTGCCTCCATCCCTTTACCAATAGATCTGAGTCCATAAACTAGCCTGATGTTGTTCTCATACAGTTTTCCATTTTTGAAGTCATTGTTGTAGCGGCTGCACCATATTTTGTACAAATCAACGTCAGATTTGACACAATCCCTTTACGAAGACACTGATTCTCACCCAAAGATATGTCACCACCACCACATATTGTGCAGACAGTATTTTTGGAAATTAAATCACGGAGCATGCTAAGATTCACCACAATATTTCCAATTCACGAAAAAATTGTCGGATTTATAAGAAACAAAAACTGTTTCACGCAGGAAATACCAGGCTTTCAAATACGCTAAAATCGAAAAATAGAATTTTTTTAGCCCAGTTGCCTTCTGTCCTCCCTTAAGAGTTGCACTGTGATTCAGAATCCACATTAAATGGCAGGTTTTCCTCATCCTCATCCAAGCTATTTTTGTGGAAGATAAAAACAAACCAACAACAACCTGCACAAACCAAATTTATGTATATATCTGCAAAGTGTATACTATAGTGTTGAGTATATCAGTACAGCTCTTCATTTACTGTACCTTTTTAGGACCTGCAACTACCAGTGGAGGATACAGCAGATGCAACAATACCTGAAATAGCTGTTCCATCATGGGACAGACAATCAGCTTCCAGTGCAAGCCAATTGTCTGTCGCGTGTTTACAGGACCGTATCCAGCAAATGGAAGAGACTCATTACAGGTATGCTTAATTTTAGTTTAAATTGATGATACAAATATTATACAGGAAAAAATTCTGTTACAAATATTATACAGGAAAAAATTCCTAGCAGGAAAAATAAATATATATATATAAAAAGTAGATGTGGTTTACTTACCAGGCGAAAGAGCACAGGTACACAGACAGAAACAGAAATAAAAACAAACACACGCAAACACACAAATGCTGAGCTTTTGCAACCCTAGGTTGCTTCTTCATAAAAAGAGCAGGGAAGGAGATGGAAAAGGAAAGGGTGTGTGTTTTAAGGGAGTGGGTGGGGACTCACTCCAATCCCGGGAGGAGAAAGACTTACACACACACACACACACACACACACACACACACACACACACACACACACCAAGTGGCATGCAAGCGTGCATGTGAGCGCACATGTGCTCTTGTTTGTTTGCCTATTCTTCAAAGGAGAAAATATAAAAATGCAGTAAATGAAACAGACAGAATGGAGTACAGATGACTAAGAAATGAGATTGACAGGAAGTGTAAAATAGCTAAGCAGGAGTGGCTAGATGGCAAATGGAAGTCTGTAGAAGAATGTATAAATAGGGGAGAAAATAGATATTGCCTACAGGAAAATAAAAGAAACATTTGGAGACAAGAAGAGCAGCTGTATGAATACAAAGGAACTCAGATGGAAAATCAGTTCTCAGCAAAGACGGGAAAGCTGAAAGGTGGAAAGAGTATGTAGAGGGGCTCTACAAAGGAAATGAATTTAAAGACAATATTGTAGGAAGGGAAGAGGAAGTAGATGATGATGATGATGATGATGAAATAGGAGGTACTATACTGAGAAAAGAATTTGGCAGAGCCCTGAAAGACCTAGGTCGGAATAAGGCCCTTGGAATAGATGCCATTCCCTGAGAACTACTAAAGTCTCTGGGAGAACCAGAGCCTTTGCCTTTGCAAAATTTGGTGATATACATCTCAGTAAATTAGTTTACTATGCCTATTTTCATTCACTTCATTCATATGGGGTCATATTCTGGGCAATTAAACATTGAGTAAAAAGGTATTCATTGCACAAAAGTGTGTGATCAGAATAATTGCTGGAGCCCACCCAAGAGCATCCTGCAGACGTTTATTCAGGGATCTAGGGATCTTCCCTGTAGCTCCGCAATTTATATATTCTCTCAAGAAATTTGTTATTAACAATCTGACCCAATTCAAAAGTAATAGCAGTGTGCATAGCTACCACAGTAGGAGAAAGGGTGATATTCACTATTCATGGTTAAATCTAACTTTGGCACAGAAAGGAGTGAATTATGCTGCCACAAAAGTAGTCACTTACAAAGTAGCATCAAGTCTGACAGATAGCCTACTAGTATTTAAAAAGGAATTTTAGAATGGCAACATCTTCTACAATGCAGATTGTTTTAGGCAAAACTAATAAAAATAAATAAATAATAATAAAAAAAGAAAATGTAAATAACAAACAATATTTTAAGGATTTTTTATGTACAGACAACATTTACTAAACTGACACATTCCACATCATTACGAAATATTGTATATCTGATCTATGGAACAAGTATTAATCTAATGTAATCTAATCTGAAGTGCCTTCCAACCTTACGTACCTTAGTCATGTTCCGGGCATTAAACTCGCTGATTTTAGCTCCACGTAGGTGTGGCACACACTTCAAAGGAGTAAGTGCTTGATTAATTGATTTCTAAGATGTTAAAATTTTTATGATATGAACTGAAAAAGACACATGATTTGGAAAAAGAAGATACAGAGATAAGGAAACTTTGATTGATGTGTACCAATAAAGTCTTCCAACTGAATTCGGGACACCAAGAAGTCATGACATGAGGAGGATGTCGTCGTCGTCGTCGATGACGACGATGATGTCACCAGATGGGATTGTGTTAAGTCTGCCTGGTGCAAACCTTTGGGTGATGTTACATGGGTGAGGATGGAATGATAACGATGACACGCCACCCAATCCCCGAGCATAGAAAATCTACAACCTGACCACGAATCGAACCCAGGCTACTTGTGTGGCAACTCTCCATGCTGCCCACTGCACGAAGGAGGTGGAAAAGTCTGGACTAAAGAATGAAATACTGCTTTTACAGCATGTGAATCAATTATGAAATTGTACATGCAGAAGGTTGTGAAGGAATAGTGGATTGACAAGCTTATGTATATTCCCACGAGAGTTTTAAGGTACTGTCACCCTAAATACCATCTACAACAAATAAAAATATAATAGTATTGTAAATTCAGCGAACTTGCGCCTGTTCTCAAATGTTGACAAGAGTTTTACTCTTTGTAAATACACATGCAACAATGTTAGAGAAAAGCAAGCATGTATGCTTGCTTGTTGTCATTTGCCATTGTGTTGAGCTGTATGCCATTACATACAACAACAAACGGTGTGCAGACTAACTCACAGCTGTGCTTCATATGAGGTGATACTCAACAGAATTGGGGATAATAGTTGTTTCTGCATATCCTGACTAAGAGGGGAATAGGTTGGTGGGACACTTTGAGACATCAAGGAATCAACAACTTAGTATTAGAAGGAAGTGTGTGTGTGTGTGTGTGTGTGTGTGGGGGGGGGGGGGGGTAAAAATCGTCAAGGAGATCGAGGGATGAATACAGTAAGCAGATTCAAAAGGATGTAGGTTACTGTACATATTCTCAGATACAGAGGTTCTAACCCCCGACCCCCTCCAAAAGGAAAAACTTTCTGTGGCTTTTGGGACCCACCTTGGGTGTGTATCTTAATACAGTAGCTTTTGCTAATAGCCACCCCAAAGGGGTATAATGGCAAGTCCTTTCTGACGGGTTGGAAGGGATGATAGCGTGGTGCATATAACTTCCAAAATAGATTATTTCACCAAGACGTAGTTGTTGTACACATATGCAGTTGAATTTGTATTTGAAAAGCATTAATTTTCATGTGAATAAATAATGTGAATCATTTGATAATTAAAACACATAATATGCTGTACCGCCGATAGTAACACAAAATGAAAAAACAGAAAAAAAGGGACAAAGGGACAAGCTTTCGGAACAGAGTTCCTTCGTTTCCGAAACACCACCTTCATGACCTAGGTCGTGAACCACCTTTCCCTTCTATTCCCATCCTTTATTCTTCCCTTCTCTCCCACCTGACAAAGGAACTCTGTTCCGAAAGCTTGTCCCTTTGTCCCTTTTTTTCTGTTTTTTCATTTTGTGTTACTATCGGCGGTACAGCACAATGGTAAGTACTGGCCAGCCATTCTATCTCATTTCAACAATATTTATTATCTCTGAGGAGAATTTTCATCATTAATCGAAAACACATAATGTGTCATGTTTCAGCACTAATGAAGAGTTGCAGGCAACTCTTCAGGAGCTCTCTGACTTGCAGTCCCAACTTCAGGAGCTGCAGGCTGAGAATGAGCGTCTGGTTGAGGACAAGCATATTCTTGTGGAATATCTATGCCAGCAGTCGGAGAAATTGGAAGACAGCCGGAGCCAAGCTGAGGCCTTGCAGGGAATGCTGCTGCGGGGTGGGCCTGGTGAAGTTGTCCACGACGACAGACTGTTAGATCTACTGAAGGTAAGAGAACGTGAAGGCTGGGTGAATCTGATGCCAATGAGTGCGTGTGCTAGTGTGCATGTGTGCAGAATTGGAGACCACAGATGTATTTACAATACTTGCACACCACAAATTGAAAGGATTCCACAGACTGATAATTAGCCCCATTTATGAGGGATGGCAAATTTTGGCTGGAAATATTTGAAAATTTTTTGGGACGTTTTCAAATATTCCTACTTCATCTTGTACATAGGCTTATTTATTAATTTCTGATAGGCGGAAGAACTTCCAAGAAGACCTAGCAGTGAAGAAGAAAAGGAATTGAATTGCCATTGTTTTTATTAGCATTCTGTAACTCATTTCATATTGAGATTTATAACAACCTCTAATAGAGAAGGAATCTGTTTATTGGCAGTGTTCCTTTACTGGTGGCTTTGTCCTCCAAAATAGAATATGTGGTACCATACATCTTTCTCTTTAAATGGAGGTAAGGAAGAATTTGTTTCTTTGCAGGTAGTTAAAAGAAATTTTATTGTGAAACTAGGTGCAAAAAAAAATAGGTGTGATATGGTATGATTTATATAATGAACTGTTTTTCTAGATTGCTCAGGAGAAGCGAGATTGCCTCTTGGTCAAACAACAGGAATTGACTACTCAAGTGGCAGAGCTACGACAAGCTACAAACGTTGCCCAGGAAGAGGCAGCACAGTCCAGAGAATCTGCTCGAAAACTAGAAGCAACATTAGAGGCTGTGCAAGCTGAACGTCATTCATTAGAACGCGAGCTAGCAGAGGTTCGACAGGAAAGCTCATCACGCCTCATTGAACTGCAGAGACTCACAACACTGTTGGAAAATGCTCGAGCAAAGGTAAGTAACTATTTCTCACAACACACACACACACACACACACACACACACACACACACACGAGTAAAGAAAAGTAATTAATTAATGTAAATATAAACATAGTTTATAAAACATTGTGTGGATTCATTGGCTAATGATGATATATTTCTATAGATTGAAGAGTTGGAGACAGCTCGTGAGCTAGAAGACAAATCTGATGTTGAAGAAATGCTGGATAATGTCAGGAAGGAGAAGGATACATTAGAGAGCCAAGTAGCAGCACTGCAGGAACAGGTGTTAAGAGGCCAATGTGAAATCACTAGATTGGAGGAACAACTGATGCACGTGCAGGAGGAGTGCAAGGTTTGTGCCGATACAGACTCTTACTTGGAAAGACATTACAAATTGACTTTCATGTTGCATTGTATTTTCAGTATCACATCAGACTATTTAAATTTTTGTCATTATTATTCTTCCAATAATTTTCGGAATATCAGCCAGATCCTGTTGACATATTGCAATTAAATTTCAGCCCAGAGACGTCCGGCCATCATCAGATGAGTGGAAAACTACTGAAGAGACCAGTTGTAGTTATAGTATTTATACTGCTTCTTGCACATGACAAATCTGCTGGTGTTGATACAGTAGAATTCTCTGTGTTGCCTTTGGTGGTGGAAGAGAAACAGTCATTTAATCATTGACTGTTGATTGATAATGTCAATTCTGCTGTGAATGGATATTATTAATCATGGAATTCTGGTGTTTATCCAGCTGAAAGCCATTGTCACAATTTAAAAGATTGTCAGCAAGACGTATTTCCACCGATTCCTTAATTACTGAATCCCAATAATTGGACATTGAAGCTAAAATGTTTGTTATGTTACATTCCATTGAGTGTCCCACAGGAATAGTGTTACACTACTGCAGATTTTGATGGTTGCAGAAGACAGTAGTCTGTTGTGTTTCGTAAATCGCTTCTTGCTCATCTTTCGTCTAGCCTATGTATGCAGAACAGTACTGACAGAGAAATTTCTAAACACCTACTTCTGTCAGTTATAAATCATCTGCAATGGTTCCTATTAAGGCCAAGCTCTTCACTGATGGATAGAAAACTGCGGCTGCTGTCTTTCCACCACCATTTGGAAGCACATAATAAACTCCATAGTATTGTGCATGTCACCACCTAACTCGTGTGCAAAATATGCTAGTACAATATCAAACAGTGGAAATTCCAAGGAGGATTCAACAATATTTTTGAGAAGAACCAGTAAAAAAACCATAACTGCACCTGGGCTTTTCGGTAGTTTTAATAATTTTAGGAAACATTGTTGTGAGGGTTCAGCGATCTGTTATAACAAATAAATTGAAGTCTAAGATTGCAATATTTATTTTAAAATGACTAGTTTTGGCACAATTCTTTTGCCATCTTCCGATATAATCCACCATTTGGCTGTTGCTGAAGATGGTAAGATTTTTGCCAAAAAATAAATATTGTGATCTTAGACTGCTTAATTAATGTATCTTCGGTAGTTGACTCACTTGAAGATGGCCGAAC
>CM048751.1:123684112-123714112 GCA_026315105.1 Locusta migratoria
AATATGAATTACTATTTTGTAGACTCTTGACATTCTTGCTACTAGTTGTTTCTGTGGTGTCCTCCACTACTCCATGGAGTTTCCACAGAATATGGAGCCACAGCACACCAAGTGGCTGGATTGCCTCTTGTGCCAGGCTTGATCAGTGCCTGCACACTTACACCTGAGTCCACACAGTTTCTGCTTGGCAAGTTTTGCTAACACCGCTTACATTCTCCTGTACTTCGGACATCTTTTGGTAGTTAACATAACAGAATCCAACCTCATTACATTGCAGGCTACAGGCGTCTGCAACTTGTAGTGGCTGTTGGGATGTTAGGCAGGAGAGCAGTATGACAGTGATGGAGGTTGTTCCTGTGGTAAACACCTTGACAACAATCACTGCTCCAGGTGCAGATGATGAACTTCTCATTGTTAGCTCATAACTGCAACACAAGATTAAAACATTAATTTGTGGTTTATTAAATGTTTCATTAATCTCATCAAGTAATGGATGGATTGCAAATACTCATTAATTGCTACAAGTTGTAGGTAAGTAGTTGTGGTCTGTTAGAAACCAGATTGTTGATCCAGAGATACACTTCTGGACACCCCAGTTTCCAGCAAAATTGTCCCGATACTGAATTTTTCTACCTAAGAATGCTACACTTGAGTGATAACTTTGGGAGTACCAGAGGTGACGGTCTGTTTAAAATTAGGACAATTGTTGACAAAGTTAGTGAGGTGTTTCACAATTCATTTTGTCTACATCACAAGCTTTGTATAGATGAAAGCATCTTGCTGTTCAAAGGAAGATTATCTTTTAAGCAGTTTATTTCCTCCAAGTTAAGTAGATTTGGGAGGGAAATAAAAAGCTTTGTTCTCTGTGACTGTCAGATTGGATACATTTAGGATTTTATTGCATATACAGGCTCAACAACAGAAATTAGGTTCCACAATTTAGGGGAAAGTGGCGATGTAGTGGCAACTACATATTCTGCTTGTCGATAATTGGTACTCCAGTCCAGACTTGTTCCTCTGGCTTCACAACTATGGAACAGTCGAATGTGGCACTGTTCATAAGAATAGGCGCAACACACTAAAACTGCAGGAGAAATTAAAACGAGAAGAAACTTAGTTTATGTCCACTGACAAGATCATTGCCATCGAGTGGTGCAGTAAGAGATAGGTGTTGATGTTGACCGCAAGTCACACATCACAAATGGTTGAAACAGAGAAGACTGACAGAAGAAACACTTAAAAAAAAGGACACAATGTATTGTCAATTCGCATTCTGGATTTGTGCATTTTAAATGCTCATGCTATTCACGGGTTGATAACAGGGCAAAAAATGGCACTCACAGAATTTCACCTTTTTCTCCCATAAGGGAGATTGTAGTAAAATTAGCAACTGTACAGAAAAAAGCTAGTAGAGTAAGATGCTATGACGCCGAGAGTCCTGTGCGTTTCACAGGGAGACTTTTTTTAGGTGTTATTGAAAGTGAACATTCACAGAAAAGTACGTTAATGTGCAGATGCATCACCTGTACAAAACAGAAACTGCGCCGAGAAACTAGATACCAGTGCAAAACTTGCAATGTTCCATTGTGTTGTACCCTGCTTCGAGACTTATACAAAGTAGCATTACTAATCAGTAGGAACTAAATTGGAGGGAATTTATTGACACTCGAAACAAGTTACTAAGAATAGAAAGAAAAAGAACTAAAGAAACAAGGAATATATAACCACATCAGTGCTGGTCTGTAGCACGGATAAAAAAGAATGGAAAATTTATTCAGAAGGTAGAAAAACAAGTAATATTAAATGATCATCAAAATAAAACTGACTGAGATAGTCACTTGTATGACTTTATCGGCAAATTTGAACTAAATTTACTCTGTATAGGAATGAGGTACATAAATGAAACTTTATAATTGGGAACTTTGTGTTGTTAGGTTACTACGTGCGACGTTTCACGTTCATCGTACTTCAGGTTCCACAAAGATAAGAAACAGAAATTTAAGATATTTTCTAGCAACTTTGCTTAACATTATCTGGCTGTATATGGCTAGTAAAAGTCGTTTCTAAATTATTCCTAAGAGAACACCTATAGTTTTATAAGGTGGCCAGATTTCATTTATTGTAACAAAATGCTTGCCTGAAATATAACAACTCAGCGCAGGCAGTGGTCGGTGCGGGCCCTCTTTTGCGCGGGTAGCAGAATTAGGTGGTATTCAGAGCATGCTCGACTTGGCAGGCAGGATGCATGGCTTTAGCAGTGAAACGGTTAAGAATAAACATTAAACAACCAAACGAACAAACAAACAACTTAACGAGCACACAATACATTTATTGTGGAATTTCAAAACAATGGTGTAGCAATTTCATACCCTAACTAAAAATTAACTTTAAGTGTCAAAGTTAGGAAAGAGGCTGATTGATATTGACCATTATTTAACACACATAAAAGTAAAACTTCAACCTAAAAACTCTTCAAAACAGAAAATGTTATCACAAAATTAAATACCGCAAAAATAACCCTACTTTAACAAAGTAAACTTTAAAAAAAAGGGGGAGAAAGAGAGAGAGAGAGAGAGAGAGAGAGAGAGAGAGAGAGAGAGAGAGAGAGAGAGAGAGAGAGAGAGAGAGACCTCCAGAAAGTGCCGAAGCTTAAAAGAAAAGTGAATCAAAACAGCACAAAATTTAATTCTACTTTGGAGTGAACAAAACCACCCTTGGTGGATGCAGTGTGTGAAACAGCAGTTAAGTCCAGACATGGTGCATTAAAAAATTGGAATAGTAACAAAACAGAAATTACGTACACTACCTCTCTAAGTGTAAGAAAAGAAACATCAAAATTAATCAGACAGACTAAAAGAAACTATGAAAATGACCAACTTAAAGAAATTGAAAAGGCTTCCAAAAAACCATGCAAGGACTTTCATAAAACATTCAAAATAAAACTAACTGGTAACCAACCTTGCAACCTTTCTTCAAAAATGAAAATGACAGTTTGGCTCTTAACAACCAAGAAAACTGCAAGGTGCTTGTTAATTATTTGGGGGGGGGGGGGGACAATTAAACTGTCCAGAACCAGCGAATAAATCCCAACTGCAGAAAACTAAAACCACTAACCTAATTTTAAAAGAACCTGACAAAATCAAGGTAACTAAACACATTAAGAGATTTAAAAACCATAAAACACCCGGAGAAGACATCATAATTGTACCACTACAAAAATATTCTGGCCCTAAATCTATAAGAAAGGTCACTCTACTAATGGGACATGTGTGCAAAGTGAGAAAATAAGTGAGGGCTTAAAAACTGCCCTAATTTATACATTGTATAAAAAAGGGGATAGAACTGATGCTAATAATTGTAAAAGGCATCTCTCTTCTCCTGGTCACATATAAAATTCTCTCACAATATTTACTAGATCTAAATTGGTGAATACCGAGCAGATTCTGTGTGGAACAAATTCTTTATTTAAAACTAATCCTTAGGTGCCAAAGAATTTCTAGTAACAATATTGTATTCCCCTTTTGCGCAATTTAAAAAGGTGTATGGTTCTGTTTGTGAATATCTTTTCCAAATTGTAAAGGGACAAGGGGAAGATGATAAAACTCCAACACTAATCAAGAGAACATTTACCAACAATAGCTTTAAAGTTGAATTCGTGGGAGAAATTTCAGGACAATTTGTTTTATGGCTGGTGTTGGGCAGGGAGATGGACTCTCCTCATTACTGTTTAACTGTGTTTTGGAAAAATCAATTACAGAATTGTGCAATTACAGGCTTTCATTTCAAATGTTGTTGGTGAAGAGTCATGATGTCATGTTGTTGAATCACCAATGTGTGATTACTTTTTTACAGAATGAAGAGTGGCAGCAGTTTCAGACTGATCTCTTAACGACTGTTAGAGTTGCAAATGACTTTAAGACTGAAGCAAGTGAGGAGCTGAAGAAGTTGTTAGTGGAAAACAAGAACTTGAGGGATAAGGTGCGAAACATAGAGGCACAGCTGGAGAAATATAAAGGTAATGTATGCCAGAATAAGTAAATAAACCTATTTTTACTGACATATTACACAAATTTAAGGTATTAAGTTTATGTATTTGTGTATTGTAAAAACTTGAAAAGAATTTGAAAGTTGTGACTGAGATATCGTGTAATGCCTTAATATGGAATGTGGAATATATTCTTATACGTGGTATCTCTTGCCTACGGAATTATCACTATTAATGATCCAACATGGAGGATAGTCTTCAGCTCCAGTGTCATGAAATGTAATATATAATCTGCCTCGCCAGGTTTCAGATTTTTCTTCGGGTTTTTCTTTTTCTTTCTTTTTTAAATGCTTTGTTTTTAGAGGATTTAACATAGTTTGCTACTAACACTGCCTGTCGCATATTAGTGCTACATTTCTTTATAAAAACAACAACAAAGCATTGGGAGAACTACAATAAACGAAGATCACTTGTCTGATAATTAAAGTGGAGAACTTCTGAGGTATTAATACATGAAGTGTGCAGGAAACTTTCTTTACTTTGAACTAAAGGGATTACTCACTGAAAAGCAGAGGCAGTGAGTCACTGACAGGAACACCCACAATAGGTTGCATTGCTATCTTTTCACTAGCAGAAGTTTGCATGTGTAGGCATTCGCAAACCCTCCTGTGTGTGTGGGCATGAGGACGGACGGGAAGGGTCATGTTTGCACGCACACATGCCTGCATGACCGCCCCCCCCCTCACCCCCCCGTCTCTCACACACACACACACACACACACACACACACACACACACACACGCAACTGAAAAAATACATTTTCGCGGCACACGCATACGCTATACAACACTTGAAACGGCCGGTAATAATACACCTTGGTTCGGCGTCCCCTCTCTTGGGGCGCCCGGATTGGCCTGTCATGTCGCTTTCTAATTCATTTGATTTACAGTTTTGTCCATTTATTTTGAGTGTATTGAAAAGAGAACATTATTTCTTTAACATTGTATTTTCTGATTACGAAGAGTGTTTGATTATACAAAAAAGTAAATAAAAATAAATAAAATAAAAATTAAAAAAAAACCTGTGGCCTATACTCCAGATTTTTTTCTATAATCTCATGGCAAAAGTTTAGGTGTGGCCTATATTCACGCAAATACAGTATTGTATGTAGTTGTATACTTCAGAGTGTATTTACAACACTTTCATAGAAACATACCTTAATATGCTCAAGAAATATTAATTGGAGTAAATTGAACAGCAGTCACTATAACTGATGCAAACACAAGTATTAGCAACTTTCTTACGACAACAAATCAGACGCTTGACGTAGTGACAAAAAATTCTCATAGATAGCAGCACTAAGCAGGACAGACAGAAAGTGGCTCCAGTTGAAACCACTGTGTCAGCCAGCTGGAAAACAATAAAAGATAAGGTGGACACAAATGAAGCCACTACGCCTCAAAGGGTTAATCCATCATGTTATTCACATTCAATGGCAGTTGTAAAAAAGAATTCTGTATGGTTTAGGTATGCCTTTCTTGCCAAAACTTAAAAAGGAATAAGTGGCCCATCTTTGCTGATTCACTTCAATTGGTTGATGTGAAAAGTGTTTACCTTTTCACATTTAGGTTAATTTTTTGTTGTCCAGAAATAATTTTTATTATGTTAAAAGAAAGAAATAGATAATACTTAATAAAACATCTCTGCTCATATAAAGATCAATTTCAATCTAAAAATATTTTATATTTGATTAATTATGGAAATTCTCCACAGAGATGATAAATTATTTTTTTAAAGAGATAGATTGGCTGGCCAGTACTTACCTTTTTGCTGTACCGCCGATAGTTATACACAGAAAAAAGGAGGAAATTAACAAGCTTTCGGAACTGTGTTCCTTCTTCAGGTGGAGAGAAGGGAGAAAAAGAAGAAAAAAGGAATGGGAAAGGAAGAGAAAGGTAATTCAGGACCTACGTCATGACCTAGTTTATTTTCCTCCTTTTTTTCTGTGTGTAACTTTTGGCGGTACAGAAAAAAAGGTAATACTGGCCAGCCAATCTATCACTTTTGAAAGATAATTTAATATTTTATATTTGGTATAACAAAAGGACAATTTATACTAAAGAGTTCTTCTGTAGGAAGTCAACATTACTACTGAGTTTATGACAAAGAAATGAAGACACTGTGATTTTGAGGTGGAATAAAGTATAGAACTTGTCTGCGTCAGATTCTTCCATTGCATAGCTTATTTGCATTCTTCTGACATGATAAAAGAAACTAGAGAACCTTAGCTGGGAGATCTCTCCATCTCTTTCTGACTCATATTCTCAGTTATTTATTGAATTACCTCAGATTTTCCTCTCTGAAGGTTGTTAGTTTTTAAATTATGTTGACAATTTGAACACAGTCATTTCATTTTAAAAATAATAAAATAGTATTACCTCAGTATTAAAAGTCCCTTTTCTATACTAAAAGATGAAGAATTACTGTTGATTACTTTTAAGTTAATATGTTAAGTAGATATATGGTAATGCAACTACAATTAAGCACTAGCCTAATTGATGTGGTACTGAACTACTGCACCCTATTCCTAATGTTTAAATTCCTTAGGAGCAGAAGTTTTAAGGCAAGTGTATTAGTGCCGCCACCACCACCATAATTATACAATATTTGTTTTAAAAATTGTAAAAATAAGTAATTTAAATCATTTTAATTTTAATGTAAATTATAGGTGAACACAATAACTTAGAAGAGAAAATAATTGACCGGGAATTGCTGCTGGGAAAACTGTCTCACGACTATATTATGGATGGGTCTCGAAGGACAAGACTCCAAAGAGGAAGGCCAATGGTTTCCCAACGTCCAAATAAAATTAAAGAAAGAGCTGAAAGTTTACCAGATTTAATGGTAGTCCATGACACGTCTAATGGTACACACATCTTTCCTGATGTTTCAACAGCAGGTCAATTAATCACACCAAGTGAGAATGTGATGTTAGGAAAAAATGTTGACAAATTTTGTAATGGGACACTTGAAACGCACAAAGACAGAGATTACATAAAATTGCATTATGATAAAATGTCCATTGTTAATGAAGGTGAAATGGATAATGTTGTCGATTCTGAAACTAAGCTCTCTGGCCAAAAAAATACTGCAGCTGTAGCTGAAAGATACAACAAAAAGTTTGCTAACTTTCATTGTCTTGAGGGACTGTCTGACATAAATGTCTATAAACCCGTGGAAATGAAGAGCAGTGGCGAAAATAAATATCTTGAAGAAAATGTGAAAGATAAGATTCAGGTGCAGAATTTGGATCAGAATGACAATTTGATGGAACAGCTGAATTGTCTTTCAAAGAAGTGCAATGACAACATAACACATACATTAAACCAAAATGGGAAAGAGAGTGTAGTACCTCATCAGTTACCAATGAATGGAAATGGGAATTTCTGTGAAAAATGTGGCACTACCTGCTGCTCTTGTTGGAACCTGCAGAGTGAACAGGAAAGCAATTGGAAAGAAAAATCTGTTTCGAAATTTATGGAAAAACACCATGGTACAAACACAGTTATAACAGAGAATAATGAGAAAAGCACATTCAAGCTTCAGAAAATATTTTCATTGTCAAATAAAAAGCAAAGCCTGGAGACACTGCATAAAGTGAAACCTGAAAGTAGACTCATCAATCACAGGAAGCAGAGTTTGTCACCACGTTTGACGAAAAAAAGAATTAAATATCCTGACAGTGACAGATATTCAGTAGATACATTCACAGAAACATCTGCAGATAAAGTGACACATCAATACTTACAAAATAGACACACTGTGGAATTTGCTGAGATTCTCTCTAACAGAGAAACTCAGTTTTTTGAGATGCATTGTAGAGTCTCAGATGTGAAAGCTAGTGACTCATTCCACTCAAAAATAGCAAAGTTTGAAAGTTTACAGAGACCCACTGCATCACTCCGCAACTTGAAACAAACTGAAGTTGTGTTAAGGGCGAAAGGCAGCAGTAAACCACAGAGTCCAACACAGCGATGGTCCAGTCCAAGCAGTTCTCTCTCATATTGTAAGTTTTGCATCAAACCACAAGCATCTTTATATCACGTCGCAGTGTTGTCTGCTATGTGTAACTGCTTCAGTGTGCAAAACGGTCTTTCTTCAGCATGCGGTTCTGTATGCTTCTCCTTCCAAGCTTGGTTGTTTGCACAGGCGTTTCCGTTTGTTCTGTCTTGCTATTCTATGACATACTCTACGGAACACGAGCACTACTGCATCCATTATGTGATTTCATGTTGAAGTCAGTCACAGATGTCCAAATAGTGAACTGTGAACTAGTAAAATGGAGAGAGTAAAGTTGTTAGAACAAATGTGATAGTATCCTAAATAGTTGTTCTAGGTCAATAAAACAATAAAAAGTCTGACTACATTCTGACACGCAATAAGTTGTAGCTGCAGAGCCCTGTTTAATTGGGGGGGGGGGGGGGGCAAATATGGAGTTGTTGAGAAAGTAGATGCAGCATTTGCGTCACTTCATTAGGAGCCTCAAAGCTGTTACATTGTAGTATGTATTTCACTTTAGTTACTGTTTGATACAATAAAGATACTGGTGATCAGTTGTAGCTTCAATGAATAATCACCATACCCTATTAACATTCCAAAATGTGTGTTGTTGTGACATTTTAACCACTGAAATTAAATTAATATAACAACTTTTTTGAATGGAAGTATATGGTTTTTGGTTGCAGAAAAATAACGTTAATAACAGCAGAATTAATTAATGTTTTACAGGTTGGCTCATTGCCAGCAAATGTTTTATTGATGAAACTCATAGTAGATTCCAATTTAAAATTAAAACATTTTATGGACAGCATAAATGAAATGAACAGTGAATATCTCCTGTAATCTGTGCACTTTTATTTCAGAATGACAATACATTGTTTGTCGAGTATGTCCTATCCAGTTAAAGTATTTTACTGGTCAGTATTATTACACCCTGAGAATATCGAGAAAATTGGCTCAAAACACACAATTTCTTATTAGACATCATACGTATCTGTAATACCGTGTTCCACATATGAGTAGTAGTAGTAGTAGTAGTAGTAGTAGTAGTAATCTCGTCAACATACTTGCTACTCTTCATGAGGCACTCGGTGCCATTGTCTGCCCTCTTTCCTATAGTCAGTTGACTCTATTCTCTCTTTACTCATCTCCACTTACAATGATCTTGTAAACAATTAGAGGTACCACATTACTTAATGGAGACTGGTTTGATGCAGCTCACCAATCTCGTCTATCCTAGCAAGCCTCTTCATCTCCTCATAAGAATGGCAATCCACATCCATTTGAATCTGCTTACAGTATTTCTCTCTTGCTCTCCTCAGATTTTTACCTCCACACACTTCACTCCAATACTAAATCCACAATTCCTTGGTGTCTAAGAATGTGCCCTACCAATCAAGACCTTCCTTTAGTTAAGGTATACCAGAAATTCCTTTCTCAGGAAGAGGATAGAGGCTTTTGAAATGTAGTGCTACAGAAGAATGCTGAAGATTAGGTGGTTAGATCGCGTAACTAATTCAGAGGTACTGAACAGAATTGGGGAAGAAAATGAATTTCTGGCATATCTTGACTAAAAGAAGGGCTCGACTGATAGGACACATTGTTAGACGTCAAGGAATTGTGAATTTAGCGTTGGAGGGAAGTGTGTGGGGGTGAAAATCACAGAGGGAGACCAAGAGATGAATACAGTAAGCAGATTCAAATAGATGTAGGGTGCCGTTCTTATGAGAAAATGAAGAGGATTGCTCAGGATAGAGTAGGGTGGAGAGTTGCATCAAACCAGTCTCCAAACTGAAGATGATGACGACAACAACAACAACTACTACTACTACTACTACTACTACTTCTACTACTCTTTGATCAGGGCTGTATTGATTGTACGTGAGGCAAGACTGTATGATGATTATTTACTAATATAGTGTTCTTGGAATGAGGGTGCAGCAGTTTCACTGTTCTGCAGTGTATTGTCTAATGCAGTTATTCTTGCTGATATTACGAATTAGGTTTTAGGTATCACACCATTATGCTTTAGTTTTTGTCCTTACTGATTTCAGGCTTTATTCATTTGTGGTTGTCACAGCCTGCTTTGCATTCACTGGGAAAGCTGTGTGTATGGAAGTTTTGATGAAATTTCTAAATTACAGTATTTATTCTGTGTACAAAATGTGTCTTTGCAGTCTTGTATATAGTAAACCACTTTGTTAATAAAGGCAAGCTGTGGAAGTACTTTGTGGTAATGTGACTGAATACAGTATAATACATTTTCAAGTTACATACCTTCCGATATAGTTAATTACCTCAGGATTAACACATCACTAACTGAAACTTGTAAATTGAGTCTATTCTCTCCTTATATGAGTTAGCTTTGATACTGTTGCTTTCAGTGCTCTTGGTAATGAGATCACAATTTTAAATGAAAAGAGACTTTTAAAGGCTGCTTCTCCCAGTCTTAATTTGGTGCAGATCAGTGTCCAGGGACACAACGTTTTTGCATAATCAGACTTTGATTCCCAAGAAAAGAAAAAGAAATTACATGTAGTGTATGAACCAGTTATAATTTTCTTGCAGCTCTTCCCCAGACTAAAATTTGGACTCAACTTTTTCTCATTGACGAAAGATAGAACACAGACTGTTTTGTTTGTTTTCTGTGTGTAATGCCTCTTCAATAATTTGTAATAGTTTTAAAATTCTCTCTCCTGCGAATTACATAAACTGATCACATTAATTACACTAATGTGTCATCTTTATTATACTAAAATTAGTGTGTGTTATACTATTTGGATTACAGCAGCCACACCAAAACCACCGACTTCAGCTACCCTGGGGATTAGAGTGCCTACTTCAGCCTTGCAAGAAACTGGTTGTCCAACATCTACTCTAACAAATAGTGTTCCACAAGAAATAACATTGAGAGGCAAGGGAATTGGTGTATCTCGACAAGACAGCCAGATTTCTGTCAAATCTCTGATAGAAAGCATTGAGAATGCCACCAAGCAGGCAAAGGGTGGTAAGAGAACACTATTTTAAAATCACTTATCTGTAGATCTTACATTGTTGTTTAACTCTTGTTCATCACTAGTGAAGTCACGTAATCTAACAATGTTAAGTCCAGGTTGAAATGTCAATAATGAAGGGTAGATAGGAACTCATTTCAATGATCATCACAGAGCCACAGACAGACACATAAAATAAAATAAGCCAACGTCTTCATCAGAAAAATACACACATACATTTACACAATCACTCTGCATGTGTGCAGCCAGAGATGGTGGTCATTTGTGCACGAGTTATCTTGAGTGATTGTGTAGTGTGCCTTTTTCTACTGAATAAGGTGTCCAAAAATTTAAAACTGTGTGAATGTGACTGTCTACTCTCACTCAATGTTGATTCGTCGCTATATGTTATATTACAACAAGCTCTATATTAATGGTTTTGGATGTGGCACACGGTTAGATAATAATCATTGTACATAATCCATAAAAAGAAAAGCACTGTGCAAAATGATTATCTGATAATGGGCCATGTCCAAAACTGGTGATAAAGTGGAGTGGTTGTATTAATATAACATATAGCGACCAATCGTCATTGATTTGGTATCACCTGATTCATCTTTAGTGTTGATTTTCGGTACAATGACTGACAAAGTAACAGTGTAGTTATATTGCAGTTTGTTGTAGTACATGTGTATATAGAAAAAGTAGTTAGACAGCTGCCTGCCTGACAATTCCGATGTAAGTGTTTGACTATGCCCGTGAATTATTACAACCAATACAAGGGTTGCTCATTCAAGGTGATCTCATTCTTGTTCAAGCAAAGCTCACTTTCCAGTAATTGTTAGATTAGTATGACATCAAATATAAAATTTATTCCAACTTATTGCAAATATGTTTGTATTACCTTTCAATAATTCTTATTTTTTTTCCATTTCAAACTTGTATGTTTTAATTGTCTCCATTCATTTATACCCATTTGTATTACTATTGTAATTATTACGTTAAATATGGAATGGAGTTACCTGTAAATGAATTAAATGGGTTGATGGCATTCTTAACAAATAATATGTTGAAATGTGAAATTACATGAGTGGAAATAATTATACTGAGCTTGCATTGAAAAGAAAATTTCATGGTAGTCAAAAGTTAGTTTCGGACTGGAACAGGTTGGAAGCCCTGCGCAAGGTCAGACGTGTGGAGTAAGTGTGCTCTGAAAAGATAAGTGATTTAGGTAGAAATAATACATAGTTTAACACTGTTAAGTAACTAAAAACGTTTATTCTTGTGCTCTTCGAACTTACCATTAAAGGTTTTTCTTTTTGTCGCGTATTGTTTCAGTAATTGTGAAAAGTTGTTTGTGTGTATTCATAAGCCAAATTTGTGAGTGTGCAGATTTAGCATTACAACACAATTTTAAGTGCAATTTCTAACAGCTTACACATATTTTAGTGTTGTAGGCACATATAGTAACCCTTTGTATCTGTAGTTAATTTATATTGTCAATGTCACGACTTACGCGATAGTCGTGAATACAAAGTGATTGAGCTGCCTGGGGTTCTATGCAGCTGGGGTTCTATGCAGCTGTTGTACAAACAGTTTCATTGGGGGGGGGGGGGAGATGTAGTAGAGTGGGACTGGGGTAAGCAAACGAGTCTCTTCCTTCATTTTTCAAAATGTGTTCAAGGGATAGAAAAAAAGTTGAACTGGAAGAGAGGATTAGAGTCCTTCAGGCTGAACTAGATAGTGCTAGGGAGGAACTTACGAGGTTAAGGGGGGAGAAGAGTGAACAGATATGGGAAGTGGTAGGAGGGAACAGTGGTCGTAGAGAGAGTATAGTATCTGACAGCTTCACAATTGGCACAACTAATAGATTTGCCTTGCTACCACAGTTAAGTGAGGAAGAGGCTTTTTTAGAAGTAGGTGTAGTTAAGAAACAACATACTTTCTCTAGAATACCAAAGTAGAAGGAAAGTTCTGTTGTTAGGAAGTAGCCATGGAAGATGTGTGGGCCAGATTTTGCAGGAAAAATTACATGACAGGTACCAGGTCACGAACTTCAAGCCCCGTGGAGGAGGATATAGGTTTCTTGTGTAAGGGTTTCACAAAAGAGGACCATGTAGTAATAGTGGGTGGAGTAGGAAATGACACTGATAGGAATCAGGGATACAGTATTGGGTGTGGCATGGTTAAAATAGCTTCTGCAGTGACACATACAAATCTTGGACTAGTGCCTGCTTTCGTGTGGTATGATTGACCCCTGTTGAACTGCTGTCAGGAGGGTAAATATGGAGAAATCAGATGCTTAGGGTGGATACTCTGTCAGACATGTGTTTGGTTTCTGTTGGGATTTCACTAGGCATGGCCTGCATCTCGGTAGGAAAGAGAAGCGGAAACTGGCTGGGTTGATAGCAAAACCCTTAAGGGTGGACACTGCAATTCATGGAAGCACTTCTTTTTTAGATGAAGATCAGTGTGCAGTGAGAAGCCCAGGCAGGCAGGCGCTAAGGAAGTTAAAAAAAATCACAAGATTCTCACAAAAGTAAAGTAAAAAAAATGTTTGCATTTTTGACCAGAATATTGGGGGACTAAAGAATAAAATACATGAGCTTTTGGTTTGTTTAGATGATATACATCTACAAACATACTCCATAATCCACCCAAAGGTGCAATGCGCAGGGTACTCAGTACTATTACTAGTTACTTGCTTTCCTGTTCCACTCTGATATAGAACGAAGGAGAAACAAATACTTGTATGCATCCGTGCAAGCCCTAATCTCTCTTATCTTATCCTTGCAGTCTTTATACGAATTGTAGGCTGGCAATCATAGAATTGTTCTGCAGTCCACCTCAAATTCCGGCTCTCTAAATTTCAACAACAGTGCTTTTCGAAAAGGTCGCCTCCCATCCAGTGACTTCCAGTTCAATTCCTGAAGCTTTTCGATAACACTCGAACATTGGTCTAACTCTACCAGTAATAAACCTCGCCTCCAATCTCTGAACTGCCTCTATGTCCTCCTTTAAACCAATCAGGTGGGGATCCCAAATACTTGAATATTGATCAAGACAAGGTCATAGAAGCATTTTATATGCGGTCTCCTTTACAGACAAATCACACCTTCACTTTATAATGAAGTCAACCATTTGCCTTCTCCAAGGCTGTCCTTGTATGCCTGTTCCATTTCATATTGTTGTGCAGCATTAGGCTAGGTATTTAATTGATGTGACTCTGTCAATCAGCGCTCTACTAATGCTGTATTTGAACGTTACGGGATCGTTTCTCCTACTCATCTGCATCACCTTACATTTTTCTACATTTAGTGCTAGTTGCCATTCCTCATACCACCTAGAAATTCGGTCTAAGTCGTCATACATCCTACTACAGTCATTGAGTGATGACACCCTCTTGTACACGACAGCCTCTTCAGCAAACAGTCGCAGATTGCAACTCACCCTATCTGTCAGATCATTGATATAGATAGAAAATAATAGTGATCCTAGCACACTTTCTCGGGGCACCACTGTCGATACCTGATACAAAAACTGATAATGTAATAGATATACTATGTCTGTCTGAGCATCACATTGTCACTGGTATGGAAAAGGTGAATGTCAGTGGATGTAAGCTAGATGCACATGTAAGTAGAGATAATAATGTAAGAGGAGTAGTTCCCATGTGTGTCAAAAGCTATCACTGTCTAAAAAATTTAGGAAGAGGAGGGAAAAAAGTTTTGTGTAGAGCAACATATTGAAGCATGTGCCTCTCAGCTTAAACTTAATGATGACTCTCTTACAATCGTAAGTGTATAGGTCCCCTTCTGGAAAACTTGGATGCCTTGTGCTATCTGTCCGATAGAGGAAAGCAAATAATGATCTGTGGTGATTTCAATGTTGATTCACTGAAGGAGTGTAATAGGAAGAATGACCTGGAAGTCTTACTTGGCTCCTTCAATCTGACATTCATTATTGATTTTCCTGCTTGGGTCCTAAAGGACAGCATCACATTGATGGATAACTTTTTTATAGATCAAGATAGTTTAACTTAAATGTTCGTCCTGTTTGAAAAAGTTACGTACTCTTGAATAACTTCACATATTAGTAAAATTAAAGTTCTAGCAAAATGTCAGTTTGATTTTCAGAAAAGTTTTTCAACAGAAAACACTGTGTATACCTTCACTGATGAAATGTTAAATGCTCTGAATAACTGGACATCACCCGTTGTGGCTTTTGATTGTGTAAATCGTGTTCTTCTTCTAGATAAGCTTAAATATTGTGGAATGAGTGGGGCACTGCACAAATGGTTTAAATCATACTTAACATGAAGAGTTCAGAAAGGTGAAATAAGCAGTTCACATAATATGCAAGAACAGTTAATTCCTTTAATTGAGAAGCTATTAGAAATGATGTTGTACAAGGATTGGTCTTGGGTCCTTTGCTGTTCTTAATATATTCATTGACTTGCCATTCTATATTCACGAAGATGCTAAGCTATTTCTTTGTGCTGACAATACAAGTATAGCTTTCATGCCTGACTTATAGGAATTAACTAATGAAATTGTAAATGATATCTTTCAGAAAATTAAGTGGTACTCTACAAATGGACTCGAATTAAACTTTGATAAAACCTAGTATATACAGTTTCATTGACACCATTAATAATTATAGACTTTGAACAGAAATCGAAAGGGGCCCTTACACATTCAATATTTATCGAGCAATAATATTGTGTCAATATACTGTGCTAAAGTGTGAGCCCAAGAACAACACAGTATTTATTGCACAATATTTATGCTTGGGACATGTCAGTTACCGTTCTTCCTCCATAGCGAAGAAGTTGGTGCCTCACGACGTTGATCTAGCATGTATTGCAATTCTGAACGCACTTTAACACATGATTTCTTTCATCTGTCTTTCCTGTAGAATTTATGATACTTTTTGTTGCCATCATGTGTGCAAAGCATGAAATCTTAACAGGAACAGACGTGTATGCACAATTGTTCACAAATTAAACAAATGGTAGGGGGTTTCATATGTTGACGTCACACTTCCTGATACTTCATCACTTCCACATACTTTTCCTTAAAATACATGTTTTGAGGATATCTTTAATGCACCATTTCATTTACCCTGCAGACTTTCATAACGGGCAAGTATAAATACGAAAACCATCAAAAGTGGCAGCGTTGCTCCAGAAGACATAGTTTATTGCACAACACCATCCTTACATTATACAATATATTGCGCAAAATACTGAGCGACTGTCACTATTTTTAAAATCCGGCAGTTTCCTTCCATATATTGTGCAAACTGTCAATACTGCTCTCAGATGGTCAGTATTACTGTGCACTACTGAGTATTGCACAAAAATATTGAGCATCTATGGGCCCCTTAAGGTAGAATATTCAAAATTTTTGGGGTGTTTGCATTGATGAGAGATTGAATTGGAAGAAACACATTGAAGATCTGCTGAAACGTTTGAGTTCAGCTACTAATGCTATCAGGGTCATAGCAAACTTTGGTGATACACATGTCAGTAAATTAACTTAATATGCCTATTATCATTCATTGCTTTCATATGGGATCATATACTGGGACAATTCAACATTGAGTAAAAAAAACATTCATTGTATGAAAGTGTGTAATCAGAATAGTTGCCCAAGCCCATCAAAGATCATCTTGCTAGACATTTATTTAAGAATCTATGAATCTTCACGGTAGCTTCACAATATATCTATTCACTTATAAAATTTGTTATTAATAATCCGAACCAATTCAAAAGTAAGAGCAGTGTGCATAGCTACAACACTAGGAGAAAGGGTGATATTCATTATTCAAGGTTAAATCTAAGTTTGGCACAGAAAGGGGTGAATTATGCAGCCACAAAAGTCATCTCATGCAAAGTAGCATCAAATGTCTGACAGCACAGAGTAATATATACAGAGAGGACCCCCCCCCCCCCCTACCCACTGTCCTACGCTCTCCTAGTAGTTCCGTAAAATGCTAGCGGATGTCAAGCGGTTGCCCAGCTTAGTACTGATAGATGACACTAGAGGCACCCTCGGAAGTGCCTCTCGCACATCGGAGGGTAGCATGGGGTGGGGGGGGGGAGGCTGAGGAGACAGCTCATGCCGCCTGCCGCGAGGCCACGGCTGTATCCGGTGTGCCGGCATTTGAGGGAAAGTGGTGGTGGGGACAGCCACTACCTGCCGCCTGCTCTGGCCAGTTTTAAAGGGCTGCGTCTGACCTCGGCACCATCGTGGGATACCTTACGGAACTGCTTATATGCGCCCCACACCCCTGCATGTTTGACCGGGCCCTTACAGAGGTTTCTTGTCTGTATATTTTTGTCTGTGCTGACATACAGAAATTAAAAGAATTTATTAATTGAAACTCCTTCTAAACACTAGATGAAATTGTGCTAAAAAATACATTAAAAAACTCTTACAATATTGAGTGTCATGTATAGACACCATTTATTAAACTGACACATTCCACATCATTGCAAAATGTCAGTTATGCACTATGGAACAGAAATCTAATCTGGATTTCCGACTTATTGTGAACAGTTGTCACCTTCGCCATGAATCCTTTGTTGACTACAGACATACATGTATGTCTGGAAGGTAGGAAGTGCAGCCACCTATGGGAATTCTTTTACACCTGCCAGAAACTGCTTAATTCAACACCATCCATCTTCAAACACATTTTTCTGATATTAATAAATTTTAGTTGGTTGCAGGCACATATATTTGTGTTTAAATCTCAGTTTTTTTTTCTCCAGTCCCAAATGAAAAAAAGTTATCGTAATTTTTTTGTAAGTAAAATTTTTTCAGCCTACTTAGTTTTGAAGTTGGCTTTTATGAATATGAGTGAAACACATTCACTGTGCCTACAATGGGACATTGTTTCTTTTTATATTATCATACTGGCTAACATTTATGGAAATTACAGCATTTTACAGTTTTACAGGTGGACAGTCTTATTTTATGACTTAGCAGTGAAAAATTTAAATCATTAACATTGAATAATTACAACATTTCTCACAATCAATAGTTTGTGTGGGTCGAAGGCAAGTCTGTGATAGTCAGTAACTCACCCTTTACAGTGTGTAAACTGTTAGATGGCAGAGTTGTGAGGGGAGAGCAGGTAGCAGTGGAAACTAGCCCCGCCTCATACCCTGGCAGCCGCGGGGAGAGAGGCGAGCGGGGGATACGAGCCACGCCTACGTCCTGCAGTGCTGACACACAAACTGTGCGGCATGCTTCCGCAAAAGTACAGGTAGCACACATTGCTTTAAATGTTGGTCATAAATGAAACAAAGCAAAATACTCGTGAGAATGGTTGATAACGATACCAACTACAGGAATCACTCACTTAAGTTACATATTGCACAAAACTGAACACCCGGAACACTGTTATGCGAACAATAAAAAAGTGGATGTCTATTGTTGCCTCCCACATCATTTTCAGTCAGTAATGTTGGCTGCAGCCTCGAAACAAAGACTGTCTGCCGAAGCCGCCTGTTGTCTACCAACGCCTACCGATTCAGGGCTAGGGAGGGCTCTGTCATCTAACGGTTAACACACTGTAAGAGGAACATAATTTTAACCTTTTGATGTTTGTGCTGTTATTGGAATTGAATTTAAAGCTGGGGTAACAGCTCAGATAATGTAATCTGGAATAACAGTCCTTCCGCATGAATAGTGTCGACGGGCTCTGCTCTGCAAATTCTTTGTTGTGATTTAACACACATTCTTTGACCGTGTGTGTGGTGTTTTGTTCACAAAGTTAGCAGTCCTAAAGAAGTTTTACTGTATAAAGCCTTTTTCAACTACTGTATATCTGCTTAATTTATCAAGGAAGTTCTGTTATGTATTCTCCACACCTATATTCACCACACCTACTGATATTTAACATGGAGTTCTTCTTGATTGTTATCTTCATGTACAATTCATTGGCCTATTATGTAGGTTGGTATGCTATGAGCAAAGTATCCTTTTAAAGCTTGAATTATTATATTATGTAGCCCAGAAGTGTTATTATTTTTGTCAGATTGGGGTATGTTGAAAATCGTTAAATGTTTTGTCACAGGAGAGTTTTTCTGACAATCCTCTACAAAAGCTGGCAGGTATGCATTACATTTCAGGTTCAACATATCAAAATGCTTTACACTTTTAGGTTTATGTAATTCACATATTGTGGTAGGTGCCTCAGTTCTCCACTGTCTCCATTTGTTCATGGGTGCTGTGCTCAACATGATAGATATACCTCAGTTACCATATAATATCCATTAATGAATCGATGGTCTCCCACTCCCCCCAGTCATCTGTAACATAGCATAAGTTCAGACCATGTTAAATATCTCCTTTGTTGAGCTACTTCCACCACCACTTATTTCCTTTGAAGGAAAAGTATACAATCAAATCTGCGGCACAGCCATGGGCAGCCATATGTCACCATCCTATGCCAACCTACTTATGGGCTGTCTAGAGGGAACCCAAACCCCTGGTCTGGTTCAGGTTCATTGATGATATTTTCATGATTTGGACTCTAGGGCCAGGACACCCTATCCTCATTCCTTCACAATCTCAGTTCCTTCTCCCCCAACAGTTTCACTTGGTTCTTTCTGAACCCGGCAAATCACCTTCCTGGATGTTAACCTCCACCTCACTGATGGCTCCATCCACACCTCCGTCCACATTAAACCTACTAATTACCAACAGTACCTGCACTTTGATAGCTGCCATCCATCCCACATGGAAAAACTCCCTCACATACAGCCTTACCACCTACGGACGGCGAATTTGCAGCGATGAGAAGTCCCTTACCCATTGTGCTGAAGACTTCACAAGGGCCTTCACAGACAGACATTACCCTCCTGGCCCAGTTCACAAACAGATTTCCCATGCCATATCCCTACACACCACTAATGCTCCCTCCAACCCCAGTAACTAGTCACAACAGTGTGTTCTTGTCACCCAATACCACCCTGAACTGGAAGAACTTACCGTACTTTGTCAGGGCTTAGATTATCCGTCATCATGCACTAAAATGAGACATCCTACCCAATATCCTTTCAATCCCTCCTAAAGTAGTGTTTTGTTGCCAACCCAACCTCCACAACATCCTATGTTATCCTTATATCACTCTCAACCCCAACCCCTTACCACGGTGCAAAACCTGCCCAATCCACCCACCCATCACTTGCTATTCCAGTCCCGTCACATCTACAGATACTCTGCAAATCACATTTAAGTGCCTGGCAGAGGGTTCATTAACCACTTTCAAAACCTTTCTCTACCGTTGCTTTCTCTAATAGCGCACGGGAAGAAAGAACACCAAAATTATTCCATTTTCAATCTGATTTCTCTTATTTTATTGGGATGGTCATGTCTCCATATGCAGGTGGCTGTTAGCAAAATATTTTCACATTCTGAAGTAAGTCAGTGAGTGAAATTTTGCAAATAGCTCTCGCTGCAATGAATAATGTCTTTATTTTAATGATTTCCACCTCAAATTGTGCTAAATTTCCGTGACTCTTTCCCCCCCTGTAATGTTATCAAACAAAACAATCTGCCCTTCTCTGAACTTTCGCAATGTCTTTTGTCAGTCCAACCTAGTGAGGGTCCCACACTGGGCAACAGTACTCCAGCAGAGGACGCACAAGTGTGATGTAAGCAGTCTTTTAGGTGGAGCTGTTGTAGCTTCGAAGCGGTCTGCCAATGAAACATAACTTTTCGTTATCCTTCCCCACAATATTTTCTATGTGTTATCTCCAGTCTAAGTTCATAATTGTAACTCCTAGGTATTTGGTAGAATTTATCACATAATTGAAGTTCAGTGGATTTATTTTAGTGGTCATGTGTATTACTTCACTCTTTATTTAGTGTTAATTGCCAATTTTCGCACCATGTAGAAATTTTGTCCAAATCACTTTGCAGTTGCTTTTGATCCTCTGTTGACTTCACTAATCGATAAATGACAGAATCATCCACAAACAGTCTAAGGGAGCTATTGAGATTGTCTCCTAAACCATTTATAAACATAGGAAAAATAGGGAACTTACAAACGCTTCCCTGGGAAAGACAGATATCACTTCTGTTTTACTCGATTACTATGAACTGTGTCCTTTCTGATAGGAAATCGTGAATCCAATCACACAATTGGGGCGATATTGCATAAGCACGCAGTTTCATTAGAAGCCGCTTTTGAGGTACAGTGTCAAAAGCCTTCCGGAAATCCAGAAATATGGAATCGATTTGAGATCCCTTATCAATGGCACTTAACACTTCATGTAATAAAGGGCAAGGCTTATCCTGCTCCATCAGAGGTTAGGCCACCTGTCAAAGCAGCCGTATGATATACCAACTCTACTGATATCATTGCACAGTGTTTTATATCAGTATGACGACGAACCAGCTTTCCATCAGGGTGAATGGCCACTGCCAAACTGTGGCAAAAACCAAGATGGACCACCCTGTGGCACAGCATGCAGTTGAGCACAACACTCTGGATTTCAATGGCTGCTTCACTATTCGAGCCATCTGAATCTTCCCCTCCATCACCAGCTCTTCTGAACTACATAGATGAGAGTTGTCCCTTAAACACATTCTATGGTCCTGCGGCCATCCTGGCTTCAACATAAGATAACTTCCCGTCTCTGCATACTATGCTTAACATCTGCCCCCCCCTTCCTCCCCCACTCATTATCCTGTATCTTATGTCTTCCTTGCAACTGTGTGTCACTACTTACAATATTCCTTTAATTAGTTAATTTTTATTTTCACCTATTTTTGTTCCCTTTTTTTTTTTTTTTTTTTTCTTTTTTTCTTTTTTTTCCTTGTCGTATCAGATCCCCCCCACTATCTCCCGACACTACACCTCCCTTTTATCCTTTCCCTTCACAGTATTCATTGCCGCAATTCAAATTGCCGCCTATCAGAACCTTTAAAATCCATCATGCAACATGGAACTTTCCATCCCAACCTTTACCCAGCATTCTTCCCCCTCCACTCACCATCTCACACCCAGTCTAGATGCTTGTGTCAATGGAGTAGCCAGACATAATGGTTGAGTGAGTGATTGCATGAATGTATGTGTGGTGTTTTTTGTCTTTTTTGTCTTTTTTCTGATGAATGTCATGGCTGAAAATTTAAGTTGTGTGAATGTGATTATCTATTTTCATTCCTGTCAGGAGCTCAGTGAGCCTCTTCACGATGAGTTGTTACCTTTCCTCCATTATTGACATTCCTGTCAGATTTTCCATTGTTAAAATGACTTCAAATGATGGTAGATTTCTGGAACTTTAGACATTTATGGACTAAAAGTGAAGGGTGGAAGTTTCTACTACAATACTATTAACTGGCACCTTTTTTATAATATACCATGTAAAGCAGTAATTAATTATGTAACTATTGTAGTTGTGTTTAAAGTTCTTTTTTTAATACATTTGAATTTGTGAACTTTTTCAGGTCCACGAAGCCGAAGTAGTTCCACATCTAGTCTAAGCAGCATAACAAGTGAAGTGAGGACTGCTGCATCAACGGGCAATCCAAGTATGCCACAGACGCCAAACTTCACGCAAAGGCATAATTCTGAATCAGATGCTGTCTTTACTGTGAAGGCACCTCTGCGTGACCAACAGCAGAGCAATAACCAGAGTGTTGGAAATAATACAAACAACATGAAGGCTTCACAGAATAGAAGAAACTTAATTACTGGTAGGTAGGAACCTAAAACTTGAAGTTTTTATATCTATGCCATATTTAATATGTGACCTCCTGAATAATATCATTACTGAAATGGCAGTACATTCTCTATATAGACCATGGGATACTCCTTTGCACTATTTTTCCAGAAGCTTCCAGGTAATCTCTTCCACCCCCAAGGTGATCACTGTTCTTTTGTGAGTACATTCATAGCGAGCATGGGGCTCAAAGCTAATGCAGTCTTTCTTCATTCTTTCCTTCATGGACTGCATTTCCTTCCCTTCCCCTCCTTTTCTATTCTCCCTCCTTCCTCTCCCCACCGGAGGACTGATGACTTTAGCAGTTTGCTCCCTCTGCCCCAAACAATCAACCCAATCTAATCAACTCCATAACAATTTTTAGGTGTGCATGTATGTTGCTTTATATCATAATGTGACATTAATTCTGTTACAAAACTAGGTGCTAGTGCATTTTGACATAGATATGATGCCACCATTGAGAGAGGGGAAATAGTAAGTTTCAAAACACTGACACTGAAGGATAGTGAACATATAAGAGGTGATTAAAAAAGTTTCCGCTTGAAGGCTGTAAAATTAAAAATCGGTATGTCAATTGGTAAAACGTACTGTGAGTATCGAGGCAATCATCCCACCAATGCCTCAGACTTCGTAAAATTCAGTGTCCTGCTGTGTTATGAAGTCTTTAATTGTCTGCTGCACATCCTTGTTCTTCAGAAATCATCAACCCTTTAAGGCCTTTTTTAAGGGTATGAGAGTGTTTTATCATGTGGGAAGAAATCACAACTGCACGGTGCCTGATGATGTTTCCTACTTGAGCATTTTGTGTAACCTGTGTCTTATTGGATTGGTGATATAGGGATGTGTATTTTCTTGACCAACACTTCGTGTGCCATTTGACAATTGTGGTTGCCTTTTGCTGCAGTGATATGACTGTAAATAAATCAAACAATTCTTTGGAGTAGGCCACCACAGCTCAGACACGATGATCAAAAACACACTCAGCCCATTGGATTTTAAATGGTTTTTATACATGAGAACATGTGAACATTTGTCATCTGCAATAAAATAATATCCATTCTGTCACTGCACTACTCATTTTCTTGTCTAATTTGGATATCAGCTGTCCATCTTTCACCACTTTAAGGAAAGTACTGTTAATTCAGACAGATATTTTCTGCATCTCCTGTGTCACAACTTTCTTTTCCACTCAAAAAATTACCTGTAGACAGAATAAATACAGCATTGCCACTCACCTTTTCCTGTCAGACATTAGTGGTCACAAGAATGTTCTATGAACACTCAACATTCCCCAGTGACCTGTTCATTTGGTTTATGTTTACAGCTTTTGTAGATTTAGAAAATGGTTTTGACAATGTTGACTGGCATACACATACTTTCAAATCATGAAATTAGTGGGGGTAACATTAATTTAGCAGAAAGTAGTATATAACTGGTATTGAAAACCTGAAAACTGCTATAAGAGTTTACGGGCATGAAAGGGACGCAGTGGGATGGGAGTAAGGCAGAGTTGTAGCCTTCCCCAATGTTATCAATCCATATGTTGAGGAGCTAGTGAAGGATGGCAAGGAAGATTCAAAACTTTTTTTGTTTGCTGATGACATTCTAATTCTGTCAGAGACTGCTGAGGACCTAGAAGAGCAGTTGAATTGACTAGACAATGTCTGGATAGGATAAGATGAACATTAATGAAAGCAAAATGAAGGTAATGGAATTTAGTTGAATGAAATTTGGCAATGCTGAGAGCATTAAATTAGAAAACAAGACTATAAAAGTAGTAGTTCGTTTTGTTATTGATATGTAAATTACAAAATTACACATTGCCAGTGTAGAGAAGATATGAAATGCAGACTGTAAAACATTAATCAAGGAGATATATTTGAGAAAGCAGAATATTAATTGTTTCTACTCTTCTCTAAATGTATTTCTGTAGGGTGTAGCATTGTATGGGAGTGGAACATGGATGACAAGGAGTTCAAACAAAAGTATTATATCTTCAGAAATTTGGTGTTACAGGAGAATTGCTAAGTTTAGATGGGTAGAGTGTGTAGCTGACAAGGAGATAATGAGCGGAATTGGGGATAAAAAAAAATTGCTGACTAAAAAAAAAAAAGGGGTATCAGTAAGTAGGACACATACTGAGACATTGGGAAATAGTCAATTTAGTGGGAGCCGTGAGCCAACTACAGTAAGCAGAATTAGGTTTGTAGTAGTTATTCCAAGGTGAACACGCATGCACAGGATAAAGTGGTATGGACTGAAGACCATGATTGAAGATGACTATTAGACACATTTTCAAAATACATTTCCTTCCCATTGTAGATGAAACTGACCATTTGAAACATTGTTTTTGTGTTCAGCTAATTTACCATTTAGTTATACAAATAACACGTATATGTACGCATCTATATGCTCAGAGTTCTGTGTCTGCGGCCTACCCAAGGGCCTTTGGTGCTCTGAAAGAGCGGAAGGAAAGACAGTGCTTATCCTTCTCGACTCGCCGCTCAGAACTATACAGTGCTCCTTTCAGCGAATGGGAATCCCTCAGTGCCCTGGCACACTGCCCTGACACAGCCCCAGGGCCAGATCGTGTCCATAATCAGATGTTGAAACACCTGTCACCCGAGTCTCAGTGTAACGTTCTGGCTATCTTCAATCACATCTGGAGTTCTGGTACATTCCTGTCACAGTAGTGTGAGAGTCTTATAGTCCCAGTGATCAAACCTGGTAAACACCCACATGAGTTGAACAGCTACCGACCAAACAGCCTCACCAGTGTTCTTTGCAAATTGCTGGAGCGTATGGTGAGTCGATGATTGTGCTGCCTCCTTGAACTCCGTGCCAGGGTGGTTTCCGCAAGGGGTGCTCAGTGGCAGGTAACCTGGTCCACCTCGAGTCCGCCATATGGGTAGCCTTCTCTTGCTGCCAACACCTGGTGGCAGTTTTCTTTGACTTATCTAAGGCTTATGACAAGACCTGGAGACATCACATCCTTACTACATTACATGGGTACAGCATCCGGGGCTCGCTTCCTATTTTTCATCTCAGCGTATGTTTCGTGTACAGGTCGGTGCCTCTTGTAGCTCTTTGCATGTACAGGAGAATGGGCTCTGTCCTGAGTGTTCCTCTGTTTTTTAGTGGTGATCAATGGTCTAGTAGCAGCGGTAGGTTCCTCAGCGTCCAGCTCCTTGTATGCTGATTACTTCCATTTATATTTTAGCTCTTGCAGTATACGTGTTGCTTAACTACAGCTGCAGGGAACCATACACAAGGCGCAGACATGGGCCCTCGCCCATGGCTTTCAATTCTCTGCTGCGAAGACCTGCGTTATGTACTTCTGCCGGCGTTGGACAGCCCATCAACATCCTGAGCTTTACATAGACGGCCACCTGCTCATTGTGGTGGATACACATCGTTTCTTGGGACTAGTGTTTGACGACCAGCTAACGTGGCTCTCTCATATTCGTCAGATTAAACAGAAGTACTGGCAGCACCTGAATCCTCTCCACTGTTTTAGCCATACTACTTGGGGAGCAGACCATCGTACCCTCCTAAATTGTTACAAGGCTCTCGTTTTGTCACCATTGGACTATGGGAGCATTGCATCAGCATCACCTTCAGCCCTGCAGATGTTTGACCCAGTCCACCATCGTGGGGTTTGGCGGGCAACTGGAGCTTTCAGATCTAGCCCTGTTAAGTCTCCTTGCGGAAGCTGGTATTCCATCCCTACAAACCAGGCGCCAGCAGTTGCTGTGTAACTATATCGATCATGTTCATGCCTTGCCTCATCACCCCAACTATTGTCTCCTTTTTCTATTCAGGCCATTTTTATCCCACAACGGTGACCGAGGTCTGGTATGACAGTTGGGGTTCGTGCCCAATTACTCCTACGTGAACTGGAATCTTTTCCACTCCCTCCCCTCTTCCAGTTCCAATCGCGTATTCCACCATGGTGTGTACACTGTCCGTACCTTTGCCTTGAACTGTCACTGTACCCCAAACTCTCAGTTCACCTAGAGATCATTCGTCGCCAATTCCTGTTTCCCCTTGACATGCCACGGGGCTCAGAAGTGATATAAGCTGATGGCTCAATGGTGGGTGGTAGTGTTGTCTACACTTAACACCCATGCAGGGCATGCTGGCTGGCTGCAGTGTCTTCACTGCGAATTTAGTAGCGATCTTCTGTGCACTTGACCACATCTGCCATACCTGCACTGCTGGAGAGTCCTATGTCGTCTGTACCGACTCGCTCAGCGGACTTAGAGCTCCTAATCAATGCTTTACCAGCCATCTCTTGGTCATAGCCATCCAAGAGTCCCTCCATGCTGTCGAAAACCTCGGACGCTCAGTAGTATTTATCTAGACTCCGGGGCACATCGGGATTGCGGGAAATGATCTGGCAGACAGGTTAGCCAAAGAGGCCACCACTAAACCTCTTCTGGCGGTCCGTATACCCTCTCCTGACGTACGTTCAATGATGCGAAGTAGAGCCTGTGGTTTGTGCAATACAGAATGGCATACCCTTGAGATCCCCAACAAGTTATGGGTTATAAAGGAGACAACAAACGTCTGGAGATCCTCTCTGCGGGCCTCTCGTAGTGATGCTGCCATCCTCTGTCGGCTCCGTATTGGCCGTACTTGGCTGACACAGGGTCACCTTCTCTGTGGTGAGGACCCATCTCAGTGCTGCTGTAGTGCCAATAGTTGCCCACATTTTATTGGAATGCACTCACCTAGCCGCCCAGAGGCGGGGTTTTAACCTCCTTGACGCTGTGAGCTCGGTTTTAGCAGACAATGCCTCTACGGGTGATAGAGTTTTATATTTTTTCCGTGCGAGTGGATTATATAATTCCATCTGAATTTTATTGAGTTTTCAATATCTATTTATCTATTCTCCACTTACCTAGCACTTTTAGGTTGGTGGTTTTACTGTGTCACAGAGTGGCCGGATGTTCTACTTTTATTACCGTGATCACCCAGCCCAGATCCTCGGTTATCATTTTTAATTCTCTCTCTCTCCTTTCTTGGTGTTCATTACTTGCTGCTTTTATTCCTTGACATGTTAACACCTTTGCTTGGCGCATTTTATCACATAGTTTTATACACCTTTTTAGCGATCATCCCTTTACTCTTTACACTTGGAACAAGTGTCATTTAGTCCCTTTCAAAATCAAACCATCATCATGTATGCATCTGTTGGATCGCAGTCAACTCACTTCTAAAAACGTTTCAGTTAGAAAGCTGGAATCTCATGCGCTCTTATGTTCAGATTGTCTTTGTAATTGCACCCACATTCCTTTAGCATTGTTGCACATGAACACAAGTCCATTGACTGGTGTACTTAGTACAGTTGCCATCATACTTTGTCTTTATGTAATCCTTTTGCCATTTTGTGTGTTCTCCCTTTGTTGTTTGTTCGGTATTGCGGTCTTATATTGCACATTTGCCACATACTATTAATGATGTCCACATTAGTGAAGCTCTACAAATGCGTCATTTCCATTTAGACAAATTGTCAGGTACTTCAGATTTGTCAATACCTATTCCATTAAAATTCATTTAAACAATAAGGAATTCTTACATGAACACAAAGGATTAAAACAATCTTCATTAAACCTATGTTTTGTGTAATTTTGGCCAGAGCTCATATTAAATATGACCAACACACTTCCATTTACCATCAATGTATTTGAGATAAAAATTATTCTGTAAGAAATATATTATATAACTAAATGTTTAATACAGCCAGAGTTTTGCTCTCTAAGTGTACTGTGTCAATAAAAAAATAGGAATAGTTTATACAATGTTGTAAAATACGTATTCCATTTCCAGAGTGGAGAATTGGTTTGAGTACAATAGATAGCTGTCAGTGGTAAAAATTAAACTGTCTGTACCATACTTGTAGCATGCATGATATTCTGCATCCAAAGAAAATTAATTACCATAGAAAACAAAATTTACATTTTAATCGTCACTCTTATGGATAAGTGTATAGACATCTCACTTCTGAGAATGAAACTTTTCACTCTGCAGCGGAGTGTGCGCTGATATGCCCGCAAAAGGCAAAGATCCCAGATTCGAGTCCTGCTTCCAGCACACAATTTTAATCTGCCAGGAAGTTTCATCTCACTTTTGCATTGTACAATGTTTCTCAAAATACACTATGCCTTTACAAATATGCATTTAACATTAGTCTTTTTCTTAATTTTCATGTTAGCATAATACGGCAAGTATTATGTTTGGGTTGTGTATCTGGAAAAATCCATACAAATAAAATATAATAAATTCTGTGGGTTTTCTTTTTATTGTACACTAGACATCTGATAATTCTCTCGTTATTTTGAAAGGCAAAACCAGTAAATAAAAACAATACTTTGTGCAACTTGTGGTTATATTTAAAAACTTAGTATGAACAGTGACTGCCTTAGGAAGTGCCAGTTCTTGATAAATTACAAAGCATTTTTGTACAAATAAGGGTTATTTTGGAGTCGTGGAAGAGTTTCTGCATTACAGTGGAATTTCACCTTATTTTCTTACAACACAATCATAGCTTTGTATTTTATGTTTTGTTCTATAACTTAAACTACACAAAAGGAGATCTTGTTAGATTTTATGTTATTTCTACTCAGCAAAATATTACATTTTTTTAAATTTATTTATTTTTCTTTTCTTTTTTATGTTTAGACAACACAAACAGTAAAGCAAATCTGTACAATGACAGCTTCAAGAATAACAAACCATTGGGAGATGTGGTACAAGCTAGTCCGGTGTCAATCCTGGCCAACAAAACAATGGATTTTGTGAGGAGGAACAGTTATAGTGATTTAAGTATGTTTGTTTGAAATGTCCTGTATTAAATGCTAATCTTTAATGTAAATAGAATGAATGGGAATCTTCTTAAATTTGACAACTAACAGAAAGTAGTTAGAAATAAACTAAATACTGAATTATAGTAAATTACAATTTAGTAATTAACAATAATCTATTCTATGAAAAGAAAGGAAAACAGACCTAAAATACGCAGTCAGATTTCCATTAGTTTTTACATCTTTTACTATTAATGTACTATCTGTTAATTAGCCAATTTGCATCTCCTCTCTTGCGTGTACTTATTTTTCTTCCTATATAATAATGGAAAGTCCAGGTTGGAATAAATAATATAGTGAGGACAGTTACAACTCACCGCAAAGACGTGGCGACGAGATGCGACAGGCACATAC